>NRSV01000039.1:0-348055 GCA_002286855.1 Bipolaris cookei
TTTTTTTTTTGTTTGGGGGGGGGGGGGGGGGGGGGTTGATGCAGAATTCCTTCTTCTGTTGTTTTCTGATGAGACAAGATTGAACCTCATGCGTATGTGAGAGAAGACATGCATCTTTTGTGTCTTTTTTGCAAGCAAGTACAACGAGGAGGAGGGTAGGAGGATGAAAGAATAAAAAAGCGACTTCGCTTCATGGGTGCAAATGTGTATAATAGGAATTTTGTTTTTTTTTCTATTCAAAGTTGAGAATCAGACTGTTTTATTGAATGTTGGAAGATTCGGAATGTGAATGTGAAAAAGGCTTGATGTGACGGTCATGTTGAATGTAGCTTCTGGTACTTGAAAGATGGAATGTCGAGATTCAAAAAGTGGATGTTGATTTTTATACGTGTCCTTTGTAACAGCTAGTAGTATAAGATCCAATAATATTCGTTTTAATATACTCAGAATTCTATATATTTACAGAATACGGCTCTTGAAATTAAGACTGCGAAGCTGCGACAGGTCCTTGCTGGGCGGCACCATCTCTTGGTAGTCCTTGAGCGCGTCCGCCTCTAGAACCACCGCGCCCGCCACGACCGATTCTTCCTCGGCCGCCTCGGCTGGCACCGTCTTGTTTTGCGGCTGCCTTGGGTTGCGGGTTCTCGCTGGCAGAGGCAGGAGGACCAGGCTTTGTCTCCTTCTTTCCCTTGCTACGCGTGGCGTCTTCCCCGCCATCTTTCTTTTCCTGCCCTTTTGCCTTTGCTCGCTTTGTATCCCTTCCCTTGCCTCGGCCCTGGCCAGCAGCTTTAGAGTACCGCTCGATGAGGCGCTTCGTCTGCTCCTCTTCTTCAATGACGCGCCTGCTTTCTTGATCCCACCACTGTTGGAACTCTTGCTCCTGCTGAATTTCTTGAAGACTACGCTTTGCCGCTGCATCGCGTATTGAGGTCTTTTCAGCCTCTTGAAGTGATAGAATTTCCATCATGCTAAGGTGCTGACTGGGCGAGGTCGGAGAATTCTGGGGCAGGGGGATATGGCGCACAGATCGAGGTGTAGGAATTGGGTCTGTTGAAACCGACATTCCTCGCTCAGAAGCTGCGGGACGGGTCTTTGAAGGAGATGCACTGCCAAGCACCTCTTGGCTTTGTGATGCGTTACGCTTTTCCTTTTGCTTGGAGTTCCCTCCCTTGTTCGCAACGGTTTGGCGCATGGTCAGCTGAGGTGTGCTGGATGCAAGTGAAGACTTTGGTTGTGTTACCGGAGATGTGGCTGGAGTGACGCTTGGTTTCCGATGCGCAGCAGCCTGCCATGGCGACACAGCTGGTGGCGCAGGCTGTGTTTTTTCGGTTGATGTGCCGAGTTGCTGAGCCTGTTGAAGGCGCTTGCGTTCCTTTTGAGAAAGTTTTGTATGTGCTGCCTTTGCAATACGTTCATTCTCTCCTCGAGAAAACCCGAGCGATATATTCGAAGGGGTAGCTGAAGAGTCCTGGGCCATTATGTCTTTGAGGTCAAGCTTGGGACCTGCAAGTGGTGCAATGCCCCAAGGTTGATCAGGAGGCCTTGCTTCCTTGATGGCGGGTGGAGGTAAAGGACTAATAGATTTGAGAGGTATGTCTCCGTCTCTTACAAAGTTTCGTGGCGATGGGCGACTCGGCTTCTGAACAGATCCCCAGGGCGACTCGAGGGAACCAACGGGTGTTTCAACCCCTCTCTCGACCTCGCCCTCATCAGCGAAGCGTGGAGACTTGATTTTCTTGGAAAGGTCGGTCTCCTCCTCTCCATCGGACATTTCAAACATCAAATCTTGGGCAGAAGACTTGTCTTGGAGTGTGGGAGCCAGCGCAGGACTCTTGACTTCCTTGGACACCCGCCTTTTGTTGCGCTGGCGGAGAGGTAAGGCCGCTAGCTCTTCCAAACTTTGTGCTCGGAAGGAGCTCGACATGTTCTCACTCTCCGCATATTTGTTCGACAGCACTATTGCATCAATCTTGGCGCGCTTCCCTCGCTCAATCCTTTCGGCAAGCTCCGGGTACCGATCAAACAAAAGAGTCTCAGCTCGCCCACTTCGTGCAAATGGTAGATAGGCAAGTTGGTTTTCATGAGCGACCTGGTTGAGCTCTAGCAGCAAGTCTTCGTCCAGTTCGTCCAGAGAGCCATTTTGCATGACCGCTTCTAGACTGAGGCACACATACTCGAGAGCGGCATCTTTGAACTCTGCCACCGAGCTGGGTGCCACTGCTGTGAGAAGAGAGCAAACATTACGAGCGTTGACTGTGACGAGGTTAGCGATAATGTGCAAAAATGATGTCGTGTCAACATACCATAACGACCAATCAATCTCTGACAAATCTGCGAGAGACGGTCCAACATCAGCTCATTGGCAACAGACATGACGTCCATGACATGGTCGAGTAGTTCATCGAGGGCTAGCAAATCGTTGAGATCTTCGCTTGTAACATCCGCAAAAATCTCTTCGCCAGCGTCTGTGTACAAGTGGCGCACCACAAGCTCAAATAGATGCATCTCGACGTGAGTCAAATCGATGTGGATCAGAGAAGACTCATCGTTCTGTCTTCCTGCAAGCCATTGACCACCAGCGCGTCCTCTGAACAGGCCCTCAAAAAAGGGACAGCGCTGGCAGATGACATCCGAATGCAGTAACATATCACCGTCTGCAAGATCAACAATCACATCGCCACTTTGGAAGAAGGATTGATCTTTGATAGCCAACTCCATATCCACGTGCAAGGACTTTCGTGGATGTACCATCTGTCGCACAGCAGGTTCAAGCTGCCGCATTTCTAGCCGTAGAGCAATCTTCATCAGTTCAGTCCGCACAGCGCGATATCTGTGTGCCATGGTAGGATAGTGCCGAGTAACGTTCCAGAAATCGACAACTGAATCGGTGTAGGCGTACAAGACCAAGTTAAAAACGGTCAAGAAGTCGATACCTTGGAATAACAAGACGAGCCTTTTTTTCTCCTCTTTTATGGTCAATAAATCCGGAATGACGTAGCCGGAGCCTTTGACACGAAAGTCGAGTAGAGCGTCCCTCAAGATGCGACTACGTCCAGCCAGGATAAACTCATGCACAGGGATACGGACATCAGACAGAGTAGAACCAATCTCCATGTTATAAGAGCGGTCGGATGCTGCCAACAAACGTTGCACAACCTCTGTTGTCTCAGTTTCCAAATCTTTCGACTTGAGAACTCGCTTGCGAAGGCCTTGTGCATCTGCGCCCCTTGTCCAAAACCTCGGTGTAGGCTCCTCATCGTCTGATGTCTCTTCGTAGTTTGTCAACTCGTGGAAAGCCAGCAAAGGAGAGAAATTCTCCCACAGGCTGGCCTCATCGACACCTATCTGTGTCCGGGTGACATCACAATCCTTGCGTATCGCGGCGTATGCCCCAAAAGCAGATGCCCGGACAGCAACAACTCGAGTAAGACCTGAAACCCGTTGGAACTTGTAGTCTTTTGGTTTGCTTTCCACGGCAGCTGTGACTGCCGCGTTTTTGATAGTCGCTCTTTTTGTGCGTCTCCAGACACTGCCAACTTCAGTCGTCAATATAATGGATCCGTCCTGGTCTACATCCACATCCCTTGCTGCCATGTGACTCTTCTTAGACGACCAGATACGAAAAGGTGCAGAGAGGGCTCCCCTGATCTGTTTAGGATTTGTTGTAGAGGTACTGGAGTCTTGCGAGGATTCAGAGCGTCGGCTGACGGCGACAGTGAAGACTTCGCCCGAAGTGGACAGCGCACATATGGTGTCTCCTCCTGAAGTGATTTTGCTGATTTTGTTGGGTGCAGTGTCATACTTAGTGGTTAACCAACTTTCTTTAAGGAAGCTGCTCGTGAATCCATCCAAAGGAAAGCTGACTTTTGCGTAGCCATAGTTTGCAAAAACCCAAACTTCACGATTCTCCAGGAGACATATTGTTGCACCGTCGATGGCCGATACCGAATGAATGGGGCTGGAGAAGAGTGCAGCGGCAATCTTCCGAGGGATGACTTGCATTCCTAAAGATCGAGCGTCTGAGTCGACAATCCCCAGCTGACCTTCATTTTTGCCAAATGTATACAGGGACGTGGCTGTGTGTACAACTGAATGTATGCGCGATGCGGCAATGCCTGTGACGATTTCGCGCTTGAGCGGCCCAAATATCTGTCGTGGTATGGTCGAGATTGGGTCATCATCTTTCACGGCTGGCTTGGGCAATGCATAACCAAGTTGTCCGTAAGCATTGTTGCCCCATGAGAAGACTTCGCCTTCTTCTGTGATTGCTAAAGTATGATTTTGCCCCAGAGCGATGGCAGCAACGTGCTTCTGTCCCAACCCACCCGTTTCAATACAGGTAAATTGATACCTCGTGGTTTCGTTGCCTGTGCCCAAGCGACCACCTGGGCCATGGCCACACATGTACAGATTAGAAATCGGATCTGCTGTTAGTACAGCGGTGTGCAACTTGGACATTCGAACATCTTGAATGACTATTGGGGTGTTTCGAATATGTATCGGTAAATCTACTGTACTGCGCGGTTGGGAGCTTGAATCCTGAGTTGGAATGCCCATGGCTGCAAAATGTTGGTTTTGCCGGTCAAGGTGCTCCTTGTAGAAGCGTTGCAGAAGGTGATCTGGTCTGCGTAAAGTGATGCGTTCAGGGAATTGCCGGTCATCTTCATCTCCGAAACCAAGGGTTACATTTTTGTTGCTGCCAAACGTGTATACTTCATCGCCATCAAGCGAGACGAGCGGAGCAATCAGCCTCTTGCGCACTTCATCATCCATGTCACCGCTGTCTCCGTGAGCCAATTCATCATCCGAATCTGAATCGAGGATAGGACACTCTTCTGGGCGTAAAGTCCGGTCTTTAATGGTCATGGAGAACAAGTCCAGGGGACCGTATCCCTCCTTGTCCTTGATCTTGACAAGCCCGCGAGCATGTTGGTTGAATCCGCTCGAGCCCTGGCCTAAGATATCTTGCGCATCTCTGTTCAAGATGAGGCGCGCAATGGCAATGTTGCCAAAGTAGAAGGCTCTATGGAGGGCAGTCCAGCCGTTTTCGGCGTCTTGAATGTACAAGTCTGTCCAGGGGTGCTCTAGCAGTGCTTGTGCAAAACCGACGGCAGTGTCGGCCATGGATGAGGCGGCATGATGCAGTATAGTCATTCCTGCGGCATCGCGACTGTTGATGTCAAAGCGACTCAAGCTGGCGGCTACGCCCATGCCCGTTCTTCGAGCCTTTGCAGCTGTCATGGGAGAAGCATTGTAGTTACCCGGACTGCCATTTATAGGTGCGGGAGATGCGCCCGACTGCCAGCCACTCAGGCTTTTCTGTGCTGCCGCCCGGTTGGTATGCGTAGGAGTTGCGAGGACATGCCGAAAACTGTCGACATCATCTTCAAGAAAGTATTTCCAGAGATAGCCGCTCATGTGCTGGTTGGAGGAAGGAGTAATCCGAAGCTTTTACGAGTAGCACCTGGCCTCAACCTCGTTGGGTCAAAGCGTATTTAAAGGTGCTCGCTGTAAAGCTGTGGACGACTCGGGGAGAGGAAGGTGCCAAAGGCGACTACTTGGATAAATTTTTTGCGACCAAGTCTAATTTTCGAGGAGGGTTCGGAGGCGTGGAGTGCGTAGGGTGTAGGGAGGGGGCGGTGGTGGTTGGTGGGCGTACGGAGGGAAGGGGTAAGGTGGCAATTCGTCGCGAGGGGATTGGTGATTTCTGTTCAGTGTCTGTAGTAGACGGGTAGCGGAGGAGCACAGAGTACAACTGTGCGATAGTATTGCTGGGTGGGCGCGAATGCGTTGGGGAGGCAAAGGGCAAGGCGCGGGTGGCGGGGTGCGAATTGGATGTGGGAAGATAGGATGGTGCTAGAGCGGTGATATCGATGACGAAACTACCGAGGCGATAGCGAGCGAGAGGGATGATAAGTCGGAGGGGCGCGAACGTCGAAGATGGATGAGTCAGAGGGCAGCACTCTCTACTTTGCGAATAGTCGGGCTAGTTAGTTGGAGGATGGAGGCGAAGGAGATGAGTTATAGAAGCAAGTCGCAAAGACACTGTGGTTGTGAAGCGCATGGCGGGCCGGCGGCGGCATGTCTCTACGGCAGGTCACCAAAGACTGACCAATAGGAGATGGCCTCTCCTCCACAAGCTGCTCTCGGAGGTCGACATTGCATGGAGCGTCGACCGCAAAGAGCGATTACAGTGTATGCGGCAATGGCTTTGGCGTCACCAGAACCTCCGACCTCGGATGGCAGACATGGCGACAGGGGAGGGGGTGATGACCTTGAGGGGACAGCAGCAATAGTAGCACCAGCAGCAATAGTAGCACCAGCAGCCGCCAGGCATGGGAGGGTGACGACACGAAGAATATATACAGCGCACACTTTGCTCCACCCTGGCAGGCGGTGAAGCAGCTACGTGCGGCGGCCTGTTTGTAGTAGGGTTTGGGGTAGTGTGCAGAAGGGAGCTAGAAGCAATTGGTAGGGCGAACTTGGCCAGGGTGCTACGAGGTGCTATGGTAGGCTTGGACAGACTCTGGGCGGTGCCGACCAGCCAGGGGTTTACGAGATAAAAGCAACGGATGAGGCAAAGCGAGGCTATGTGGATGCCGAAACAAGTGGGTGCTCAACGTCTTGGGTTCCTTGGGTGTGGGATGCATGGGTGCGTAGAGAGGGTTGGAGGAGGTGATTGTTGAGTGAAGCGCCAAGCCGCGTATCGATAGCAAAAGCAAGAGGCAGTGGATGACGAGATGGAAGCATGGAGATGGAGGGATGGATGCGATGCCTTGCCGCGCATATGCACTCGACTGCTGGCAGCGAACGACTCGTCACTTGTCACTCGTGCCTCGCCGCAACTGACCGACGACGGGTGTATACATATTAGCCCCAGGCGAGCCGGCCATCTTGTGCGGCCGGTCAGATCGTGGGGCGGCACACGCAGCTGCATGGCTAAAGAGGATGGAGAGACGGGGGCGGGCGATGGTGGAAGATGGCGTGCTGAGGTTGTGTGCCGTTGGCCGGGCCCAGGCATGGCCGCCAGACGAGGCCATGTGACGATGGAGGGTTGATAAAGACGTGAATATGTAGGTAGATAGATAGATAGATAGATGGCGGCGACTAACTCGATGGGTACAGTACATACGTATGTACATGTACATGTGCGTGGCTGGCCGGTAAGATGGCGCGCGATCAGGTGCATCCCGATTCGGACCCATGCAGCAGCTGTACGTGAGCGTCACTAGCGCCCTTCATCACCGCACCCACACCCAGCGCCATAAGCAAGCAGGACAAGCAGCAACTGAGCCAGAGCCAGAGCCAGAGGCAGAACCATGCCGAATTACCCCAGACCCGGGCCAAGCCAGCTAATGCTCAGCTCCCCATCTGCTTGCCTTTGACTCTTTCGATTCGGCTCATCCGCTGCGCTGCCTGCGTCGTTCCCTTCCTGCAGCTTCCGATAGCTTTATCGCTGCTCTCGAGCTTAGCGTAGCTCTACTTACTCTCTCTCTCGCCTTCGCTCGTCATTCCACCATCGCCGCGTGACTACCTGACTCCCCGACTGCCCTGATCACTGACCAAAAACCCTCCCCCGCCTACTAAGCATCATCGCCGTCACCTGCCTGTCGTCCACGGCGAGTCTGCTCTCTTGCACTCGCACCTTGGCCGTGTCGTGGTGGTGCATCGCATCGCCGCCCTTCGCCTGTCCCAACCAGGTGCTCAGCTCCAAGTTCGCCCGAGCCAGCACACACACTCACACACACACACCCCAACAACCCTCGCCCGCCCACACTTGTCGCTCTACACCATGGCTGTTGCCTGAGCCCACCCGCCTGTCTGCCTGTCTGCCTGCTTTTTTGCCTGCGTCCACAAGTACCCCGCGTGCTCCAGTCTCCTGAGAGACACTTCTGACTGTCCCGGCGCCAACCTGACACTGCCTGAACTCGTGATGGCTACGCGCATCCATGCTCGCCTGTTTCCGCCGCAACGATAGCCGTTCTACCTAACCTACCTGCACCCCGACCGTCAGCCTCGTCGCCTGAAGCCCTCTCTCTGCTCTCTGGTACCTGCACGAGGCTGCCGCCATGAATCCCTACTCGCGCCCCTCGCCCAGAACAGCCTCACCCGCCAACAGCCTCCAGACCAACCCCACCCGAACAAACAACCAGCGGCATACCTCTCAGGACATGCCTCCCTACTCAACAACCCCTCCTTACTCTGACCGAGCCGCCGACGAGTCAGAGGGCGAGATGATGTCGCGAGGAGGAGACCACTCTGCCCAATCCGACCAGAAGTACTACCACAAGGTCAACCAAGTAATCCAGGTACCTAGCCTCGCCCCTACGCCATGACCTTTGTACCTATGCTGACTCTCTTGCTCAGAACTTCTTTACAAAGGCAGCTCTCGCCGTCATATCCTCGCGAGTAGTGCTACCCCCAGGGTACAACAAGGATGGCAATCTAAAGCAGAACAAATGGGTATGCTACGCCCCTCTCTCCCCAAACCACTCGCTCCATGTACTAACCTCCTCCCAGTTCAATGTTGTTCTCCCCGATAGCGACGCCCTCCAGCGCCAGCTGACCGACTGGAAAGTCATGGACGCCATGGCCGGCCAACACCCGTCCCTCTGCATCGACATCTACCTAGACATACAAGCTCTCGGACACACACAGTCCCTTGCCATTCAGGACGACGATGGGAAGAAATGGGATGTTGCCACTGCGCTCAACTCTGCCGACGCTGCCTCTGGATATTCAAGTCGTGCTGCCAAGCCCACGCAGGTGGTGCTCGAGCGCTGGAGAGTGCATGTCGGAGATAAGAGTTCGGTCCAGCCGTCAGAACTCAATGACCCGCTCCCCAACGTTTACAAAAAAGCCGTTGTCACTTTCCGATCGCTCTTTGCCTCCCTTCGCTTTATGCCAGCATTCAGATACAACAAGCTTCTCGCCAAACAGCCCGCCACTGCTCCCTCTTTAAAACTCAACTACCGCATTTCCAATGGAGACTTCCGGAGCCCGCATGTCGATACTCTGCGACTGCCTCTCTACCCCAACCAAAACACAGATGAAATTACAGAGGTCCAAAACATTGAGCCTACAAATTCGCCCGTCGGCCCTTTGTGTGTAACAGTTGAATATCGTGCCAACTGCGAGTTCACAGTGGAAAATTCGGAATCTCTTTTGAGCTCACAATTCATGGGCTTGGACGACACTTACTTTGAGCAAAAAGCCCGCCGGATGCCTGGCTCGCTCCCCGTGGATAAAATGAATACCCAAGAGACCCCCGATGTTGGTCAAGCATATGGCAGCCTTTCAACATTTCACCAAGTCGGCCCACCCACAGGCACCAGCCCAATATCAGCCCTCCGCGCAGTTCGAGATATGCCGTCGTCGTCACCAACAGAGTCACCACCACAAAAATTGCCACCAAACCATCGCACTGCCCAAGGCTCCAAGTCCTCCCTACGCTCGGTGGACACACCTCTACATCAGCGACGAACATCCGTCTCCTTCCAGCCATTCAAAGCCGGCTCGCTCTCGTCATCGCCAGCACCGGGAGGTGGAATTCCTGGTTCGCCCACCAGCTCCTTGGGACGGCCGGGCAGCTCATTAGGCCGAAACGTCACCCCTAGTCCACTCCATCAACCACGCAACCGCACCTCGCTAAATGCCCTTCCACAGGCTGCTCTCCGAGCGCCTTCATTGCCCAACGAGGCCGCCATCACCTCGTCTGCATCTAGCTCACCAAAACCTGCACCCATCAGTCGCTATAGCAGCAGCTTTGGCCACAGGAGGAGCAAGTTTTCCTCTGGTGGTGGTAGCAAGCTGGAAGACGACAACCTCAGCAGTGGAAAGGCCAGTCCATCATCATCAGTACAACGTGGTTCCGATACTCTGAACGAGGGTGCCGGTGGCAGCTCAGGAGAGGTCAGGACAGACGACGAGAACATTTCCGACTTTCTCAAACTTCTGGAATCAAAGAAGGACCTCAAGAGCTTTACTCGCAGCGACAATGCCACCAAGACAGCCACTATGCACAAGACGACTGCTCAGTTGTCCAAGTATCAGCGCATGAGAGAGTCTCACACAGGCCTTGCCGAGTCAGTTTCTTCCTCAACCATGCTTCATCGCTCATCGTCTTCTTCAAGCCGTCATCTGTCTAGCGTGCCTGCAATGATTGCCGCCACTTCGGTCTCGACAGCGTCATCACCTGGCAAACCTATCTCGCCTCATACTCCTCATACACCCGCCATCCCATCTCGCCTGAGTGCCAATAGCATTATTGAATACGATCAGCCTACACGAAGTCGGAGTCGACCTGACAGAAGGTCACACGGCCACGATCCAGTTCATGTGGAAGAGCAAAGCGAGAACGAAGATCAAAATGGCAACGGTATCGCCATCCCCACCTCGCCACGCCCCTGGCATTACACCCGCAGGTCAAGTTCGGTAGCCCAACAGGGCCGCACTTTGCCTGATGATGAACCGGATGTGTTTGGTGTGCGCTCGGCAAGTCTGCCGTCAGAAGAGGTTGACCGGGCTAATGATCTGCATCGCCTCACCAGCGCCGGTCTCACCTCTAGCGGGCTGTTTGCACAAACCGAGATGCTGGCGAACCGCAACAACCAAAATACCGATAATGACTCTCGCGAAGACTTGCCTCGACCTGCCTCTACTTCAAACATTGCTGCTAAGCGCGGCCCCCAGGCTGGCCCCCGAGACAGATCCGGATTCTTCTCACGCAGTTCTTCCACAAGTCTCAGTGTCGGTGGCACAAGCTCTACTGAGCGGCAAAGTCGCTACAACTTTAACAGTCGCGCCGCAACCAATGTAGATGACGACGAACCATTGCTGTTCCAGATGAGCGAGATTGGCGCTGGCGGTTCCCGACGCAGTCTTGAGGAAGCAAGAGGCAGGCTCAGCACCGGCAGCGCAGGCAAGCGCGCATCCTACTTCCGCTAAAAAGAAAAGAAAAGCTCGACGCAACATTGCAACAAAGTACCTTGATTGATTCTTCTTGACTATATTATTACATTGCTTTTATTTTCGAGGGGCGTTATTACTTGCGCAGGTGTTGTCATAATCGTTTTACCCTAAGGGGTTTATTTCTTCTCTTCTCTCTTCTTCATTACCTTCTTGAGGGTCTCGTATACGATGGGTAAATTTGTATAGTTTTTGAATTTTTTTTTATTTCTCCCCATCTTTGTTTTTGTTTTCTTTCTCTTTTTCGGATTGAGTAGTACATGGCTATCTTGGCCTGGGGCTGGATGGACCCGGCGTTTTTTTTCATCATGGTGGGCTTTGCGCATTATCCAAGAAGGACATCTAGCTTTGAAATATATGGGATGAGGAATGGATCTGAAGTCCACACAGTTTGTTGTTTTGTAGATTACAATACGCTTTGATGCACAAGGTGGGCGAATGGTGTTTTTTTGATCGGGTTGCTTTCTTGGGACCTGGGTCTGAGGAGGGGCGCTTTTCTTTAGGTCGGTTAGCTGATATAACTTGGTCAAGTCGTCATCGTCTCTGACTATGAATGAATACATTATTATTCCGCTCATGTTGTTGTTGTAGTATCTTAGAGTGTGATATCTATGACATTAAGAATCTGCTTTTAATGAGATATGATACGTAATCATACAATATCCAACAAAACCCATCTAGTTTTTTTTAAAAAAAAAGACTCCTCAAATATCCTACACCATCTTCTTTGCACTCACAGGTTTCACCCCCTTATGTATCGCCGCAATGCCATTCGTCAAATCCTCCCACCCTTTCCCCGGCACCAAGAACCCGGCCTCCCTAATCATCCCAGTAAACTCCTCCTGACTCGGGAATCTTGCAATGCTCTCGACAAGATACTGATAGCTATCCCTATCCCCCGCTACAAGCTGCCCTATCAGCGGAATAGCACCAAAGCTCCACCGCTGATATACTGCATCAAACAGCGGATTCTGCACTTTACTAAACTCTAGACACGCAAACACGCCGCCGGGCTTCAACACACGGTATGCTTCCTTCAGCGCAACCTCTTTATGGGTGAAGTTGCGGATCCCAAACGCAACAGTGTATAAATCCACACTCTCACTCTCCACCATGTGCAAGTCTTCCGCATTGGCTTCTACAAACTGCAGCCGCGGGGAGCGCGCATACGGCGTTTGCAGCGAGCGCTTTTTGCCCTCGGCAAGCATGTCCGGGTTGATGTCTGCGACGGTGACGCGCGTGTGCGCGTCGTGGTTGATGTGCGAGGCGTGGTCGAGCATGCGGAAGGCGATGTCGCCGGTGCCGCCGGCGATATCGAGGATGGTCATTCCTTGGTCCGAAGGAGAAGAGGAAGTGGTGGTGAGCGGGTTCCGGCCGGGGTTTAGGTTCTGCACGAAGTGGTCTTTCCAGAGGCGGTGGATCCCCAAGGACATGAAGTCATTCATTGAGTCGTAGGAGGAGGCGACGGAAGAGAAGACGGCGCCAACTGTGGGGGTTTAATTGGGGAGGTTTGATAAGGGAGGCGGGAGGGGATATGCTTACCTCTTTGCTCTTTGAGAGCCTCGGCGATTGTTTCAAAGCCAAAGTGCGTTGTTTGTGGTGCATCTTGCGGGGACTTCCGTGGTGGAGGTGGAGGTGGTGGCGGGGATGGCTGTTGAGGCCGTGCTTGTCTGGTTGAGCAAGAGAAACATCTGTATGCTTCTCCTACTGCTATCCTCCTACGTACGGATAGCAATTGACGTCCTATCTGCTGCCGTGAAGCCTGCATCGTCGGCAATGGGGGATGTGGGTGGTGATGGTGTAGCAAAAGAGACGCGGCCTTGGCAACTCGACTTTGTTCGATGCGCTATGACACGCGCATAGCCGGGGGGGGGAGGGGGGGCCTTCTTGCTAGCGCCCGTCTGATGCACATCCACCCATTAGTACTAACATGGTTACAGGTAAGCAGAACAGTCTAGCCTCGTATAATGCCATGCAATTGTATGTAGCGTAGCTTGGACCGTTCGACACGGGCGGTGGGAGAAACGGTTGCCGTGGAAGTTTGGCCGCGGTAACGCATTTCAAACGTCCACTTTACGCCGACGCTTGCCGCCCGCACTTCCCCAGCTTGTCTTGATATACCACCTCCCCCGCAATTTCCATAATGTAGCATATTCCAACATGTCTTTTCGCTATACTTCGCGGAGATTACAGCTTCAGAGGCTGCTGAGCCCGAGAACTCGTCCTAACAATGCGCCTGGCAGGCCGACAGGTTCGCCGTGGCAGACGACATGCCGGGGTGTTGCTTCGACGCCCACGGCTGAGAGGTGAGTGTGGAAACGTAGGAAATATGCTGCAAGGGAAGAGACTGACGAGATGGTATAGAGTACTATTCCCTGGTGCCTTGAATAGCGAATTCACAAACACCATGGAGTTTATGCATCCGTCAAAGGCAAAGGCCATTTCCACCTACCGCGTCATGGACCAGTACGGAGAGATAATAGACAAGGAAGTCGGTGTCGAGACTTCGGCTGAAGAGGCCTTGTCGCTCTACAAGAACATGGTTAAGCGTTAGTAAGATAGGTATCTTGCTCTTGGGCTTGTGGCTGACATGGCACAGTGAGCATAATGGATCTTCTCATGTTTGAAGCACAACGGCAGGGCAGATTGTCATTCTACATGGTAATTCGTACCATTCATATACACAGACCTATATACTAACAGACCAAGGTCTCTGCCGGCGAAGAAGGCATTGCCATCGGCTCAGCCAGCGCCCTCTCCCCCTCCGACGTCATCTTCTGCCAATACCGCGAATCGGGCGTCTACCTCCAACGCGGCTTCACCCTCTCCTCCTTCATGAACCAGCTCTTTGCAAACTCCAAAGACAATGGCCTAGGCCGCAACATGCCCGTACACTACGGCAGCAAAGAACTCAACATCCATACCATCAGCTCCACCCTCGCAACCCAAATCCCACACGCAGCCGGCGCTGCCTACGCACTGAAAATGCAAAACATCCAAAACCCGGACACCGAGCCCCGAGTAGCAGTTTGCTACTTTGGCGAGGGCGCCGCCAGCGAAGGCGATTTCCATGCCGCCCTCAACATCGCCGCTACCCGTCAGGTCCCATGTATCTTCATCTGTCGCAACAACGGATACGCCATTTCCACACCAACCTCCGACCAGTACCGGGGCGACGGCATCGCCTCGCGCGGCGCAGGCTACGGCATCGCGACCATCCGCGTCGACGGCAATGACATCTTCGCCGTGCGCCGCGCCACATCGCACGCGCGGCGCCTCGCCCTACAAGACGGCGGCCAACCCGTTCTCATCGAAACGATGGCCTACCGCGTGGGCCACCACAGCACATCCGACGATTCCTTCGCATACCGCCAGCGCGTCGAGGTCGAGGACTGGAAGCGCCGCGATAATCCCATTACCCGGTTGAGAAAGTGGCTTGAGAGCCGCGACCTCTGGGACGAGGAGAAGGAGAAGGAAATGCGGAGTGCTACGAGGAAAGAAGTGTTGAGGGCGTTTGAAGAGGCGGAGAAGGAAAAGAAGCCGTCGATTAGGAATGCGTTTGAGGGCGTTTGGGAGAGCTTGACTGAGGAGCAGAGGGCGCATGCGGAGGAGTTGAAAGATGTCCTCGAGAGGTACCCGAAGGAGTATGACCTTGAGGGGTTTGAGGGCGGGATTAAGGGGTTGGAGGATATGTTGGAGAGGAAGTGATTGATTGATTGGTTAGACGAATATTCGGGTTATTGTTCAGTGACGGATAGAGCGGGCTCGTGATGACCATGATGGTGCTCGAGATATCATTACTCAATGTCTTAATCTCATGGAGTAAATAATGAAAAAAATAGCACAAGAATTTTCCTTCTAAGTAATCAAAAACAAAAACGTTAAGTGGCATCAACCAACCAATCCGGATCTGCATCTTCATCTTCAGGATCTTCCAACATGAGCGACCCGGTTTCAGACGGTGACGATGAAGGCGCTTGTGCTGGAGGCGACTTGATCTCAGCGTCCTCTGTACCTTTTGACTCGTCCGTTGCATGTTCCGGTACTGCTACGCTTTCTCGTACCTCCTCGTTTCGTTGATGTGTAGAGTCTTGTGGAAGAGAGTCGTCGGTTATCAATGCTTCAGCTTCCTCCTTTACAGGGTGGTCGACTTGCGCGGGTATCGCACTACTACCTTCAGCAGTCGTAGAAAGTCCAGCTTCTGGTTCCCAGCCCCCACCCTCGCCATCATCCTCAGAAGAGTAGATTTGGCCGAAACTGCTTCGACGCGGGGGCCGAAGTTGTTGTGAGTCTAGAATGGAACTCTCGAAGCTTTGATGTCGGTTCAGAGTGGCGAGTGCTACGTCTTCATCTTCGTCTACCATGAAGCCACCACCGCCACCGTCGTCAAAGCCGGCATCATCGCTCTCCGGCAAAAACCCACCACTGCCACCCTCTCCATGTCGTGGTTGATACCCACTGCCTGAGGGCCCGGCAACCGCGCCATCATCAGGAAAGAATCCACCTGCCATTTCCTGGGCAGCCAGTTCTCTATCTTCTTTACTGATCTCATCCTGCACATCAATAGCTGGACCTTTCTCACCATCAATCTCAATGGCGTTGACGCGCTCTGCAATGCGCAGACCAAGAAAGAAGCGTCGCCACAGTCGAAGCGATTCGGTTCTGCGCGCTGCTGCCTCTACTTCTTCTTGCTGGTACTCCATCCCATCAATCACGCTTTGCACAGCATCAGCGTATTCTTGCGCGACTACAACGCCCTGCACGACTGCAGTGCCATGGCGACCTTTGAAAGAGAATCCAGTGACGGCGTCTGCAAAGTCGACGCCAACGATTCGTGCTGCTTTGGACGCAAGCTTATGTCGAATATGCACACCGCCTGGTGGGCACATCGAGGGAACGTACAAGTCAAGGTTGCCGTAGACATTGCGTGGAACGCGGCCTCGAACGACAGGAGGTGGTACATAGAGTTCGGTCTGAAATTCAGCAAAGAGGCCAGCCCCAACCTCGTCTGCTTCATCATCGCCATCGATTTCTGGATCAATAGAGTGCCTCCGCCCTTTCTTGGGTTTCGCGCGCTTGAGTGGTTGTTCGCCTAATTTCACGTCTCTTCCCATACGATACCATTTGTCAGCGGTTCTAACCGTATGTACATTGATACGACGATAGACGGGCTCCATTTTGGGATTCATGGCAGTGCCGCAATTCACCTTTCCAACCTGAGTCAGAGGGTGAATGACCTCGTTGTGCTTGAGATGCCGCTCAAGTACGTAGACGGGATGTCCTTTGAAGTCCTGGACATTGTTCGGTAGGCCTTCCAATGCCTCTTTGCGCGCCAAGGCAGCATTTTCCATTTCGTCTCTGTCAAGCAGATATGTACGCTTGAAAAAGTGCATAGTTCGTCGCCACCACTTGTTTCCTTCAGGCGTACTTTCGACACGATATTTCCGCGTCTTGGCATTGTATGCCTTTGCATACTGTCGTGTGACATCTTTCGCTGTATAGTCTTCTTCGAATGCTATTGCATAAGCCAGAACGTTGTCAGGAAAGTTAAGCGGTGGTTCCAATTTTTCGGGCGAGTTAACAGTGAATGTAGAGAATATGTCGATTGGTACCCATTTCTGATATGCAGGATTGAAAGCTTCAACCCAGTATACAGGATACGGGGTATGGTATGTCTTTTGTTTCTTAGGCGCCACACCGGTATGGTTCAGGACTGTATGCCGTTCGCCCATTACACGCTCTAGTCTTGACAATTTCTTATGTCGCGGCCCCTGTGATGTGGGTTTTGTGGGACTTGGCTCTGCTGGCTTGTTGTACGGATCAACTACTATCGTATTCTTCTGCACATTCGTCTTTTGTGGAGTTGCGCGCTCAGCGACAGAAGAGAAAGGTAGAGGCTGCAGGGAACAGACAAGACGAGCTTCTATGCCAATCCCACGGAGAAGGGCGCAAAACAGCTGCGTGCCAACATCTTGAGACCCCTCCAAAGTATGCGCCGCAGTACGAAATTCATCTTTATCCATGGGGCTATCAAGATCGTCAAAGTCTGAGAAGGGACGGATACCGGCTTCGACCTCGGCCCATCGGGGCTTGTGCATGCCCCGGGCGGTAATGTTGAATCGCTTAGACCATAACATCTTGAGATCATTCATCCCGTTAATAAAGTGCTTTGATGCAGAATACTGTGTGAGTTTGGGATTTGGAACGAGACTAGCCAGTGTTTTGGGGGAAACAATTTTACGCAGGGTGTTCTGAACTCTTCTGTCGTTGCACCAAGCGTTTCTGCGGTGGACATGGTAAAGCAGACAGAGGACGTGCATTTTGTGAATATCCAGACGGCGCTTTTTATCGACGGCGGTTATTGCTCGCCGTCGTACCTTTCTCTTCCCACCATTCTCGTCCGTCTTTTTGGCGCCAATGGCAATGGAGATGTCCCCGATGTGCGGTGCGGTATCCCGGCCCTCAGCAGCGTCGTCGTCGCTATCATCGCCATCGGCCAGCGCATCTTCCCACTCCATATCATTATCTTCCGACTCGTCTGAATCTATGATGGTCTGTCGCAGCCGTCCGCTGGTGTATTGAGGTTCGTCGGCGACTGGCTGAATTGTAGCCGTGGCTTGCACTTGTGTGCGCAACGGCATTGGCGACACCCGTGTGGGGAGAGCGGCGGAACGTGGACTCGTGGTCGGTGGCGCCGTCTTTCTCTTCTTTTGCGGTGGGCCATCTTCGTGGGCCCTGGTGGCCTTGGATGCCTCTTCCTCGCGCAGCATATCCTGGAACACAGCTGGCACCTCTTCCTCAGATCGTGTCTTGTTCCCTCTCCGCGCCGACTTCCTTGGCATCGACGGCTCAGCTATCTGGCGTGATCTCGTGCGAGCGCCTGCCATGTCTGCTGTCACCTGCCAGATTGGCGCGATCTATGGCGTGTGCGTAGTTATGGTATACTTGGTAGGTCGATAGGACGGTTTTGGGTGTTCATGGCAGGCGTCACCATGTCAATCAGCAAGTACTTCTATATGCCCCCTGAATTTTGGTATTACTGTGTCCAGGAGTCGCTGTAGTTATATGCGGGTATATAGATGTGCATGACTCTAGGCGACAGTGATGGTTGATGACGCAACATGCACCTAAAGCGCGTTATCACGTGTTGGGCGCTTGGCGTTTGGAGTGATAATGATACTGTCCTTCACCCTCATCCCTTACCTACACTTACAGCACCTTCAAGTAACTTTTGCTATCTGAGAAACAGCTAACAGGGCGTCATGAATATCACTGTCTGGCATGCACCTACAGCACGCCCTTTGTCCGGGACATGGATGCTACTTACTCCCCAGACGTCTGATGTTTGTCGTGGCACAGGTAATAGCACTTGATTGCTGTGCACAACGAGAAAACCTATTACTTTCGAAAATGACTTTGCAACGCCAATCGGCAATGTATACCGATGCTTCAACGTTCATGTTCTTGTTAGTAGGCGCCACATATAACATTATCTCATCGGGGTGAGTTCCATGAAGGTGGCAGGCGCACCCGCAGCCTCGCTCGAGCGTGCCTTACCTATTACCATTCCCGATTGTTGGTGATACAAGCTTCAATGGACTCAAGATCAACTTTCCACGCCCTTTCCTCTCTCCTCTCAAAACATCAGCATCCACATCATTTTCCATTACTACCGCGATACACAATTAGCACAATGGAAATGCGTATGCTCTCCCCTGAGAACGGCACACACAGTGCACATATTCTGCGACTCGCTTCTGGCCACAGCAGACGTGTATCACCTGGTACGCCAAACCCTTACGCAGAGACCTATCCGGTGAGAAATCCATATGCTCAGCCTGCCGAACCTACATCTCAGCAGCATCAACACTCCCCTTCGGCCTCTCATACGCCTGATACCTCTGGTGTCGGTTGTGACGGGACACCTCTTGAGCAGACATTCCGTAAAGTATCTCATCAAAACCTATCCGATGTGTTTCCCTCAATACCAGAACTAGCCTCGGAAATATCAGAGGCAGAAAACCAACGCATTATGGAATCGAACTTGCATCTCGAACCACCCGAAGAATCTCCAAGTCTACCGGCTGCGCAAGAAAATTTGGAACCGATACCTCAATGTGGAACATCGTTGCACTCTCACGTACGAATTCCTAAAGAAACTGCAGCCCTAGTTTCACAGCCCAAACCATGCCAAAATAGCACGGGTCATCATCGTCCGTTCGCTGCGTTCTTGAATTGTTGTCTCATTAGCCGTCACAACTCATCTCCAGCAACAGTGCCCGGAACCAGTAGTGGTATTCAATGTGGGCTGAATGGAGACTGCGAGACTACGGATTTATATTGTAACTATCCTTTACCCAGCACTTGTTGCCTGGGGTCGCATAGGTCAAGGACGGTTCACTAAAAGACTTAGATTCCACGGCCACCTGCAACAACTGTAGGGACGCCGAAAAGGGGCCCCCAAAATTCGAGCGTGTCGTCCTCCGAATCAATGGTCTCAAGTGTGGTTGCTGTGAAGGAGGACTTTCACGCGCCCTTGATCGCATTACGGGTATCCGAAACTATCAAGTGAACACGGTTTTGGCTAGAGTGGAGTTTGACTTGGATGTGAACATCCTCTGTGTCGATGATGTCATCAAACTGCTGACTACAAAAACGGGATACAACTTTGAGGAGCACGTTGCATTCAATGGACAGGTATTAGAGGTCATCATCACCGACCCTCGGCGCCTGGAGCACGCTGGTCAGCCCAAAGGTGTCATCCGTATTGAAGCACCTGAGCGAGCCCCCTGGCAACCTCTACGCAGATTACGTCGACGTGATAAGACGATGACCTTAACCGGTACATCGACAGAAGGGCCTGTCCAAGATAATGACGCGAGTGATAGTAAAAAGAACCTCACACATGAAATTCCAAGTGTTAGAATATCTCCAACGAAGATATACTACGATCCGATCAAAATAGGTGCCCGCACCTTGTTCGAGCATTATCGGCAGTACGATCCGGACATTTGCTTGGCGCCTCTGACCATAGACCCCCGAATTGAGCTTGGAGCCAAACAAACAAATCGAGCTTTGCTATGGTTTCTTCCTACATTAGCCTTTACAATACCTGTGCTTGTGTTCGCCTGGGCACCCGTCGATCATGACCGGCCGGCTTTTCTCCATGCATCCTTGGCTCTTGCAACACTAGTTCAGCTTGTCGCTTTCAGAGAGTTCGTTCCAGGCGCTTTACGATCGCTTTATTACTCCTATGTTTTGGAGATGGATTTCTTAATTGCCTTCAGTACCACTATGGCATACGGTTTTAGTCTGGCGTCATACATTTTTGAAATTCGTGGGAAGACTTTAGAAACAGGATCTTTCTTTGAGACATCAACTCTGCTAGTGACATTGATCTTGCTGGGTCGCGTCATCAATGAGTTTGCGCGGTTTCGAGCTACTAAATCAGTCTCTTTTCGGTCACTTCAGATCGAAGAAGCGCTTTTGGTGTCGCCATCCGCCAATGACATTTGGGCCAATATGAAGACCACTCGGGTTGATTCTCGCCTTTTGCAGTACGGCGATGTTTTCATCGTTCCTCCCTATACTAGGGTCGTTACAGACGGAATTGTTATTTACGGAGGCTCCAATGTCGATGAATCGATGATTACTGGGGAGTTCAAACCCAAAGCGAAAGGCTTATCCTCCGAAGTTTTAGCTGGCACGGACAACCAAGACGGTTCCCTTGTCGTTAGTCTGAGGCAGTTGCCTCACGAGAACTCTATACAAAATGTTGCGACTCTGGTTGAAGATGCTGAGCTGAACAAACCGAAAGCTCAAGCCCTTGCGGATCGCGTAGCCGAGTACTTTGTGCCCGTCATAGCCCTAATCGGTCTGGCGGTCTTTCTCTATTGGCTGTTTATCGACAGGTATTATAACAACCACACGTGGAAGAGCGCGGTCCTTACGGGAATTACTTACGCCATAGCGACTCTTGTTGTGTCGTGCCCATGTGCTATTGGCCTAGCTGTTCCAATGGTTATCCTCATTGCAAGTGGCGTGGCAGCACGGTATGGTATCATTCTCAGAGACCCTCAGAAGCTAGAGCTCGCTCGCAAAGTGACATGTGTAGTATTCGACAAGACTGGAACGCTTACTTGTGGGAGGTTGGACGTTTTGGGCGTTCCACGATACCGCAATACTGACAGAGCACGCGTCAAAGGACTCATGATGGGATTATTGAAAGACATCAAGCACCCAGTAGCCGTTGGAATTGTGCATTACCTCGTGCAAGACAGGATCGTCAATAAAGACTACGAACCTCTGGAGGTCAACAACATTATCAGCTTTCCTGGGCAAGGAGTCCAAGGCACTTGTGCAAAAACCGGAGCCGTAGTTCGCGCCGGAAATGCAGACTGGCTGAAGATCAGCGTAATTGGACAAGAATCAAATACGAGGTGCTACTTTACGATTGAGGGAGACCTTCAAGTCAGTTTTGAGCTTAAGGACCGCACTCGCCCTGGAGCGGAGATGGTCATTGAAAAGCTTCATGCTCGAGGTATTCAAGTACATATCATTAGCGGCGACACCGAGAGTGCAGTGCATGACACTGCCAGTGCACTCCATATTCACAAAGACAACATCAAGTCACGCTGCAGACCCGATGGGAAGTGCACATACGTCAAAGACCTTCAGGGATCGGGAAAAACTGTCATGTTTATAGGCGATGGCACAAACGACTCTGCTGCACTTAAACAAGCTGATATTGGCGTACACATCAGCCAGGGATCTGACGTCGCCAAAAGTGCTGCGGACATCATTCTGATGACCACCCGTCTACATGACATCTTGATATTGCTTGACATTTCTGATGCTGCATACCGACGCATTGTCGCCAACTTCACCTGGTCCGGCCTATACAACACTGTTGCAATCGCGCTTGCGGCTGGCGTTTTTGTCCGAGTAGGCCGTCAGATCAGGATCAAGCCGCAATGGGCTGGGTTGGGTGAGCTCATTAGCGTGTTGCCGGTACTCTTGATTGCATTTCAGATGCAGTGGCGTGACTACGGGAGTACTTACCGGTTGATTGAGAACGATTATCAAAAGTTTGAAGCGCCCAAACGTGAGCGTATCGTTCAGACTCGGCAAAACTCTTCAATGAACAGCGCAGAGTGTTGTAAAATTTCGTCATCCAGGTTGGCGAAGATTGATGCTGTGACGAGGTAATGGTTGATTGACTATGGATTTCTTGATCAATGGTCAAGAGGGAATAGTGACGTGCGAGGTCTTATTGTTTCCTAGGCAACACTTGCTTCATGCTATGATGTCGTAGCTGGTTGCAAGGACTAAATAAAAGCATTTGGCGCGTCTATAAATTCAGTGGTATCCCATTATGAGAGCCTCGCGGTGATGATTCCACGATGCGTCTGTTCTAATAGTATATTTCCTGAGTAACACTTATTTATAATAGCAAACATTAAGACGTTTGCAGACCGAATCGTTTGCGTTGAAGATGGCGAAAGTCAGTGGTAGCGAGCGGTCGCGCTTACTTTGTAGTGTCCGGCTACTTCTGGGGACTGAGAGCCCATATTCTTGTTTGTATACAATGGAAACGTATAACGCTAATTGTTCCACTGCCCCAACAACATCACTACTCATAAATGGTGCCAAAAGCTTCTGGATATGTCAGAGAAGATGGCCTGCTAACTACATCTCCACAGGAGCGATTCCACGCTATCGCTTGCGAAGCTTGCAGGCTGAAAAAATGCAAATGCGACCGTAGAATGTTGCCACCTTCCACACGAGACTCAATGTACAAAAGCTAACCACATTAGTCCATCATGCTCTCAATGTCAGTCTGCATCGACCGAGTGCCATTACCAAGAAGGTGGAAAACGCGGACTACCTGCTGCTTACATCAAAGCTCTTGAGGAGCGACTGGCAGCAACCGAAACCGCACTCTCTATCGCTCTCATCGCCATTCGGAACTCAGCCGCCGAACATCACATGGATGCTCATTTAAAAGGCGCAGACTCTAACTCGCCACTACGACAACGCTCAAAGGCAGAGAAAATGGAAGATTGGAAGCGCTTGCCGCTGCAGACACACGATGAATTGATGGCATGGCTTCAAGCGCAAGGGGATGAGGGTCTGGCAGCAACCACAGCACCTCTAACAGAGTGCAATGGATCAACACCTGAGCTCCAAATCCATGCTGCAGCGTCATCAAGGAGGGCTCTGGAGCTGTTGGAGACTTGCAATCAGCCAACAGTCCCAAATTCTTTGAATTGCTTCCTGGATTCTAGGCGATGGATAGAAAATTACTTTTAGTGACTGAAGGCCTCTTTGTGGGAGATAGGCGTTGCTTGAATCAATCTGTTCGTCAGAGCTGGTTAAAATCGAGTCATGCGACACAGCGGGGTTTTCTGCTTCGAGAATCCCGCCTTTGACACCCACCAATCTCCTCACTAACAAACCACGCATGACAGTAGCTACCATGGAGCATATGCATGACGAGCACTTATCGTCCGAAAGATCTGTAGAGGATGAGAGGCCTGCGAAACGACGGCGAACTTCAACGCGACTGGCGCGTGAAGTCGGCTTGATGCGAAACCCCACGGACAGATTGACAGGCTTTGTCGGCAGTGCCAGTGGAATCTTCTTCATCAGATCAGTCTATGGTGCTATCAACCGTTCTCGGCCATTAAATTCTGACGTGGCTCAAACACCCATAAGTGACATAGTACCAGGCGAAGATGACCATTTACCGTTGGTAAAACCCAATTCATCTGAGCGATTATGGAAAAAAGCTGAGATCATTCTCGATGCACCTACTGAAATATCATTTCAAGAGATGGTTGCTTTCTCGGCGAGTTATTTTGCAAATTGGCACCCATTTTACCCATTTCTGCACGCACCGACTGTCCTAGGGTATTTTGACGAGTTCGCACATAAAGGCATTCCAAGAGACAATTCTCTCAGAGACCTTCGCATGGTGATACTTCGAGCAATTCATTCCACCTCTCTTGCAGATCATAGACAGTCAGATGGATATGATCGTGCGCAGTATCCTGCCTGTCTCGTCTTCCTGACGTATGAGTCTGTTCTAGACAGTCTCCAGGCTATACTATCACGCCCTACGACCATACTTGCATTACAGGCAGCTCTGAGTGTACAAAATTTTCTTGTATCCATGCTTCGTTTGAATGCTGCTTCCCGCGTGGGTGGACTCATCACACGTATGGCTGTGCAACTAGGCCTTCATCGCTGCCCAGCTCGCTTTTCGGCATTTTCTTCGGATGAAAGAGAGCTTCGACAACGCATATTCTGGTCAATTTATGCCATGGATCGCTTTCTCAGCCAGTCCATGGGTCTTCCGCTGAGTCTTCATGATTACGACATCGATGTATGCTTTCCGCTCACGGAACATCACGTAGAAGCCCAGTCGGAACACAGTAGGTTCCACCGTCTCTATATAAACTCTGCCTAACTATGCAAAGAAAACCAGCTACGCTTAATTCATCTCCTAGCTCAGCAAGCCAGAATTCGCGGCGAGATTATAGAACTTCGCAACAAATCGGTACACTTTGTTCAGAACGACCCAACTCGAGCGACCGCGATCACTGCGAAACTTAGTCAATGGTGGAATGACGTAGAGGACTATATAGACCAAGATGAGCCCCATAGAGCTTCTCAGTATTCTACTATGGTCCTAACATTGCTTAAGCATGAATCAGTCATTTCCTTTTACCGCCCTACTTTAGCAGCATCGCATAAAGATGTAGAATATGACGTGGCACTTCAAAAATGCATTGGATCTGCCCGCAGTATCATTTCCAACCTTTACAGTGCTATAAAACCCGAATCTGGTCGAGTCGAAGCATTGTCACGCTCTCTGTCATTACTATGGCCTTCTTGTACCTGGGCGGTGTGGATTAGCACGTTTATCCTCTTCTATGCGGCGAATGGAAAGCATATCACTGAGGCTCTTTTTACACGGTATTATCTCTTGGAAATTTACTTCGATTCTCCTGCTAATCTGCAAGCAAAGGCTGTCGGAGAAAAGCTTGCAAATACTTGATCATCTTTCTCGGCGTGGAAGCGCATGGCCGGAGGCGAGCTCTGCCGCAATACGCGACTTACGCGCTCACATATCTTACCAAACGACTCAAGATGCTAGTGCGGTTGCTCCAAGTGATGACAAAGGCGAATATGGAGTCACTGTCACATCATGTAACGCTTTTCAAACATCTTCTATTCAACACGATCCGCTACATCCAAACAAAACCTCGCGTGGAACAGCGGAAGATCAGGAACGCGCCGCCAACCTTGACCCCGAACTTCTGGCTGGGCCGGGAGGGGCAGATCCTACTTTTGGTATTGACGACAGTTACTGGAATACGTACATGACAATGGAAGGGACTGGAGGTATGGCATTTAGCAATCCAAACGGCTTAGATCCCTTTTCAGGCTTTGATATACCGTTTTGGTTCGACCAAGAGCAACATTGGGACTTTACGCAGTAACAAAAAATTGTTGAATGCGAAGAACGAAACGAACAGCAATGTTGTGTTCGGCATATGTGCCGGACTTTGTTTCTCCGGTACTTCCCCGCATTTGCGGGACTGGAGAATACCAGTGGCAAGCATTGTGACCAAACTTGTCTAAGCACACGAGACTGACCAGAAGTGGTGATTTTTAGTCCGTAATCCACGCTATATGAAGACTTGGTTGAATTCTTGTCATAGCATGAACCGCTTGGTGCTTGATTGTTAAGATTCTATCATAAAGAAAACAACAGCGTGCAAGCTCCATCATGTCTCCAAGCACAACTACACGCACACACAGCATTGCCACAATAGGCGCCGATGGCATCGGTCCGGAGGTTGTCAATGCCGGTGTACAGGTCTTGAAGAAACTCGCACAATTAGATGGATCATTCCAACTACGATTCAAAGACTACGATTGGAGTTCAGAAACATACAAAAAGACAGGAAAGTACATACCCGACGGAGGCCTAGAAGAACTCAAGAAGCACGACGCAATTCTTTTCGGTGCCGTTGGCGCTCCAGGTATGTAGAAGATCCAAGAGCGCAAGCACCCAACTTGCTAATCGACTGCACAGACGTCCCAGATCACATCTCTCTATGGGGCCTCCGTCTCGCCATTTGCCAAACCTTCCAGCAATACGCCAACGTCCGACCCACCAAAATCTTCCGTGGCACTTCGTCTCCCTTACGAAAAGCAGAGCATGGCGATCTCGACTGGGTCATCGTACGCGAGAATTCTGAAGGAGAATACGCAGGTCAAGGAGGCCGATCGCATAAAGGTCAACCGTGGGAAATCGCTACCGAAGTCTCCATCTTTACGCGACACGGCGTAGAGCGTTTACTGCGTTTTGCGTTTGAGACAGCGCGGAGACGATCGAGGAAGCACATCACTATTGTTACGAAGAGCAATGCACAGCGCAATGGGATGGTTATGTGGGACGAGGTTGCCACAGAGGTTGCGAAGGAGTTTCTTGATGTCGAGTGCGATAAGATGCTTGTTGATGCTATGACGTGTAGGATGGTACTGGATCCGAAGTCGTTGGATACGATTGTGGCAACGAATTTGGTGAGTAGAGATATGTTACTTGAGGGACAGGTCGATTACTGATGCGTACAGCATGCGGATATCCTTTCAGACCTTGCAGCCGCCTTGGCTGGCTCGATTGGTATTGCACCGACCAGTAATCGTGAGTATCTTCTATCTTGTTCATGCTCGCAGTGACACTAAAGTAAAACAGTTGATCCTACACACCAAAACCCATCCATGTTCGAGCCAATCCACGGCTCAGCATTCGACATTACGGGCAAGGGCATCGCGAATCCAGTAGGCACGTTCTGGACTGCATCCGAGATGCTAGCATGGTTGGGCGAGGAGCAAGCGGCTCAAAAGCTTATGGAGAGTGTGGAGTTGGTTACGGAGCGAGGCGTTGCGACTCGTGATCTTGGGGGCAGCGCCTCGACGAATGAGGTTACAGATGCGGTTTGCTCTGAGCTGGAGCGCGTATATGGTGTCTCCTTAAAACAGTAAATGAGGTCTGGATTTCGTGTGGCTGGATTTGGGGCTGGGTCCATACCCGATTCGAAGTGTATGGTGGCTTTGGTATAAGTCCTGTCTATATATGACCCCGAAGAAAGAAACCCTGCTGTGATGCCATGCACTGTAGTTAAATTAACCTTTGTGTTTACGACTGCAAGCATCCCTCCAATCGTTTATTTCCATACTTATTCGCATACTCACCACCCAGACACTCCCGCTCCTCGTATCCCAAGCGTCAACACTCGGTAAAGCAGCATGTCCATTAAGCGGACCTGCGGCCGAACACATGCACAGGATTATACCGATACAGCCCCATCATGCACGTAGATCCATCGGTAACGTTCTACCGATACCCACTTTTTTCTATGTAGCTGCCGCATCACCTGCTTGTACCCCATAGTCGCTCGACAAGTGTAGTCAGTTCCCCGCATCCGCACCCCCGCACGCTCTTTACCGCCCCTGATCTTGGGGCAACTGCCGCGTGAAGAGTGCTACCCCACATCAAATGTGTGGCTACATATTCCGTTGGTGTACATTCCTGGATACCCTAATCGCGAATGGCCGTGGTTTTAATCTAAATCTACTGCTGCATTTCCCCAAATATTTTTTCCTTTCCCAGCAGCTTTTCGTAGACCAACTGAGCAACCATGCCCCTAGGTATACTGAAAGACTACAAACTCGAAAAGGTGCCGGGGACGGCGCCACTGAGTGAGCTGGGGCGTTTCGATCTTGAGACTACGTCTGGGATTGATGTTTCGCTGCTTAAGCATGATGCGTCCGGGCAAGTTGTGCTTATTCCTCAGCCGTCGGATTCGCCGAATGATCCGTATAATTGGCCGCGATGGCAGAAGGAGATGGTGAGTTGAGTGTTGACTATGGAAGAGTTTATAGAGAAGCTGATGAGAGGTAGTTTACGATTGTCATTGCGTATGGATGTGGGTGTGTAGGAGGTAAGAGATTGACCATTGACTTTGACTCTACGAGACTGAGGATTTTAGCTGTCGGACCGTTATTAACATCCGCCTTCGTACCTTTGGCGAAGCAATTCGACATCCCGTTGCAAAGACTTACCCTTGGTAATACGACATCCACCTAGCGCAAAAGCACCGCTCTGACTGGTGCTCGACTAGGTGCAAACGGATCCTGTATCGTGGCCATTGCCGCCGGCAGTCTTATCTGCAATACACTGGCCGTCAAAATAGGAAAGAGACCGATTTATCTCATGACTACGCTGGGTCTGGCGGCGTCGAGCTTCTGGGTTGCGGGGTCTTCGAGCTTTGGTTCGCTCACTGCTGCGAGAGCTGTTCAGGGGTTTTGCATGGGTAAGATGAGTTATCGTTCTTCTTGGTATACGATTTTCTTACAACAGTAGCTCCTTTCGAAGCACTCATCCCACCCTCGGTCGGCGACCTTTGGCATGTACACGAGCGCGGATTTCGAATGGCTATTTTCAATCTTGGGGTTCTGGGTGGAATCGTGAGTTGCCTGCCAAAAAACCCCCCGAAAAAAACAACACATACTGACGCTTTTCTCAGAACTTGGCTAGTCCCATAGGTATTAGAAAGCTCTCGAGCAAATAATTACAATACTAAGCAATTCAGCTGGATCCATTATTCAATACGGCTCCTACCGCATCGCCATGTACGCAATGGGCGTCGCGTTCATCATCATGCTCCTTCTAGTTTTCTTCTTCATGCCCGAAACGGCATACCACCGCGATTATACTATCAATATTGATACCAGCGTCCACACCCTCGATCTCTCCAAGAAACACAAAGAGCAGCCCGTCGAACGCATCGAGAACAGCGCACGCCACCCATCTCCATCGTCAGAACCCCGCGATTCGTACAAGAAAACGCTTCAGTTTTGGTCAGGCTACAAGAACGATGTGTCCTTCTGGCGCACGCTGATCCGCCCTTTTGTCACGATTGCCAGCCCCGTAGTCATGTGGGCGACGTTGCTCTTCACAATATGTATATCATGGCTCGTCCTGATATCTATAACGCTATCACAGATTTTCTCAGCACCACCATATAACTTCTCCGTCAGTGCAGTTGGCGCAACAAACATGTCTTCATTCGTAGCCTCAGTCTTAGCCACCGTGATAGCGGGCCCCATCATCGATGGCGTGGCAAAGCTCATGTCTAAGCATAATAATGGCATTTTTGGTATGTATCTCGTAAATAGAAAAGAAATAGTTAGTAGTGGTGGCTAATTCGCTTGTCAGAACCCGAGTTTAGACTTCCAGTCATGGTAACATACCTCACCTTCACCGCCGTCGGCTTCTTTTCCTGGGGGGAAGCGCTCTACAAAGCGGACTCATGGCCCGTTCCCGTCATCGTCTGCATGAGCCTCATTAATCTTGGCGTGCAACTCGGTACCACAGCCGTAGTAACCTACGTATCAGATTGTCACCGCGAGGAGTCCGCTGAGGCCTTCGCCATCATGAACTTTATCAAGAATCTTTTCGCGTTTGGGCTAACTTTCTACGCGAACGATTGGATCGCTACACAGGGGGTTAGGAATACGTTTTATGTGATTGGAGGCACGACAGTTGCGGTTACGTTGTTTACGATTCCGATGTATATTTATGGGAAGAGGGCGAGGAGTTGGGTCAAGAGGGTTGGGGTGCTTGATAGTGTCCTTAAAGCGAGGTAAATTTTTGTAACGAAGAGTTGATGGTTGCTAGTGGATAGAGAAGATTGTTCTAATCGCTTGTATGAGGAATAGTGCTAATAATGATCAGTGGTAATGTCGTATGTATAAATCATTGATGACATGTCATGTAAAGCTCACACTGTATAATAGCCCCGTACTTTACCATTACATTTGCATAACGCGGCTTCCAGGCTATATACATGAAACCAGATTTAGCGCTGGTAGCTATCATACACTATGTCTCTCATTCCAAAGAGACGGGAAGATCAGGATGCCCAGGAGCAGCTGGCCCTTTGTTCAGCTTCTCGAGACCCAAGTTGATTGCCGCAGCAATATCCAAATTGTTCTTCTCCAAGAACAAAAAGTGCGCATTGCCCTTGATACCAAGATCGGCAAGCTTGATCCACTGGTAGTTCGTGAGACCCATCTGCTCAAAGTACTCCACGAAGCAGTGGTCGTACGTGATATGCTGGCTGGCCTCGCCTGTAATCATAATATACGGCACTTTTCCGACCTGAGTGAGCCTATGGATAGTGCCGGTCTGAATGATGCAAGAGCGCTTGGCGGGGCCGTCTGTTCCAACTTCAGCGGTGGTAATGGCTGAGCAGTTCGTTACGGGTGGATCGAATTGCAGCGGTGTATATGTGAGACCGCAAGGCCGAGCAGCAGTACGGCCGCCACCGACAGCAGTCATGTTTCCGACGAACGAAGTAAATGGGATGTTACCGGGCTCGATGTTGATGTTGGCACGGAGTAGGTCGGGGCATGCGTCTGACCAGATGGCGGTATACGTGCAGCCAGCAGAATGGCAGACTGCGTATGACTGACCGATCATGCTGAGAAGCTGGCATCCAGATGTACGCATAGTGTTCTCCACATTAACGCTGGATGAAGAGAGAGGGACGTTGGCGGCAGTGAAGGCGTCAAAGGCTGGGTCTCCACGAGATCCGTTGCCGGGCCATTGGGTATGTAAGCTTGCCTGCGGATATTGTACAAAGTTCCCAGGAGCTGTGAAACCCTGCTCATTGATGACATCTGTGGAAGCAAGGCGTAGGGGGTACTTTGAGAGAAGTTGCTGACCACTTCGGCCGTTCGCAGCGATATCAACAATGTAGACCTGGTAACCTTGGTCAAGGTAGTAGGAAGCCCATCCCTTGCGATTGTCTGGCGTATTCAGCCATTCTGCACCTGTGTTGATACCTGCGGAAACGAAGACCATCGGGTAAGGCTTGTTGACCTTTTTGGCGGGTGTCAGCTTCTCGATGTAGAGTTGATCACTCCACATCTGCTGGCCCGGGATACCAGAGTCGACATAGCCACCACCGATGTAAAAGAAGTCTCTCTGGTATGCAGATTCTTGGCTGTTACATTGTGGGCTGATGGCTTTGACACCAGTGCAGTCGCGTGTTGGTGAACCGGGCTTTGGAGGAGTGGAGATTGCGACATTCGTGCCATCTTGTGCTGAAGTCGGTAAAGGCAATGCCCCCAACAGCAGACCCGAAAGAATGGTACGTGAGTACATGGCTAGGTGAAGATAAAGATTACTGCAACGAATGGATCACTAGAAACAGCAATGGGGCGAAGCTGGCTACTCATAGAATGGTTGAAGAAAGGCGGGTTAGAAATCGTGGACTCAGATTTTTCTATTTTCGCATCTTCTGCATATCCTTCTATACCTACAAGCTTCCGGAAGGAGTTTGCGGGGCTGGTTCGGCAACCTGCATCCGCTTCCAGTTCGAAGGATGCACGCCCATTCCAATGTGCTGCACCATTGGCCCTCGCCACACGGGTGAGGTGTAAAATTGGCCAAAATTAGTTATGCAACTCTTCTGTAGAAACGCCCCGCATTCGCGTCTGTAGGCTCCTAAGAGAAGCGGATATTAGTTACCAGAAACGGCATAGTGGAGTGGCTCTTTGCTGGCTTCCTGATCTCTCGTTACCTGGGGTAACCCGATATTCCTGCAGACCCAACGGTCTACAATCTGCAGTGTCTGCACGTACATAGACACCCAGTTCGTCTCACAGAATAATAGTTCTGCTTCATGGCACAGCACACCGAGGCCACTCTACGGTATAGGAGTTGGGTGTACACAGTAGGAGTGAGGAATACTTTAGAATATGATTGACACAGTGTGTATACGTAGGTGTATTTTAGTAGTACCGAGTGGTACATCCTAAGTGAGAATCCGGAGCATCCTATGTGATGTTCGAGGAATAGACATACTTAGCGACCGAGGTCTCTATTCTACATGAACATCGGCCAGGTGATAACGCTCCAAGTCACATGAATACGAAGCTGGTTCAAAACGACAGAACAGCTCCGGCGCACAGGCCACCAACGTCGTTCCATTTTGTTTCTTAAGAACATGCTCCTTCGCATGCTGCTACATGAACCTGGACAGGTATCCGCTCGCTTCGAATGCCTTTTGCATTGAATAAAGACGGGAACATGTTCACAGAGCAGGACGCAACTATCTCTTCGACTTCACGTCTTGCATGGAACTTCAAGACACCGCACCGTTCACACTCGCTCCTCGTAGGCCATGCTAGTGGATATTCCGATAAGATACTAGCTCACCTCCTATTGGAAATCCAACCAACCAAAGACTACGGCTTACTAAATTTATGGTTCTTGCATCGGCTAAATGCCTCAACTCAATCTCAGAAACTGGCACACTTCAGATTGCCCTATATGCCCCTTTTTGAGCGACAAGAGTTTCAGGTACAGTCTAATTGACGTAAAAACTCTCTTGGATTAGTCAATCATCGAATGTTAGTGCTGGTGTAACTGCAACTACACTTGATTTACGGGTTGGCAGATGTTTGGTGAAGCTTGGTATTTTGGACAAAGGTCCTCATAGAGGACTAGAATATCTACGTAATTAGTTTAATGTACCTCTCCAAGCTTAATCCCAAATTCACAACAAACTGCCATTGACTATTACCACGGAAGAAACGAGACCATATGTTCAAAACTGCAAGGCCAAGCACAGCTGGGTCGATAGGAGTTCGTAGAAGGCCATCGCTGTTCTCAGTATCCTCAAAGTCAATCACCGTATACGCCTCATTGGTGATACAGCGCACCCAATGCAGTATACGGTACTCTGATCGAGACAACATATCTTCACGAAAGGGCCTAGGAATAGAGAAGAGCCATTTCCCCAGGAAAATGGCGCATTCAAAACTTGATATGGCGTGCTGAACACTCCAGAAGAAAGCTTGGCTTCTAGCAACTCGATCGATTCCAAGTCTCACCGGGATACTGAGTGCATGAGTGGAATACAATAGTGCTGACAAGAGCATGTCGTTGCGCTCTATATCTGGAACGCGCGTAAGGCCGGCTGCGATAACGTCTGCATCGCGGGATTCCAGATGCCGATGTGGTCCAATGTTCAATGAGAGGCGTACATAAGCGACCACAAGAAGTGCGCTTGACGTAAATGGGATAGGCCTTGACATGTTAGCACACAGATGGAAGTATTTACACGATCTTCTACTCACCCGCTTTCGTTGTTTGGGTCGAGCATGGATTCTGGGGTTTGTTGCCAAAGTGAAGTCCATCCACGAAGAGCGCGTCCAATTACATGCATTTCAGCCCCCGAGATTGTTGCAGGAGAAGTCGCAGAGAATGAAAGCTCGCGCACTACGTGAATCCGTTGTAGTAGTGCGTGTAAAAGGATATAATTACCAATAGGACTGGGAATGGGATGTACTTGCTCTGGGGAACTATTAGCATCACACTGAAAGCCAGGGTAATTGGCCGTAGCAGTGGCTCACCTTCATTTGTTGAGCTTTGAAGAAGTATGGACAGGGCTTGCTGGAATTGCATTTGCTCTTCTTTGCTATCACGTTGTAGGGCCATCCATTGCGCAGCGCTGCTAGCCTGCCACTCCTGTGTGCCACAAGGAAGCCGTAAATGTAGCTCACTACTCCAGAGCAATGGATTGATGTTGTACGCGATGCTATGTACGTTAATGTAGCAGAATGCTACAAGCTTCGTACGTCTGGCGGACTCTTTCTGCACCCAATTATCCCACATGGCCGATCTGGAGGAAGTACCACCGAGACACGTTTCGCGTTCCTGGAGGCCAATGTCCCGAAGCGACTGAACTAGCAATCCTCTTAATGCAAAAGCTTGCTGCAGTAGTCCTGTCCTTTCCCATGTGGCGAATCCCACCAAGATGAGTAATGTTTTTGCCATATCAAGAGGTGACCATGGACCTGACCGTCTGCTTGCAGGGGGAACGTCTGACAAAATATCATTGCTAGAACTGACCAAAGCCATTGTCTGCGGGCTGAAGTGCGCCTTTTCCAGGCGTAGACGCTCGAAAACAATGGCTTTGCCAGTGTTGAACAAACGTTCCGAACTCTTTCGCTCAAAGCAATACTGTGCTCCAGCGGCACACATAGCTAGGGTCAGCTCCAGGGGTGATGTCGACGGGCTATAAGTTGGCCCATGTATGAAGGGAAAATGTGAGTGGAAGCCGCCGAAAAAGGCGGTAATGTAGCGAGTAAGAGTATGTCGAGATGGAATTTCAAAATTTGATATAGGAGGAGGAAAGGCTCCGAGAAGTGATACCAAAAAGTTACGGTGATCATCAGTGACAGTGTAAGTTCCGCTTCTGGTCCTTTCATTGCCATGGTCTCGAATGGTTGGTTAACACGGCCGTCTTTTAGTACTGCGAGAGAAGACTTACTATCTTCTGTATGTGATCTCAGGTGTACCTGATCGTCAGCTGGCGCCGATGGCAGCCACGTGCTAAAAGGGGTACCAATATCCTCAGGACCTGGTGATTGAGATGTTTGGGGCTCGCGAGAAGCCCTTGTTGGTTCTGGTTGATGCTCGCTAATTCGCATCCAGTCATAGTCATACTCAGGCGTCCACTGTGCCGACAAGCCAACGCCATCAATGAAATTGACAAAGTCGCGAAAGTCATCAAGCCCTTCATCACGATACGGAGGCGGTGGAGGTAGCTCTAGAATGTTACTCAGCATGCTACTCGAGCACCGAGCCATGCTGACCTCGGACAAGAGTGGGTAGGACTTACCCTGGGGAATCAATTGGGACGGGGCGTTCTGATAGACGCGGGCAGAGGCATGTAAATCGACATGATTTGAGTGGGGCTGGGAGACGAGGCGGGAGTCGGCAGGCGCCGTAGCAGAGACAGTCGACGCGTTAGACGCGATTGTGTGCACATGGGACGGATCTTGGTGCTGAGGCGCGCCTACATGAATTGCTGTCGTCGTCTCAGTCGAGCATGTTGACGTGGCAGCATCAGGGCTGTTGGCATGATGCGTAATGCGCCAATGCCTGGTAAGCAGGTCCCGTCGCGTGAAAGCTGCGCCGCATCGACAGGCGTAAGGCTTCTCTCTGGTATCTAGGTTATTGAATCAGCTACTGTAGGCTTACTTCAACAAAGCAGCGCTCAATTGGAGGCACCGACGCGTTCGGAGATGGCGGGTCAGGTGTTCTGCTCGCTTGAAGCTTCTCGAGCAATGGCTACAAGTATGGGTGAGTTTATGCATGTGGCGGCAAGTGTTGGAGAGAAATTGGAGCGACGTGGGTCTTATGCTAAGTCCCGCCCGAGATGTCCCTTTCTTTAGCGCCTTGGCCTCTGATGGCGTGCGGGGTACCTCAGCGTCTACTCCAAGCCCCCGGGACGCTGACGGCCACGCCGAGATAACAATTTGTGTCGATCAAGTCAAACGGCACATGTATAGTACTACACAGTAGTCTTGATTGTAGACACATTCTCTCCGCAACATGTCATCGCTTGTGAGATCGCTCCCTGGTGTCGCCGTCGTCACGGGCGCGGGAGGGACTGGTACGTTGGCGGTCGTCGTGTGAAGCACGTGACATGGACACTGCATGCTCATCTCATATTACCAATGTAGGTATCGGCGCCGCTGTCGCTCAAGGCTTTATACGCTCTGGCTGCTCTCGAATCGCCATTACCGATATCAACCCAGACACCCTGCGATACACAAAGGATGCCATACTTCGCATCAACCCCTCTGCAAGCGTCCTCGATGAAGTGGGCGACATAGCCGACGAGAAGTTTGTAGATGCATTCATGGACAAAGTGGCTGCCCACTTCACGAGGCTGGACTACGCTGTCAATTGCGCTGGAATTCTCGGGGGCGACGTTGTCAAAGCAGTCGACACGCCCACCGACTTCTTCGACCGCTTGAATGCCGTCAACTACAAGGGCACGTGGCTCAGCTGCCGTGCTCAGTTGAGGAACATGCTCAAGCAAGAGCCTCTCCCAGAACATCCCAAGCAGAGAGGCTCCGTTGTCAACATCGCGAGTCAACTCGGTGTGGTCGCTAGGCCTGGTGCTGGTCAGTCCTCCCAAAGTAGGGCCGACTCGAGATATAATCGATTACTAATAGAAACACGTAGCCGCCTATTGCGCCTCAAAATCTGCCGTTATCAACATGACCCGTGCTAATGCTATCGATTACTCCGATAACGGAATACGCGTCAACTGTGTCTGTCCAGGCGTTATTGAAACACCCATGACCACCACGTCGCCAGCCATGGTCGAGGCATTGAAGCCAGCCATTGACATTGCGCCCATGAAACGAATGGGCCAGCCTGAAGAAGTCGCCGATGCAGTTCTTTTCTTGTGTTCTTCCCAGTCGTCGTTCATTCAGGGTCATGCGCTCGTTGTCGATGGCGGTTATACAATCAATTAGTCTAGCTACGTACGATGTCAAGGTCCAAATAAGTTTCAAAAAGAACAAAAGATTTTTTTTCTCCCAGCAAAGCATCAAGATATCGCCGAACTGATTCATAATCCATCATGATGCTTCAAAGCTTTGTTGCTAGCTTCGATTCCTGCTCCATTCTGTTGCCGATTTTCTTCCAGTCATTTGCTGACTCCCAAGCAAAAGCGGCGTCCAGCACCTTTTGCTCCTGCCACAAGCCGCCTACCAGTTGCATGCCAACTGGCAATATGACCTTGGCATCTGCATTTGACTGTGCAAACCCCACAGGAAGTGATATGGCTGGATGACCAGTCACATCAAAAATTGCCGTGTTAATGGTTATACCCATGCTAGGCTTGAGCGCATCCATGGGCCGATCTCCACGCTTCCAGTCCGCATTTGGTGGTGCCACAAAAGGTGTTGTGGGCATGACAATAACGTCGTACTTCTGGAAAAGCTCTTCGTATGAGTCACGTAGTTGTTGTGCAATGTTCATTGTTTTTGCGTAGAGACCAGGATAGCTGTGCATGAGTGAGAGGCCGTTGATAATCGTATTCTTGGTCGATGGGAAGAGTTTCTGAAACGATTCGTCCGTCCATGGTTGACGTGCTGCTTCGTAGGCTGTTGAGAATAGACCTCTTCGTCCGTGTGCATAGCCTAGCATACCAAAAGTACCAGCAATTCGTTGTTGGATAGTCCAGATGGCTGGCCCCTCGAGATGGAGAGGCAACGACACCTCTTCGACAGTGGCACCAAGACGCCTGAAAGACTCAACCGCGTTATGAACAGTGTTACGCACTTCCTGGTCAACTATCCTATGCTCGAATCCTTCTTTGAGAACGCCAATCCTGAATCCAGCGACGGAGTTTTGAAGTCGTTGTGCGTAGTGTATTGACCCGTGTGCCGGTGCACCGAGAGTACGGTCGTCATAGTCATCTCTTCCACTGATGGCCTCTAAGCATAGAGCTACATCTTTAACAGTTCTCGCAATAGGCCCAGCATGGTCACTGATTGGGTCGCCACTCGACACGCCTGTGTATGGGACTAGCCCGTGAGTAGGTTTTAGTCCTACACCTATTACGATACATTAGTCAACTGCCGTAGTAGGGGACGTTGTATAACAATCGTAATATACTCACAGCCGCAGAACGATGATGGCACACGGATACTGCCTCCCTGATCAGCACCAATTGCAATGTCGACAAGTCCACCGCCGACTACAGCGCAGCCCCCTGACGTGCTTCCGCCAGCTGAGAAGCCTTCTGCATATGGATTATTTACAGGTCCTTGTGCCGAAGTGAATGAGGAAGTTGAGTTGCAGAAGTTCTCGCATATTGTTGTTCCCACAATATCAGCACCAGCATCTAATGTTCGTCGGACTACTGTGGCATCAGAGTCGGAAGTCCATGCCGGAATGGCGTCTGTTCCAAAGAATTGTGGAACACCGGCAACTGCAATATTGTCTTTGAGACAGACCGTCTTGCCTCGAAGTAGAGTCGCTTCCGGATTGCCGCGGATGAGGAATTTGTGAGCCCAGGCATTGCCATAGTCTTGCTCGTCTTTTGATGGCCGATGGAGTTGTTCTCGTGGGTACTTGTTGAAGTCTGTACGTGCTAAATAGTCCGGCAAGTCCAGTACATGTTGAGCTACATCATGTACGGCAGCCAGGAGTTGTTGGTAATCGCGTGACTCGTTGGGTAATATTCCATTGGTGACGCCGATGCTGCTCAATACCGACTCTGCCTCGCCCTCAGCCACGAGGTTTTCACTAAACATGTGTCAGCATACCATTAATCTCAGGATTCGATAATGAGAATGAAACAAACCTGATTGGTGAGTCAAAGAAGACTGACATGTTGAATAGATGGCGTATGACTGTACAAAGGAAAACGATTCAAAAGGTCGAATTCGCAGTTAAAAAATCGTTGAGCTGTTCGATGTATAAGGCATCAAACTCTCTATTATAAGAAGGAATGTTTTACGTACAACGCAGCCAATCGCATTGAATTTGAAGATGTGGAGGGTCGATGGTTTTTCAAAGGATGCTGATGTGATAGTCTCTCCAACCGACCCCAACTCGCGCACGCACGCTAAAGTGGGTACCGACACTAGTCCACCCAGTATGAGCTTGTAATACAGATGGTTCAATATCCCAAGTAGATGACTAACTTACCGCTCATCAATTCACGCAAGTTAATTTCCGACACTCTAGGTACATGTCCTTTTTCCTGTCTGCTCCGAGCTTCTTTAGATTACAATTGCTGCATACCCTTAACCAAAAGCGATTCTTCCATCCACTTATAGAGTCGTGATTGGCTTAGAGCATGATCATCTCTAGCTCGAATATCTACATAGCTTAAGCACAAGGTAAGATTTTGCCACGAGGTTGCCCATGACCATCGCATGGTGTCCAGGCTGTCAGCAATCACGGGTAGCTTGAAGTTGAGGGGTCGACGGTATTCCACCTCGGCACTTATCAGATGCACATCTTCTACAGAAGAGATACTGACAGGCACCCAGAAAAAGTGGTACCGCATTTGATACCAGCAATGCCCCTCTACTCTCAATATGGTCATTGGACCGGCTAGATTTTTGGGGTGTATGTATGTTGTCGGCAACCTGCGCATTGTCTACCAGTATTCGCTCGGTCAAAAGCACCAATCAATCTTTTCCAGCAGTATATAATTCTACCTACAAACCTTGAGTGTCTGCAGCTGGGTATTTAATATTCCCGACTGACTCGTGCACCAGTAACATGTATGAACAATTCTGGTGCGACTTGCTCAAAACGCCTAAAGACGCAATAACAGGAGTTAGTAACAACATGCAAGCACATTACCTATGATATCATCTCCTCTGCGTTGAATCGCAATACACCGACAAGGCTGATTTGCGTCTTCACACTGCTTCTAGAAGCTATGCTCTTCGTTTATGGATGATGTCACCGAGCCTGGGCGATGCTCTCGAACATCCCCCTGTATGTTGATCGGCTCCGCACATGCATGAGAGATCATGTGGCGCCATCGTGGCATTTTACTACACGCCTCGTACCAAGAGCCCTGTGGAGGTGTGTACACCGCCGCCGCTTGGGCCGAATGCATTCTCGTTGGGTTGCAGGATGTAACTGGAGGTTGGAGGTTGGAGGTTGGAGGTTGGGGTTACTGCGATAAGATAAGCGAGGGTGCACATGATGGTACGCAGCAGGGACGAGCGCTGTAAGAAGGCACCGATTCCCGTGACCAAGTGGACTAGTCGTTATCGGCTGCCGTGCCCCTCTATCTGCTCGTTACCCCGCGATAGTTCTCAGGGCTCAGTATCAAGGTAATAAGCAGATCAACTTCCGGCACAGCCGGTCAACCGATTAATTCACATTGAATCTCAGTTGATAACACTTCCTGCGGAACCGATCAGCTATCTTACTCGAGAGTATATCCCCACCTTCCACGTCATCCAGCAACAATGGGCAAGAAGCGTGTCCTCATCTCGTATGGTATAGATGTCGATGCTGTGTGTGGTTGGCTGGGGTCCTATGGCGGACAGGACAGCACCAGCGACATCAGTCGTGGGCTCTTTGCGGGAACAGTTGGCACCCAGCGTCTGCTGAAGTTGTTCAGGAAGTATGACATCAAGACTACTTGGTTCATTCCGGGACACAGTTTAGAGACTTTCCCTGAGGATATGGCAGCTGTACGCGATGCTGGCCACGAAATTGGCCTTCATGGATACAGCCATGAGAACCCTGTTGACATGAGCCTTGAGCAGCAAAGAGATGTCCTTGACAAGACATATCGCATGCTGACCGAGTTTGCTGGAAAGCCTCCTCGAGGCAGCGTAGCCCCATGGTATGATTCTTTTTAATACGATACACCTGTGTACCGTGCTGATGACTATCAAAGGTGGGAGACAAGCCGTGAAGGTGCCGAGCTGCTGCTCTCATATGGCATTGAGTATGACCATAGCATGAGCCACCATGATTGCCAACCCTACTATCTAAGAACTGGCGATTCATGGACCAAGATTGACTACAAGAAGAAAGCCCAGGATTGGATGAAGCCATTGGTAGCAGGCCAAGACACTGGCCTTGTAGAAATACCTGCCAATTGGTACCTTGATGTAAGAGCGATATGGCCCGTTTAGCCTTTACATTGACTAACATGCAACGTCTAGGACTTGCCACCGCACATGTTCATCAAGGGCTCTCCAAACAGCCACGGTTTTGTCAACGCACGTGACACTGAAGATCTCTGGAGGGACCATTTTGACTACTTCTATCGCGAGTATGATGAATTCATCTTTGTAAGTTTTCGCCAAACTGTATACTGCTATCCCATAGTCGTCGCTAACATGGCATGAACAGCCTTTGACAATTCACCCTGATGTATCTGGGCGACCACACCTGCTTCTCATGCACGAAAGATTGATTGAACATTTCAAGAAGCATGAAGGCGTCGAGTTTGTAACCATGGAGCAGATGGCGGACGAATTCAAGAAGAAGAACGCGCCAGCTGAAGGTGCCCTACTTCCAGCTCCCGTAGGAGCTAAACTGAAGGAATAAGCAAAGGACATGGCTGAACTGAGAGCCGTCTTGATATTATACTATTGGATTTTGTCGCGTTGTTAGTCTAGCTTGATTATCATGGTTCGATGCAGAATAATCACTCAGGTATCCTGACTCAACGCCTCTATATTATTACTCGCTCGTTACAGAATATGCCGTTCATGATAGCGAGCCACCAACCATGTCCAATAGAGCCATTTCCATAGGCGGTGGTCACCCTCCGGATGCGCGACAACACCCACGACAACAAAACTTAGCATCATTTAGCAATATTACACAATGTACCATCCTGTCCGTCAATCTCTCCAACAAACTAGCCCCCAGGATATTCCTTGCATCCATCAATTGGAGTAATGGGTAAGTCGTGTGTAAGTAGGCAATACCCTCACTCCGTCGCAGACTAGCGGGTAAAATCCTTTGGATTCAAGGTTTCTTTGCAGGGTTGTGACACGTCAACGTTTTGGAGTAACTTGTTCCGTGCCGCCCCGCTACTCACCCTATCTAGTGGGGCACCTCCAAACTCCTCCGGGCCGTAAGTTTCCGCGACCCACATCCCACCCCCGGATTCTATGATAGCGCGAGCGCGGGTGTGCTCGTGGTGTAAGTAGACGCGCACACACTGGACGGGAGGCGCGCTGAGGAGGGGGGTTGCTTACTTTGATTGGGTGGGTTTGGCGGAGTGCCTGAGATACCAACGTGCCAGACTGAGCTAACTATTAGAATATTTTTCTAAGATTGTACAGATATGAGTAGATAATATTAGGGGAAAAAAGGAGAGAGAGAGAGAATAGAGATTGAAGGAGCAGGTTTCTTCAGGGCTTTGCTTCAAACATTTTTAATAAACATATCTATGGCCAATACCACAAGATTCCAGTCGAATTAAGAATATTCTAGGAAAATTACACTCCTTCCTATCTTTTAAGGACATTACTCAAGTAACTGCAGAATGAGTTCAAAATCCCATCCAAGGCTAGCTCTAGAACTCGCCTAACGCGGCCTACCTGCTTGGTCCCCTATTAACCCATGCTAGTTCTCGGCATTCCTACGGTGAGTTCGCGTCCATCCAGGGTGCACCCGGGTGCCTGTGCGATCTATCAAACACAAGATACGGGACAGATGGGGGGGAAAGAGGGGGCCCACCGCCGGCGACTCAGCAAAGTGCATAGATAAATTGAGGTCACCTTATTCATTTTTTTGTATGTTGGCCTCTCTTTCTCTACTTTCTGCATCAGAGGTATATCCATATACGCCTCTTTCTGGGCCTGCTTTACGTACCGTGTCAATTTGCCCTTTCGCTGTCGTCACCCAGTCCCTGTGTGCGAAGCATGGCTGAAAAGAACGAGGATGTCATTGCGCCGGCGCCGAGCCATAGCTCAGGAAGTATCGGTGAGACCAAATCTGACCTTGAGAATGACAACGAGGTGTTCAAGAAGGGAGAGGGATATGAGGATTTCCGCACTGTAGGGTGGATTCAGACGACTATGATTTTGTTGAAGAGTAAGACTTGAACTTTTTTTTTGTTGTTGTGCAATTTCAACATTTCGCGGAATGTCTGGAAAATCGCTGACTGGTGTGTGCAACTCAGTCATCTTCGCAACCGGTGTGCTTACTATTCCCTCGGCCATGTATGTCCTCGGTGCTTTGCCTGGTGCCATCAATGTGATCGGCTGGCAAGCTATCAATACATGGGCTGCGTTGGTACTTGGACAGTTTCGCATGAGGCACCCGGGATGCCATTCGATTGCTGATATGGGTCTGCTTGTTGGCGGACCTATCGTCAAAGAAATCACCGGTATTCTCTTCCTGGTCGCCTTCGTCATCGTGGCTGCATCGGGCATCGTGGGTGTATCGACTGCACTCAACGCGCTCTCCAACCACTCGTTGTGCACAAACTACTTTTCCCTTATTGCAACGCTTATGGTAGGCATTTTTGCGAGTGTGAGAAAGTTTGAGAAGATTGCCTGGATCACCTGGGCTGGTTTTATATCAGTCTTTGTTGCAGTCTTCATCGTTGTGTAAGTTTCTTTCCGTTTTTGATCTACTCAACTCGGCGCGTGCCAGTAGAGAATCTTTTTATCCTTTTTTCTGATACTCGACTTACACAAACATCAGAGTTGGAGTAACGACCCGCGATCGCCCCGCTGCAGCACCTCAAACCGGCCCTTATGATTTCGGATACCATGTTATCGGTCATCCAACATTTGCAGCTGGCATCACAGCCGCAAGCACGATCTTCTGCTCTTCGGCAGCCACGTCTGCTTTCCTCCCTGTCATGTCGGAAATGCGTAATCCACACCACTTTGGCAGGTCGGTGATGACCTGTATGACCTTTGTCGGTGCCGCCTATCTGTCTTTCAGTCTGGTTGTATACAAATGGTGTGGTAAATGGGTTGCTTCGCCATCCCTAGGCAGCGCCGGACCTACCATCAAAAAGGTGGCATACGGAATCGGTATCATTGGACTGCTCGTCAGTGGCGCCCTGTACGTCCACATTGGTGCCAAGTACATTTTCGTCCGGATTCTGCGCAAGTCCAGACATCTGCAGTCCAACACGTTTGTCCATTGGGGCACATGGTTTGGATGCGTAGGCGGCATGACCATTGTCAGCTTTCTGATCGCCTCTGGAGTGCCAATCTTCAACTACCTACTCAGTCTTGCCGGAAGTCTTGCATTTGCTCCTCTGGGAATTGGTTATCCGGGTTGGTTGTGGATCTATGACCACCGCGACCACTGGAGAGGATCATTTCCGCAAAAGATGATGTACTTGTTGCACGTTGCTCTTATCGGTCTTTCTGCATTTCTGACGGTTGGAGGCACATATGGCGTGATTGTTCAGATCAAGGAGGCGTACAGAGATGGTTCTATTGATTCTGCGTTTTCGTGTGCAGATAACAGCAATTCGTCCTAGTTACGTTTAGATGCTTTAATGGTTACGTCTACAGGAACGCTTATATAATGTCTTCGCTCTGGGAGCTTTGGTCCATCAATTCAATTCTTGATTGATATGACTTGTTGCGTAGGATAGTGGCTGTACGTGACTCGGGCAAAATGGGCTTTTTATTGAATGTCTAACCAATTTTGTAAAAAATCAATAAATGAATTTGATGGACCTGAAAAGGGCATTGGTGCTATCCCATATTTGATTGAATTGACTGTTTAGTATGAAGACTTGGATTGATCGTTACGCTGAAGTGCATATTTTCAAGGATACATCGCTGCATGACGATCTACCGAATTTAGTCATGTAGCCGCATAAGCAACATGACTCCACCATGGATTGAACAGCCTATCAACCCTGGAAGAACAGACACGCATCACTTTGAGTCCATTGAATACGCACAATTCCCATAGCCCTGGGTCACAGCCAGGACCTCTCAATAGCATACGCATGTACGCGCTTGCATCCCATCCGCATTTGATAGGTGAGAATTTTTTTGCTTGACAAATGGTGATACGGAAGAATTTTTGCCACTGACGCTCACTTCGTAACTATGGCAGCCCATCCCATGGCTTGTTGTTCGGCAATGTACAAGATAGCGCAGACACTGTGTTACACAAAGTTGTGGTTGAATATTTCCGGATGGCGTGAGGAGAAAAATTTGCGTAATATAGTGTCAGATGAGATTGAGTCAAGTGGGTCAAGGAAATGAGACTGCTTGTAGCTGGTAGTGCACCACTACATGATTGCGAACATGGGCTCCGTGTGGTCATAAGCACGGCAATGAAAAACGTGGCTAGGGTAGCTTGAACTGGTATCATATATGAGCTGATGATCGACAGCGTCAATCCAGGATCATATTCCCAGCTCTAATGCCTTGATGCAGTAGAGTGGTGGCCTGCAAGTCATGTTTGATGTCTAGAGACACACAATCGGCTACCTGAGCGTCCGCCACTACCAACAGTTGCCCTTCAAGTATTTATGTATGACTGCAGTTTACATATTGATCTTACTGCATAGCTTCTTGTTGGCGCCTACCTGTAGGGAGAGATGCCACAGCAGTATCTGCAGCATTTCGTCACGTGCTGCCTCCTCGTTCTGATGTTTCGTATCCGACATGATCTGATACACATACAACACGCACGGTGCAATACAGAGAGATAGGGGTGATAATGACTGGCTTACAGGAAGCTGATATGAGGATGAAACTATGCTTTTTGAGGGTTGCATAGTATGCGCCTTATGCCTTCTTGTATACCTTCTGCACACTCGCAGTACGGGTCGATGCAACGGATTTGAAATCATAGACTGCAGTGGAGAAAACTACATCTTCATTTTGTCACGCCCCAAGTGGATAAACATGGATTATTGGACAGGCGTAACAGCATTGGTAGGGCTGGATGAAGCTCGTTCACATTTTCTCAAAGCATAAGATAGGAGGTTCACAAGAAATGTTTCAAAGTCCCCCAACATGTGATGTTTGCCGTGATAGAGAGTAAGTTAGATTGCGACTTGAGTATGCAAATGTGAACATTCTATACTATAGAACCGAGTATCTATGCGTTTGGGTTCGCCAAGTAAAACAGACTATGTTGCAGCCAGTTATAAAGATATGTTAATAGCTAACCCCTAAAACCTGATTCAATTCTCAGCAGCCGCAACGCCAGCATATATATGTCCTAGGAGTTTTCAACCTTACCTATAGCTTCGTGTCCGTTCGGCTGTACAAGTGTCCAGGATTGTTGTCTATCTGCAGTCTGCAGATGCATTCTCTTGGCGTCAAAGGATCAGGCTAAGGAGAAAAGGTGCAAATTGAAGCTTAATAGTGCTTGTCATTAATGGTCCTTGCCCAGTTGTAGATTGAACTAGGCAGTGACAGGGTCGCCGTTAAATGCCGATTTCACATATGTACGTGAGACCAACATTTCATAGTATTGTTGCATCAATGTAATATACATCAAGGTTTCTTGACGCTTTGATGATGCATGCCTTACACCTTATCTTGTTATTACAGAGTTACTAAATAGATCCCCGGGGTTTCAGGTTATCGGCCGTAAGGATATTTCTAGCATCGCAAATACGCATGACGATGTCCAACTGCAGAGTCCCTCTCATGTACCGGGGAAATTTTCTCCATCGGCTGTTCCTAGTAAGCTGTATAGTATCTGTTATCTATAGCCAGTGTACTTGAGTCATTACATTGGCAGTGATTGTGACTAAGTGCTGCTGAGTTAGTCATGCAGTGTTCGAAAAAGACTCGGTTCTTTCACGAATTAATGTCGACATGACGATTGCCAGCTTCATGCGACAACCCAGCAAGTATCGGCTGCACGAATATGAAAATAGAACAGAAGATTACCTTGCAGCTTTTGGGATGTTCAATACCGCGCCTCTATGATTCAGGAAGCAAGCATATAGGCGAAAGAATCGTCTCTCGATTTAGGTTCGGAGCATTTGCCACTGCAAGCGAAAATCAAAGTTTGGGGGCTTTGTATGATCCCAAATCAAGTGAGACATGCTGGGACACTGGCGTGCCATCCTGCCTTCGCTTTAGCCTTGCTGGAACGTGGGGGCCGGCCTGAAGCGACGCAATAGGCTTCTCTCTTCACACTCCGCCAACCATCAGCTGCACTGCCTGGCGCTCCACACGCGTGCGCCTTGCAGCCTTGGAATACGCGCCCTCTGACCGGTGGCTGACGTTAACCATGGCAAACTAAAAAGGTTCCACTCTAGCCACATGCCTTAGTCACGCAACCCTGAAGAACCTGTCAACCCCATCTATCACGATGAATAACATGGTGGAGAGGCTAAAGCGTACTAAGCATGCGGTTACTACCGCTTTGCCAGAACCCAGTTTGGTAACCGAGCACAGCTAGCAAGGAACCCGGATATTCGCGCACCCCTAGTCTTCCAGTGGCTTCTACGCTTTTACAAGACGCTCAATGTAGTCTCTACATTGCTAGCCGGTCTACCACTGGCAGTGTTGACGTGTGACGAGTTTCAACCGACGCAATCGGGCCTTATCCGCGCTTTAGAAGGCCTAGTAGTAGTACTTTGTAGCTCGGTGTTAGTTTCTGTGATTTCAGTCATGACTGCGACCATGCTTCCGTTCAAGTTCGCGGGCCAGAAATCAGCGACGCGGAAAGATTTGGCAACAGCGTGGATTCCGTTGATCTTGTTGAACTTTGCTATCGTTGAGTACTTGTTCGGCTTGATGCTGTGGTATTCTAAAAAAACGAGTGGAGAACTGCCCTGATTAGCTTGCAGTTGGGTTTCCTCGTGGGATGTTCTATATGGCTATCGCTCTGGATATGGAAAACTGTGAGTAGCAAACGAGGACTCGATGTAGAAGAGATAATAGAAGCTGCCGAGGCAAACCGGACCGCAGATAGTTAGGAGGGGCTGGGTGTTGCCTTACCCCCCCACCCACCCACCCATACACACAATGCTATCAAGACAACAACGCTATTGAGGAAATTAGACAAAGATATCCATAATTTTCCAGATCATGTGTATTTTGGGTCTCATTTGAAGTTTGATCGCCTGACTCTTTGAGCAGTCCAGAATACTTAAGGAAGTACGTTCGCAGGCAGCAAGTATCGCCGGCAAAATCCCTCTTCGAGAATACCAAGCTATCTGGCGGCCCGAAGATCTTCGACATGTAAATGAAATGTAATAACAACAATAGAGTCGCCAAGCACATCTACAATAACAGGGACAAGGCCGAAAAAGACCCTGTCGTCGAACTAAGATTCTGAGGTCATGCCCCTCTGCAAGACTTTCCAATTTTCCACGGAATAATTTTGTGTACGTGGGATGCTTGGGTGCAGAAGGTGATCGATGCAACGATTAGCTGGTTTGTTAAGGAAAGTTCCTAGTATCACCGTCTCATTTTGCCTTGTAAGTCGCCAACTCTATGCATCATGCCCTAATATGGTTTATATGGGTTTGTGTATAAGTATTATCTATAGGTGAAAAGATGGAATCCTAATCATATTACTATACACGACTGGTCTTAATAGTGTCTACTGCGTACATCTTTTCATGGCGACAAGGAGACGACTCACAACCCAAGCGCAGACTTGATACACTATAATCTCACTCGTATAGGTGTCTGGGTACCTCGTACAGTGTAGTCCATCATGAACATGCCCTTCATTTTGACTGTTCAACAGAGATGCTCCCATAGGTATCTGCACCAGAGTCGGAAAAATACTTGCAAGCTGGAATGACCTTCAGTGTAACATCAGATGCACACACGTTGCTCTCGCATGATGTTTTTGCAGGGTTGTATCACGACGTGGGTGCCATGCTACCGAGCCGTGCGCTCCTGAGAACTGGGCTGATGGTCACTTCGCCATGTGATTACACAAATGAAATTGTTCTGACCAACCCATCTCTAGTCGCAGCCTCAGCTGCGCCGAAATAGTTCCTGCCGAAAATGACCTATACGAACCCTTGTACGGAGTGACAGCAACAGTTTCCTTGGGCCTCGAGGCGGGCGCCCAAGTACTCTACTTGGCTGCGAACGACGAGCAAGTCGATCATTGCAGTTTTGAAGCAGATAAAGTCGTCATTGCACATACGTCAGTTTGCAATTATCGATTCAGTTGTGGGACTTGTGTTTACATCTAAATCAGCGCGGGCAAACTTTGGTGGTGGGGGAGGAGGCTATCAAAAGCATATTCTCACGCCACCCGTATCTGACTCTCGGGACCCTAGCCTCAAAATGCGGATCGACTTTTGGACATGGTTGCGAACAGTGGCTATCGGCAGAGACGTGAGCCCCCGACCAAACAAAGCCAATCATAGGCCGCAGATCAGCAGATAAAGGCCCTTTTACAAGAGACTCACGTTTGAGACTACTTCCCTGCCTCGAATAAGGCCAGGATATGGTCGGGTACAGACTTTGAATGACGCAAATCTACGGGAAATGGAAAAAGAAAGTGAGTAAGCTGGCAAGGCCGCGGTGCGAGTTGCTAAGCGAGGTGTAACCGGTCAAAGACTATAAACCTGAGGGTAGTGATGTTAAGGACACGAGGCTCCGTGGCATTTGTGTAGCGTCATGGGGCTGCATATGCACATCATACATGTAAATACTTACAGTGAAGCGCATGTGCATGTGCAAAAGAAGGGGAAGGAACAGGCAGTAAATAGTAGTAGGGCATTGCAAGGCTGGCCCTATGTACCCCGGGAAGAGAGTGGTTTAGCAGGGCATCTTCGGTGAAACCGGCCGGTGCGAACGGTATAACATCGGAGATTTGCCAGGTTACGGGCGATCTCGAGGTTGAAGGATGACCCTTAGAACGTGCTTGCCACGTGTGTATGGAGTAATGTGGTGGAGTCTTATTGGGAGAGCAGCTAGGAGGTACAAGAGTGCCTCGCACTCGTGCCGCGTTGCAGAGATGAGGGGCTTGAAAAGAAAAGAGCTGTGTGGTTAGCCCTGACTCGGGGCCGCGTTCTGGGCTGTATATGAGAGGCGCCACTTCGCTTGCAGTCGGGAACCCATGTTCATTGTGCCCGAATCGGAAGGCAACCTACACAATGGCTTGTTTCAGCGCTCGGTGTTGGGCCTGGGGCGGCATGGTGGAATAGGAGAGCGACTGCTAGCCTGAGGGAGGTGCTCCAGTGTTGTCGGCACCTCCGCAACCATGATGCACACACCCACCCGTCCGTCTGGGTGTAGGCAAGTATGGACATGAGGACGTGTTCTTGGTCGCGGGCATGTCGGTTGCCTGTCACCAGGCGTAGTAGTGAAACGACCAGAGTACTCGAGGCCCGGCCCAGTCCCACGAAGGGCACAAGACAGGCATTTCTTTTGCCATTCTAGTGTGCATGTTCAGGTGGATCCTCGTCCGTCAGCGCTGGCACACAACCCAGAAGCGGACGAGTTGGTACCAGGGCGTTCGGCCGTGTCATTGGCTGCTGCGAAGCTTGGCCGACAGGCATGCGGCGTAGTTAGCCGTGTTCCGCGTCGGCCCGCATGCTGTGCAACAAATCAGCGCGGTGCTTCCACTGACTAACCTTCTTCGCATCCCGAAAAGCCTGTCCAGCGACAGCCCCATGTCGCATGGCCAGCAGGGTCAGAGCACCCTGAGTGCGGCCAGATAGGCGTTGAAGGTAAACTCAACGGGCATGGTGCATGACACTGCCCTGGCCCGGACCATGGCACTGGAAGCCGCCTTATTTGGCTTTATCTGCGTCAAGCCGCTCGCGCAGTGGGGGGGCCTATAACTATACCCCCGGTTCCAGCTGCAACTGAACCCCTTCGCGACGATTTCGCTGAAAACGCTCGTTATGCTGTGAGGACAGAAGCTGCCTTGTAGTCATCATGGCAGGCTCAATCACAGACAATCGCTTTAACATCATCAATGGAAAGCAACTGGCTTTGCTTATTGCGCCCCTTCTCTGCTTTGTCGTAGCTTCGGCCGCTGTGGCCGCGAGATGGTACACCAGGAGCGTGAGAAGAATCAACACTCTGACCGAGGATGTCCTTATGCTGGCTGCTCTGGTAAGGCTGGATGGCTGGTTGATGTCGAATTAGGCTGACATTCCAAAGGCTATGAGCTTCGTCGTAGTTACCATAGTCTACATTTTGGTATTTCTAGGTGGCGAGGGCTTGACAAGTGATCAGATCAAGGCGGATCCGACAAAGAATTTCGACGTCGTAAATCGGTTCTGGCTACGAGTACGTCTGAATCCAGTCATTGCAACTAGCTCATCGCTAACCCGCATCCAAGTTACAATTCGCACTCGACATCTGCTGGGCCACATCCATTGCCACTGTTCAGATCGCTTTCGCCAAGGCCTATCTCCGCCTGTATGAGAGAAAACGCATCGCTCAGACCGCTTGCTGGTGCTCCATAGGGCTGATCTCCATCTGGTACATATGGTCGCTCGCCGGCTGGATCAGCATGTGCCACCCACCTGGAAAGTGTGAGCTGCAGAGCAAAAGATCGTGTATTATCATCGGATCGCTACATGTCTTCTTCAACAGCGTCATTCTATTTGCCCCAGTACCGGCGATATTGGCAGCCGAGCTGTCGGCCAAGAAGAGGTGGTCGGTCATGGTTTTGTTCCTCCTCGGATGCTTGTAAGTCAAAGCGTTCAATAGTCCAGTGCAGGAGTTATTGACAGTGTATAGCTGCACAATCCTCGCCGTTCTGCGTATCGATTGCGCAATCAACGTATTTGGCGACGTGAACGAAGATCCCATTGGTGCATCTTGGTGGCGCGTCTGCTTCTCGCCTATTGAAATTGCTGTCGGAATTGTCTGTTGCTGTGTTCCTAATGTTCGTTCGTTGCCATCCTGGCGTAGGACTTCTCCAATCGTGTCCAACGAAAGTCACGGTCTCCGCCGACTAAAGTTCCGGACGACGAGTAGTGGCTCTTCTACGTCGAATTTGAATGAACCCTCGCAATGGATGCCGCATGCCTCGAAACCACAAGCCGCTGCATTCGTCACTCTGACCAGTGAGTCGGATACCCTTGAGCGGACCGGATCTCTAGGCGCGAACGAGATAAAGATCACCAAAGAGTACAATCTCGACCGGCTATGATTCTAGAGTGATAATTATATCAAGACTATACAAACCCGAGCCTGATTCCTTTCGGTGTTGAGAAAAAAGAATAGATGTTTGTGGAGCGCGTTGCTACTGGATGCAGAATGCCAACCTAATTGTCCGCAATTGCCAACAGCAGCAAAGGTAGCTGCGGTCGGACCTACCCGTTACCAATGCGTGAGGATGACGTCACTGCAGTACTTAGCCTTCAACCATCACTCTTGATCAACACCTCTTCGCACCACTGCCCAGCGAACCCGAGAAGCACACACCATGGCGCCCAGACCGAACGCTCGCATGACCGCCCTCCTCCGTTACACATATCAAGCCAATATGGTCTTTTTCGCCGGATTTGCAACGTGGTATTTCTTAAAGAGTTCGGACCAGAAAGTATCAGAAGATTCACGCCGACAGAGCAGCGTGGACAATCCAAGAACAAGGTCGTAATATCGAAGCAGGTGGCATGCAGAAACGCTTAGGAGAAAGAGGGATTTGCATGACAGTGATATAGAAGAGAAGGGCGTTGAGTCGACCACCTTCCGTGCTGGAGGATGACGAAAGAAGGAATCAAGGAGGAATCCCTAGGCTCGGCAATGATGCATTTTACGCGAGGCTAGACACTAAACGGCAACGACATACATTATTCTCCACCCAGAGTCACGATCGACGGGCCTAGAAGTTGCGATACACCAGCATGTAGTTTCTCTGCGTTCGGGTGTTCAAGCACGCAGCCGCCGATATCCGCTATTGATCGGCATACACTAAAATTACTGATGTGCGCTCCTCCACGCTGGATTTCTGCCAAGTGCCTTCGGTTGTCACGTGTTTGACCGTCTCCACTGCTACCCACGCCCCCAACGTCTATAGTACAAATGTGCTCATATTGACGCACTGCTCCTTGTTATCAGAAACCGGAAGTATTTGGGCCTCTTGGTGCTCTCAAGAAGAGCGTAATACCAATTCCGGTGGCCAGATGAGGGCATTTGCGCAACTTTAGAACCCACATCCTCCCATTACTAATCATCGAGTCTACGAGAGGCAAGCACGCTAAGCCATCCTTGTGATATGCACGCTTTCTATACACCTCAAAAATAGCATATGTGAGAGAGTTTAAGCTTACACTTCATTGTCATTGGTATATCTCTTTTTACCCACATACTCTCTCTAATCCACCCCCGCCTCCTTCCCTATGGGCTACGTGTAGCACCATCACACCACGCAAGTACTCTGATCCAAACAGCTTAAGAGCACTTTGCTCACATCATGGCGTTGATCTCTCCATAGTGGCCTTTTGCCCAGTTCCATCATACTACGTCGTCGCCATGCTCCGTATATCGTACTTGCTCTTCCTTTGTGCCATGTTAGTAGACCTGGTTCTAGCTGTCACACTCGTCTCGCTCTTCGCGTCCGCATACCCCGACCGATTCCGTACTGCCCTATGGAAAAACGGTGGTTGTGAAGGTTGGAACTCGGATCCCCAGCAGTGTGTGTACAACTATGCAAACTACCGCGAGTCACCCCCCATACCCTTGATCTGGGATCAAAGGTAAGTCCCAGGTCACCAGCCACGTATGCGATATTTGTATCGAATAGGAGCTGATACAGCAGTAGTTCTACAATGTTCCACCTGGTGATCGCTGCCCTAACGCTGTTTGTATGGGTTGTGCGCTTTCAAGTCAATTGCCTCAGTGGATATGTTCTCGACCTTCATGCGAGTATCATGACGAATGCGATGTATGACATACTTCTGGTCGGCCTCTATGCCACTAGCGCGGCACTGCAAAACTCAGGGGACTTTTCGGATCCTAAGCACATCAGTCTGAGGCCTTGGTATCTGGAACGGGGATGTGAGGACGCGTGGGCGCGGACACGGAGTGGGTGTGAAATCATGAAGGTCTCATACGGTGTAACAGTATTTGCTGTGTAAGTCACGCCAAGGGCCTTATGTTGCGTCAAAGGCTTATCTCAAGAGGTTCTGGCTGATGTGATGTTCGTTTAGGATATGGTGCTGCCTCCGCTTTATGACAACATGTCTGTATCTTGCATACCTGCTTGGCAGAGAGCATGAGATTCAAGATGTGTTGTCCGATTATGATGAACTCTCCGAATGTAAGACTATAAGTTACATTCCTTAAACGCACGTCTTCATATGCATTACGAGTAGGATACGGGTACCCTAGAATAAAGCCAGCGTGATGTGCAGACCGGGGATCAATCAAATTAGCCTTTCTCAGGCCCTGGACTGTACTTTAATTACTACCAGAGGAGCTCGGATTCGTTTGAATCATTGCCATTGCTAGCGAACTTTGGATCGAGACTTCGATTGGAATGGTTTCCTTCAATAACAGCACAAATACCACGTGACTGTGCAGTACAGAGCTGGTCGACACGTGACCATTCACATCCTTTTATGTAGCGTTTGGTGCCTCGATAGGATAGCTATTGTAAGTGTCGTATGATTCAACAAACTACCGGAATCAGTCAATAAAATTAAAAGACTAGTTTTTCCTAGTTTACAAATATACCAGTGCTCCTACTGTCGCTATAAACAAGACTTCACTGAACTCTAGTTACAAAAAGTGGAAATATAAGTTTCAGAAGAGTAGCAAATATGTCCTTTACGACCGCTCCTTTCAAAGAAACACATTCATACTTAATACCGCCATCTCTGCACTTCACAGATTAGTTTCCTCGTTGCTTTAATACATGACCATAGTGAACTTTAGGGGCCAGCGATCGGCACCAGACCGAAGTGTATCGAGCACTTTTTCACCTTTCATCTACCAATTTTCGATACGAAAGCTTTAAGCATACCCCGCGATTTTGCATAGCCAACACTACTCAGCAAAATCGAACCATGTCCGCCACCAAGTTCTTCACCTCTAGTCAAAATCCTAAGAACAGTGAGCTACGAAAGCTGGATTATATATTCCTCATCAGGCATGCATTCCACTCAACCATATGCTAGATGCTCTTGATAAGAAGGTCTAAATGCAATATATCCATTGCCGACTTCGAATGCAACATCGAATTTGCGAAGAAGATACTACAGTCTATACTATCATCTCCAACATTTGGATCCTCAACGCCCTCAAGGAGTAAAGAGCAATCCGAGGCACTGATGTTTAATTACCCTTGAGGAGACCGAAATCCCGTCAAAGATTATCAGTGTTCAAACTGCCACATCTCTCGAAAGCGAATGGTTCCGGCTGATAATTCATGAATATTGGATACCAATCTCGCAGCCAACCAAAGGACTTGGGCGGGGCGATCTTTTTACCTTCCACAAAAGAGGGAGTTTAACGTACGAGGATAGGCTTTTGAAGAAGACTAGCAGTAGTTTACCAAGAAATTTTGTCAGCTTGTTCTTGGATAATAAGTATGACCTATTCTTGTAGGCTGATGCAGCTAAATTTCATGGGGATCGATACTATTGTCAGTTACTCTACTTCTTCGCTCAATAGTTCATAGTCTTAGCTGAATAGTACTGTAATGTCCGCCTTTCGAATCTGGCAACAGCTACTTTGCTTGCAATCTTTAATCATGTAACCTTGGTTGTCTTTCGGCAGTCGGAGATAGATATGCCCTTAGTCTCATATCAATAAAAGAAGCTTGTTGTCATTAAGAGGCTCGAGAGCGACATGCCGGCAACCCCTGGTCATTTCGGCGCTGAGCCCGAGCATCTCAAATTCCGGCTTGAGAAATTGCCCAAGATACTCGATATTCCGCGATGGAGCTGTAAGCGCCACCCAGTCTTACCAGTTCTTAATACTCTCGGTTTTATCAACACTGCAGACAACTCCGATAGCGCGTAATGTCATTGGTTCTACAGAATAGGCTAACGAAGTCATCTCCGGGAAGTTTTTTTTCTATTGGGCCTTTTCGCATGTGAAAGATGACTCAGCCATGAAGTCACCATTCACCCATACAGGCTTGTTCCAGGTTACCAAGGCCATTATTCAACGCACACCTTATTTGGACGTGATAAAATGAGACTGAAAGAGACCAAGACAACGCACGGCAACAACAAGGAGCAGTGCATCACGTAGTCCCGCATCATCTATGAACGCGGCGGTCTCTTCTCCGAGTACACAAATGACATTTATTAGTTCAGAAGTTAGTACGGAAAGATATTAAGAGCCTGCGCGGCAGACCGGACATCCGTGAGCGCGGAAATGCTCATCTCGGTTGTTGGATGAACCAGGCTGCATACGTGTACAACGTCCAGTTCTTGACAAGCCACACATCTTCTCTGGGCCACATGACCGATTAAAGACGGGAGACTCTAGATAAAGCCACGGAGGACCATGAATGGAAGGCCGCACCAAGGCCGAGAATCTTCGTGCATCCTGAGGCTAAGGGACAAGGGACCGCTGCATGCGTATGACCAGAGCAAATGAACATGTTACGAGGTCGGGGCATAGTATCGCGTACACATCGCCGATCGCGCGACACGATGCAAGACAGAATGTACGCCGGACGAAAGAAAACAAAAATTTTCAAGAGAAGAAATACACTCTTGGTGTTCCAGCGAGGGTTTTGCGCCTAAGTAGCGTACGTTTCAATTCCATCTTGCCACACTGGGCATCTAGTACGCTGAAACAAAACGGGAAAACAAAGAATACACGTTAGCAACCAAACAGCTAAAATAGACTTGCCATGATCAAGATGAACGAACTTGGAAACAGCAGAAAAAAGTATATCTCGAGACGAGACCAGATGGAGAGAGGGAGGGAGGGGGGGGGGAAAGCATATACCTAGACACAAAACTGTATTTGAGTCCCAAAAAAGAACCACCGCACCAACACTAAAAAATGACAACGCCAAAACGCCCCTCCTCAACCAATCCAACCCCCAGCTACCTAAAAACCCAGAAACCTAAAAACCCAAAAACCCAAAAAAACCACTCGCAGCCAAATTGCCCCCCCAAAAACCCTCACAAACTCTCACCACCAAAAAACCCCCACCTATCACCCTTCTAACTTTATTGACTCTTGCGTAAGCCATGACGCCGCCGTCACTAACCCGCATCACATATCATACCAGGGGGAAGGGGGGGGGTCCTTCGGGTCAGGCTCACACACCCCAAAACTTCGCCTCCCCCCCATCGGTCCTTCTAAGGCATTACTGCAAAAAGAGACAGCGAATATACATACTTTAGAGCGATCGGGGGGAGGGGGCACAGCCACACGCGTTTAACCAAAAAACAAGACCTAAGTAAGAAGGACCGGGAAATCATCAGAAATGCCAAAAAAGGAGACAAGGGTTGTGCACATATGTAATGCGTGTGCTCGAGTCAAGTTATTTGATTTGGGAGAGGAGAGGAGAAAGGGAAACGATTAATGATGACTGATTGCTTGGTAAGAGGTGAGATTGTAAGTAAATGCCGCCCGGGGTGAGAGGGGCGCATGGGTGAAAGGGCTGAAAAGGGTGCGCGAAGAAGAGGAAGGAGAGAGAGGGAGGCTCGTTTCGGAATACGTACCGGGATAGATGAGCGGGCGCGCGGGCCTCCACATACCAAGTTGGAAGTAGTAAATATTTTAATTTGGGGGACTTGATGACCCCCCACGTTCCTCTTTCGTTGCAAGAATATCACGTGAGAAATGTGGTGCTGTCTGCCTGTTTTGTGGGGCCCAAAAATGGTGTAGAAGAAATACGTATGTACATACTATGTAAGAATGTAGTAGTAGCACGGGAGGGGTGTTTTTGGGCTTAAGGTAATAAAAATCCAAAATCTCTTTCTATATGGTATCTGGCCCTTGTCTGAAATTTAAACCCCCAGAATTTACCCAAGTCCCCGCATCTAAATTCCCAAAACAAGTACCACACGTTCATTACATCAATCGCATTGCGTGAGAGAAAATAACAAAGGGAAATAGGAGAAAAAGATGTGAATGTGCGAGTATGTGTGAGTGAGTGAGGAGAGAGGAGGAAAGTAAGGGGGTATTAAGTGAAGTATTGAGCTATGTGCTGTGTGAAAGCAACTGGCAAGCTTTCAAAAAAGGTAAAAAAAGAGAACCGCTGCTACGTAAAATGATAAATAGACCAAAGAAAAGCGAGAAACTGGTGTTGAAAAAAAGATGTCGAAAAAATTCCAAAAGAAGACGCTGCATAAATGGGTATATTCCTCTTCTCCTTCCTTCACTGCCCTCTGACCCCATCAGAATCCTATCCTGCTTGGTCGAATGAATAAAAAAGGAGACGTGCATGTGACTGTTGTGTACGTAAGGAGAAAAGGCTGCAGAGATGCAGGGTCGGGGGGATTGGTGCCGTTGAGGTGGCGTGTAGCTCGCTTCGACGGTATCGGAGCGAGGTTCGGAGTCACCTTGTTTGCGGTGATGTATATGTTTTTTTGTAAGGTTTTTGTTGTTTAAAGGAGGGTGGGTGTGCCAGTGCCGGACCAGCCGGTCTGACAAGTTTGATGAGATATGTCTTGGAATATTGATTATTGGATAGTTTCCAAGGGTTAACCCCAGTTTAGCTCATCGCCCCATGTACCGCCCATTTCACGGTGAGATGCCAGGCTATGCTGCGAAATGTTGCTGGGACGCCGCCTCATAATTAGCCGTGAAAATCGATTTTGGTGCTCATCTTTCGGCGGGGGTGGAGGTGGCTGGTCCATCTGGATACCACGGTGGCTCGAGTTGTTCGATATGTTGATCAACCTTGGAACGTAACGGCGCGACGTTGGCGTACTAGGGGCTTGCGACTGTTGCTGTTGCTGTTGGAGAAAGTTTGGCGGAAGGCTTTGCCGTGGGTAGTGTGCAAAGTTAGCGTACTGAGAAGTCGGTACAGAAACGATCTCCTTGGCCTGTTGAAAGTCCATGTACGACGCTTGTTGTTGGTAGTTGAGGAGGTCAGGTGTCGATGAAAAGCCTGCATTTGGCCAGCCTTGTGGTTGTGGCTGAAAATTTTGGGCCATTGGTTGAGAAAAGTCCGTTGACATCGATGTCATGCTGGTGTCGAATGCGTTGAATCCATCCATGCCGGTCGCAGCGCTCATACCACTGTGAGACATATCGGTGCTAACAGGCCATTGTGACTGCGCAATCTCTTGCTGCTGCATCGTCTGCGGAGGTTCTACTGGGTCAATGTCCATCATCATCTGCTCCTGCGAAAGGCTGTGTGAGCTTTGGAGCCTATTATCGGTTCCAAAGTCAGGCGCCAAGTCAGAAGCCTCCAGTTTGAATTCCACCATTTCACCCTGGCTAGCATCATTCGACTCGGAAACGTCAGGAGTGGCTTCGCTTGCTGATTCAACATCTTTGGCCTCGATCTCCGCCAAGTCGAAGGTGTCCTGCACCAACTTCTCGATATCGAAAACGCGCGTGTCCCATTTCGTTTCGAGCTTGTATCGTAAACGGTTGCACTTCTTCGACTCCCACGCCAACGACGGCCAGTTCTGTTCTTCTCCATACCGATCCGTCATCATCTGGTTCCAGGCGCTAGACACCTCTGGCTGCTTAAGCAGACCGAGAACAACATTAGTAAAGTTCCATTTTGATGATCCCTTCTCTTCGAAATGGAGTGCAATATGCTCGCAGCGCTCTTCCCAGGTAGTCAGAAGAGAGGCGCAGAAGCCACATCCCCAAGCGTCCTTGTCATGCATGACAATTTCGTACTTCTTCACACATGGAGATGCTTTCCTACTCGTTGGCTGACCACTCTCCCTTGGTTGCTTGCAATGCTCACAGCCCTGTTTTGGATATTAGTCATAGGTTGCAGACACGTTTACTTAGTTGACGTACATGAAGCTTGGTATGGTGCTCGCGGAAACGCTTCCCAGCGTGGAAGATTTGCTCGCAGTCTGGACATCGCCAAGTAAGTCTTTGCTCGTGGAACTCCTCCTCGTGCGATTTCCAGTATGGCTTCGATTTGAGCGCCTTATCGCAGAACGTGCACGCGAAGTTCTTGGGTGCAGGCGTTGACGTGGTAGAGATAGTGGAAAGACGAGAAGACGCGGTCGACATGCGCGAAGAAGCAGCGCTGTAGTGCGTGTACGACGAGTCGGTCGATGCGATTGACGAACGCGGATCCGAGAGCATGCTGGGGACTCTGCTCGACGGTACGCTCAGATAAGACGACGCACGGCTTCCAACGGTCGACATTGACGACCTGTCGGCGCCCGAACGACGCATGCCATCTGGAGTCGCGTAAGTAAAAGGCAGGGCATCATAGATGCAACCCGACTGACCTCCATTGCGCGCGACGGACAATAGCTGCAATATCTGTTGGTCATCGAGGTGTTTGAGCGCATTGATGTGATCAAAGAGCTGGGGCGCGAACTGGTTCTGTCCCGAGTGACGGGGCGACGAGGTGACGCTTTCGGTGACGCTGGTCAAGGGCGTGGAGCCTTGCAGGCTGCGTCGTGGTCGTTTGAATGAGTTGCTCTGCTGAGGAGTGCTGAACTGGTATAGTTGAGACTCGTCGGCCTCCATGTTATCCAAGTATGCGCGCAGAAGTCTGTATCATGCCGGAGATTTGGGGTTCACGGGCCGTGTTGGGCGGGCAGAGCAGTGTTGTCGCTATGTAAAGGGAGGCGAGTGCGCGCGAAATGGAAGCGTTCGAGAAGCTTTTGACGATATACGAATGGGTATAAGCTCGGATCTTAGGCCGTCAGGAAGACATTGATCGTCCAATTTCCCGGGCGGAGACGGACGGCTCTTGTTTAGAAGAGCAAGATCCGTGGCCTGTTTCATGGGTTTCAAGAGGGCACTAGGAGACTGCCTTGGCACATGCAGGCACACAATTCCATGGCTGCTGCAACGCCCTCTCGTGATCGACGCTTGCCGCTGCGGCAGACAGGCACACTCTTGGTCCGGGCGAGTTTTTTTTTCTTTGAGGCTGCTGGAGCCGCCCTGGTCGGCATGGCAGTACAGTCTTCACACGCAGCAACGTTGCAGCAGCAGCAGCGTCGGAAGGCGACGCGTCAACCGCCTGATGGTCCTAAAGGGAGATCGTCGCGGCGGCGCTGCAGGGACCCCAGCGCTTCCAGCCTAGGGCAGCGTGCTCAGGGGTAATTTAGCACGCAACGTGAAACGCGCATCTGCTCGCCATCTGGGAGCTGTTGTACCGTCTAACCCTGCTCGATGCCTCTCCAACGCCTAAAGAGCGTCTGGAGCCGTCGCTTGCATCAGGCATGATGCAAACCCAACAGACCCCACCATCACCGATCCATCGTGCCGTAGCAAAAGTGCATACTCGGACATTGATCCGAGAGCGTCTCAGGATGCGTGTATGCAAAAAAGGTGGCTCTCGTGGCAGTGCTGCGCAGGAGGCTGGGTTGGATGCTGCTCAGGAGACGGAGAGGGAGACGTGGACAATGGCTCGCGTCGGCAGAACAAATACGGCACACCTGGTGCCTTGCAGCAGTATCACCCGAGGACATCGACGGACGATAATGGGCAACGGGTGCTTTCTGGGCCCCACGGGCGCAGAACTGGCGGTGGTTTAGGTTCGGTGGGTGGGACTGACGATCACGTGTTGCATGTGTATGTAAGTGTCTATGGGGCGCAGGCTCCCTTCGCCAGCAGCGGACCTGTCGTCATCCTGCCAGAGGCGAGATAAGGCAAGGACTCGTGCAGATCCCGCATAACGTCGAATGATCGCTCGTGTCCGTCAGGGAGACCTTTTTGCAATCAAGCATTCCTTGCAGGATCTGCCTAACTAGCAACCGTCTTTCTGGGGTACTGCTGCCGGTGAGGGCAAGCTGTCCTATTTTTGGCCCGCGGCAATGGTCCGCTCCCAACAGGCAAGACTGTAAAACAACGACTACAGGTTGCTTGGACCATCGGCCTGCATGAGTCGAAACGCGCGTGGTGTAAAGAGGGCTTTGATGGCCGCTCCATCAGTGTAATATGTAAAAGTAAGCCGGAGATGCAGAAGTCATGCGGCACAGCATCCAACAGTACATGCGCGGCGTGTGCCTCGACGCCCTCTTGCCGGGGAATTGTCAGAGTTTATGCGAAGGAATTGCTGGTCAAGCCCGCATATCACCCACAGCATCAAACTGTCAATTGCGAGAGATTGGCAGAGTGGGAGCAAAGCTCGGGCGGGCCGGCGTATACTGTGTACATACTTAATTACAGTGCACAGTGGCGCGGGCGTGAAGAGGCGTCATGTTTCACGGAAAGTCCCAGTGCTTGCATCGGTCGGTAATCGATCTCGGACGGACAGCGGAGTGAGAGGGAGGCAATTAGAGAGATTGATTGTATGGAAGTATGCATTCATGCTGCCGGCGGACAACGGCGTGCTCGGTGGCTGAGTCTATCTCAAAGCGGCGCCCCGCTCCGGGTGGGAGCGAAAGCTGAGGCTGGGCTGAGGCGACACTGAGGACAGTGGATGTCATCCGATGCCTAACACGAAGTGGACCAGCGATCGAAATTTTGGGTAAATGGATAAAACACAAAAGTCGACGCGTGAGAGGCTAGGCGACGGATCGAGTGGCCCGGTGTGCGCGGAGCTTGCCAAACCACCACCATAACAAAGCCTGATATGCTGACACCAAACATGCAATGGTAGGTGGACATGTGTCATGAGCGAATGGTGGGTGGTGGTGATCGTGGTGAACGAATAGGAGGGCCTGTGGCGTATTATTACATGGAGCAGACCCGAACACAGGTTTGGGTGACAAACACGATTGCGTGTCTGTTGGAGTAGCCTCCAACCGAGTGGGACTAGAAAAGAAAGACGGTTGGGCTAATCGAATGTGTGTGTACATAGTATGTGTGCTTTGATCATGCAAACGGCACCCTACTGCGATGCGACGACTCGTGCAAGCAATGGTGTTAAGCACAATGGGCGTAGTGGTGGTAGTACTGGACCGAAAAGGCCCAGTTGGCATAGCGCCACTTTGGAGTCACATGCGGTTAGACCGTTCAACTCGTCGCGTCGCGTCACGTCACGTCGCTTGTCGTGACTTTGGGAAATTACGCTCGCAGTCCAAGCGTGTATCTGCAATTGACCCTACCACACTCGGGCACACAGTTCATCGCTGCTCGTTTCTGATATTTACGAAAAGGCTAAGACACTTTTGCATCAACTCTTTGGCCTTGGGCTTTCTCGCCAACAGTCTGCCCGACCCTCCACACGCCTTGCAACTCCATCCGATATCAGCTTCACACCGTTGTGCCCCGCATTCCACGACGCCGACTTAGTCAGATAACAACCACCTGCCAGTATCGAACTAAGCCAGCAACCCCTAGAGGCAGCAGCGCCTATGTCGCAGTCACCAGCACGCGTGCTGGACGCGTCCGTAAAGCCCCGAACAAAGCTTCTCGCAGCACTACGGAAACCCACAGCCGAGTCTTCAGAAAGCGAGACTGAGTCTGGTAATGGCAGCTCATCATCTGAAGATGAGTCACCTGCTCCCACTACCCTGTCGAAACCCCTCGCAATGGCAATACGCCCACAGCTGGACACAGACACAGCCAATGACGTAGACGAGAGCGACGGAGAAGATGCATATGAACGTATGAAGAAACGATTGGCAGCCAGCAACACCTTAGCGATAGCAGAAGCAGATCCACAACCAGCAGAGGGAGGCATACATGTCGTTGCTACTGTTGAAAGTAGCAATGATAAAGACGAAATGCCTGTGCGCGCCAACGTTCGCAAATCGGTTACGAAAAGAACAAAAACCGTGAGCCCTCGTGCCTCGCCATCGCCAACCGTACGATCACAGACAGCATCACCGGGTCTGTTTGTCACGCCAGATCCCTCGCCAATCAAGAACAAGTCCAGAACAGTAATAGATGCCGGCTCCGATTCGGAATCATCACAGCCCGCACATAATGCAGGTCTGCAAGAGCGAGTACGACGTATCCGTGAGGAGAGGCTGGCGAAGCAACAAGAGCAAGAGGCACAGCGGAAAAAGTCTAATAAGACCACGCGGCACCGGAGCGAGGAGGGCTCTGGAAGCGACACAGATGGTGAGAGTGGCAGACGGCTTACCCAACAAGCCAAGCCAACTCGAAAAGCGGGCAAGAAAGCCATGGAGGCAATGGCCCGGGACCAACAGCGTATCAGTCGCAACATGCAGCTCACGCACCAGGCAAAGACAAAAAAACGCTTCACAACTCAGGATCTCTTCAAAAAGTTCAACTTCCAAGCGCCAAACACCGATGCAGCAGCGCTTCCAACACCTGAACCAAGCTCGGCATTGACTTCTTCCGATGCAGAGGTGAACCAAGTGCAGAATGCTCAACCGAAAAGCCCATCAAGACAGAAACATGACGTAGAAATCCACGCCGTGCCGAGCGATGAGAAAACTGTTGATATGGGGTCAGAGACACAGAATGGCATTCACTCTCCACAGTCCGCCAAGCTCGACAAGGGCAAAGGAAGAGCACCAGAGTTCCAACATCTTCCGGAGCATCCATGGATGAAACAAAAAGAGACATCGACGCAGCAAAATACTGTAACAGATACAAAGACTGCTCGGGCTGACGATATGGTGGAGCTCTCAGACTCAGACGATGATATATCTGTGAAACAGATAAAAAGCAGGTTCCCCGTCTTCGATCGATTGCCCGTCAAGAAAAAGGACGAAGGTGGCTCACTTGTACATCTGCGTGCTCTTGCCCAATTGGCAAAATCACCTCCAAAGGGCAAGAAAGGTCAAAAGTCTGTCACCCGTGGTGAGATGGAGCTTTTGTTGGCTCAAAAGGCTCGTGAACAGACTGCCAAAGCCCGAGAGGAGAGAATTGCCGACCTCATCAAACGAGGTCACAATCCCGAAACCGAAGAGGAGAGAGAAAAGCGCCAAGAGGAAATCGACGACATGGTGGCCATGCTCGAAAAGCAAAGACAAGAAGACCTCCAGCTCGCCAAGAGAGAAAAGAACGAGGCCAAGCAAAATGGTGAAACGCTAGATGAACTTCCGTCTAGCGACGAGGAAGACGGCGATTATATTGGAAGTGGAGAAGAAGACGCAGATAACGATGACGATGATGATGAGAACCAAGAAGAAGCGGAAATCGAGTTTTCTGGGTCCGAAGACGAAGAAACCGAAACTCTTGATGGTGCTGAGGGCGGTCAAACAGAAAACACTGACGGGCCTGTTGACAAGATGGCTGATGGGGATGAGGAGCCAGGAGAGACCGATCAAACACCTCATGATGACGAAGATGTGCATATGGAAGACGATGACGTAAATGTACCTCTTCGAAGGCGAACGGCCAACAGAGCCCGCAATCGAGTCATCGAAGATGAAGATGAAAGCGACACCGAAACAGTCAAGAATGCCACTCCAACCCAAGCAGCGACTCAAGACGACGCAATGGCCGCCTTCGGTTTCGGCAAAGCCAACGCCGACGTAGGCCTCACGCAAATGTTCGCAGGCACAATGGCCGAGCTTGAATCAGAATCTCGGTTTGCGCCTGTTGTTAACACTGAGCAAGATTCTCTCGAGTTCTTGCGAAACCTGCCCGAAACTCAACCTGTTGTGCCTTTCAACCAGGCGTCAGACTCCATGGTTCCCAACAGCCAATCCATAGTATCGCCACAAAAGACCTCACGAACTAGCCCCGAGTCCAACTTGAACTTGGGTATTAGCCAGGTGGTCAAGACTTCACCCACCTTCTCGCAGACACAACTGGACGATTTTGAGCCAACCCAGGATGCCGGCTTTTCCTTTTCGCGTTCGCCAGCAGGTCTCGCCCCACCCCCATCCACAGTTGACACTGTCATGATGACTGTTGCTGAGTCTCCTATCAAGCAAAGAAAGGGTAAACTTCAACGTGGAAGACGGGAGATGACTGTAGAATTCTCTGACGTAGAGGAAGACTTGGAAGATCATAAAGAAGAGGAAGAAAGTGAAGATGACATTCAGCGGCCACCTAAGCCTAGCAAGGATGCCTTCAGAAGGATGCAGCAGGCGGCTGAGAAGGCAAAGGCGGCCGAAGAATTTGACAAGAAGAACAGCATGGCAAGGGAAGCTGTTATGGAGCAGGCCGAGGAGTCCGAAGATGAATATGCTGGTCTCGGAGGTGCCAGTGACGACGAAGAGGGAGAGGAAGACGAAGAGCTGAAGGCCATGATTGATCACAACGATGTCAAGGTCGATGAACGCCAAATCGCTGCTTTCTATGCGTAAGTACAGCCACATGTCTCATGGTTCATAAATTCTGGTACTAATTTATCGCAGCGACAAAACAAAGAAAGACGATGAGAAGCAGCTTGCCGAACTTTACAAGAAAATGCAAAGCAAAGGCGGTCTACGCAGGCATGCAGGTGGCTACGATGGCTTCGACATGTCCGATTCTGAAGACGAGGCCGAAATGCGCCAACGCAAGAAGCGTGCAGCGTTCCAAAAGCAGACCAACGCCTTGTTGCAGGACCAAAAGGTCAAGGCCCTCGCTGACGATGACAAGAAGAAGGCCTTTTTCAACACACTGGCCGACTTTGCTGACGAAGGTGAATACGATTACCTCAACATGCCTGAGAAGGAGATAGATGTGGACTCTTCACGGTCTCAGTCTCAACCACAAAACCAAGACGATGACATTACCATACCAGACTCGCAGAGCCTCTCTACGTCAGGAAACAGCCCATTGAAACGCAAGTCTGAGAGCTCACAGAAGGAAAACCGCCCACCTCCACACATGCGCCGCACAACCGCGTCTGACGCACTAAGTCGTAAGCCGCTCACAGCCGACGACGTCAAGCACTCTATTTCAGAGCTTATCGAAGACCAACGCATTGTGATCCCAGACTCGCAATTATCAGACGCCGAGGAAGACGAGGAGCAGACACACGCCAGCAAGCAGTTTCCTCGGCGAAAGCCAATCATCGACCGCCTGACTTTAAGCCGGCAATCCACAGTGGAAGAATCTACTGCAAGTGCAGAGTCAAACATGGCTTTCCACAACCCGACGCGTGTAGCCACTGCACCAGGCTTCCGCGTCCCCTCGCTCATTCGTCAAGCTACCAGTAATCTATCCATTAGCAGTGAGCGTTCTAGCGGTAGTGGTGCTTCTGCTTCGGCCCCCAAAGAAGCGGGTATTAGAAGAGGCGGTACTGGACGCAGCAATATCCATGCGCAAGCAAGAGAAGCGGAGCGCAGGCAGTTGTTGGAGAAGAAGGAAGGAAAGAGGAAAGAGGCGCTTAGAAAGAAGGTTGAAGGTGGGAGGAAGAAGGGTATGAGGAGTGTATTGAGTGATCTTGGGGGTGGGTTCGAGTGATTTTTCCGATGTTTGCATGAAATGAGGATGGTGTGGTTGGCATCTATGTTCTACTGGGTTTGGCGTTATCGTAAGCGTTATGAATGAATGCACCGACGAGCATTTGGATAGCGTTTCTCTGTTGATGGAGGGTTAGGGTAGTGTTTGGCTTGTGGCGTGCGAGATATCGTCATAGTATCATGAGTACTTAATCATATTTATCTGGCCATTCATCTTTTCTTGGACAACACCGTGTTTGTGAGATTAGCTATTTAGTGATTGGGTTAGGCTTTTGTTTTGTCTCGAGAGAACTGAACTCCGAACCGCCTGTGCAATTCGTCATGTTTGCGGATATTCACAATTGGGAATCAACAGTCACAATCAGTGAGCAAATTCGATATTTCCTTATCTTAGCATGTCACCTGCACTGGATCAGACTGAGTGCAGGAGGTGAAGGAGTATTGTATTCTGGACGTGACCTTAGTAGAATATACTATGAGCACGAGAAATATTGTGGATGTCCGTATAAGTAAGGTAACAGCGATCGGATAGCTCGGAAGCTCTACCCCGCACACAGCAGTGGGCAACTCCCACAATAGGACCAAAGCAGAGAGCATAAGAAGAGAACCTTGTACGCACGTAAAGAAGAATAATAACAAGAACTTTTACACACACCTGTCTTTTTGGCAACCCTTCTGCATTCGTGCAAACCCTCTTTAGCCCGCGCGCACATGCTTCGTACCTTGCTGTTTGCACCCGGTCCATGCTTATGCTAGCTAGCTACAGAGCCCATTCAACAGTGGAATTATTTAAACAAAGCTGTAGCACAAAGCTACGCAATTTCCTATGCCTGCATGTAATTTCAAGTGAATATGACATTGCGTCATTGAAACTACTGCATATGTGCGCGATTGTTTTGGATCTTAACATGTGCATCAACTATGAATAAAAATCCATGAACAGTAGTTAACCTCAACAATAGTACAAACATGCGAACCAATATCGAATATGCAAAGCATTCTCGAAATCATCCCCCGTTAGCAATAACAACAATAACAAGGTGTAAACATAGTCCTGTGTTGCCGTCACTTGGTATCCCGGCAACAAGCCTCAAATTCCTCACTCTCACTTTCACTTTCACTGCGCTATATTTTGCATCCTACAACAAAACAACTTCTGTCAACCCTACACTCAACTCCATCGCAACCAAATCGATCAAAAAACCCCCAAATTATGCCTCTTTTTTCTGGTAAAGAAGCTTTCATCATTCTCGGTCTCTCACCGATCCAGCATTCCCTCCACCACCGCTCGCAAAACTGCACTATCTGCACTCTCCCTCTTACCATGCACCCCAGTCTCCTAGCAGAGACCCCACACAAAGCTTTGGAAGCAACTTCTCAGGTAGGTACCCACCACACTCCCCAATCAAACTCTCCAAGCCAATTACCCAGCGCCCTCCCCACCCCGCCACGCGCATCAACCTCTGCAACCACATTGTCGGCAAAGAATGTCTCATCGTCTGGCTCGACATCAGCTGCATGTGTCCCGTGTGCAATCACATTCTGTTCGACGCCACCGACGAGGAGATTACGGAGCGCGACGTCGTGTTCGTGTACAAGAAGTTGCGGCATTTATGGAGGAAAGGGGAGATTCTGGCGGCGATTGAGAGGGTGTTGAGGAGGAAGAGGTTCGAGCAGGGGTGGCGCGAGGAGCGGGCGCCTGGGGTTGATGTGCAGGAGAAAGGGGAGGGAGATGGTGCGGCGTTTAAGGGAGAGTTTTGGAATGGGAGTGAGGATGGGGATGAAGAGATGGAAGAGGAGGAGGCCGAAGAAGGCGGAGGAATTGAGACGAAAGAGGTTGAGGAGGACGACGAGAACGAGGACGAGGAGATGGAGGACAAAGAGAATGAAGGCGAGGGCTTTGATGATGTTGAGGGTTCGGAGGATATGGAAATTTCGGACTCTTCAGAGTGACTGGGCTCAAAGTCTACATACCAGGTGCTGGACTTGTCGAATGCTTGGTCAACAAGTCAGATGGATACATGGCTGCAACATCACATTTGGGTAACATGACGACATATCACATCACCTCAACAGTCAAAAATCTTATACCTCTCCCATCGCTCGAAGTCCCTATATCTTGCAATGTGTTTCCAATGCTCAGATTACGCAAGCCATGGGATTCAGGTTCCGATCAAGACCCCTTTCTTACACTGACATTAGGTCGTGATCCATCCACCCACCGACCGGACGCCAATTCTCCTTGCTAGCATTGGTGCACCATGAGATGTATCTGAGCAATCCGGCACCCCCATCTTGGACGCCACATAAAGGGGGAGGGGGGTAGACAGTCATGCAGTCAGCTGAGTACCAAGCGTCTCAACCTCCACGTCAAATAGGAGCTAATCCATTTGTTCTCCTTATTGTTCTTCTCACTCACTTTGATCAGTTGTGTGCCACCGAAATGCTCCACTCGTCACGAACCACCTTTCTCAAAAAAGACATCGAACCTTGCACTACAACCACAATCCCATGTCCCATCTGCCACGAAACAATAGCATGCACCGCGTTAATGCAGGGCCTGCGCGCTCGCATAAGAAACACCAAGACGGCAGCTAGAATGCTGCTTTCAACCTGCCACCGCAATGACAACACCAGTCACAACACCACCAGTAGCAGTAACGTGCTGCTTCGGCCTCGTACTAAGCCATCTCGCGGCAACTCCATGATACGAGTCAAGCGATGCGGCCACCACTTCTGCTACGACTGCCTCGAGACATGGGTACAGAAACAAAACACTTGTCCCATGTGCAGAGACCGGCTCTTCAGTGAATCACGGCGCGAAAGGTACATGAACGAGAGCGACCAAGGGGATATGGCGTTGTTGCTGGGGTTGAGGGGATACCTTGATATGCACGAGGCGAGGGAGATGAGCGATCCAGTTGTGCGGAGTGCACTTGGCGACGGACATGGTTATCGAGGAGATACTAGGTGGGTGGATGTGTATGGGAGTGTAATGGTGCAGGGAGGCGAGATGCTATGACGGAAGGACGGCGGCATAAATAAACATGAAAAACAAGAAACGATGGGCAGGTGGTGGCATCTATGGCGCACTTTCGAGTGTGTTTGTTTGGCTGCTTTTAGCAGAAGTAAAGAGCCGTACTCTGGGCGTGGGGCCGTTATACTACGGTTGTGTATACCATAAATGTGAATTGTCAAACAAGAGAGCGCTGATAGGTTGGTGGTGGCTGTGCAATAAAGCAAGAGTGTGGCTTAGCGCAAGCCTGCCTCTGTGGCTAAATGGTTGAATCTGCATTGGATTGTTATTATTATTATTATTATTATTATTATTCCACTAGAGTCTATGCAGCTCGAGACTATGTAAGACTTTGGTCGGTGGCCGTTCTATATAGTGGTTGTTTACAATTTGAGGGGTTGTGTTATATAGTGTGACTGGTGCTTCGGCTTATATCTAGCTTAGCTATTTCTAGCTTTCTAGATGCCTAGCGCTAAAGAGCAGTTTGAAACACACGAAGAGATAATCTGTAGTGGAGTGGTAGTAGCATTGTGACTGTCTCGGGGTATGTGAAGCCCTGACGCATGATGTTTTGGACTTGGCCGCATACAGCATTACTACTGTGTAGTAAATGGCCTGAATACAAATAACATGCAGATGTGCAAACCGTAGCAGAGAAAAAGCTATGGCAGCGTCACAAGCATATCCGGGGCAGAGGTCCTGGGTTCTTGCATGACAGATGCGGGAGTGTCTCGGCTTTCATGCTTAACTTTTGACATGGATTGTTACAAAGCGACCCGTGACCCTTCTACGTTGAACCCGTGATTGTGATGAGATTGACGAACGCTACACATCGGCTTTATTGTCCTCACCGGTCGCTGAAACTTGGAGAATACCAGCAGCCATGAACCAAGCCCATGATTGTCGTCAGCACGGGCACCAGGGTTAGCAACTTACAGACAAGTAGGCAGACGTGAAGTTGCAGTGTGCATGGTCAAAACAAACGTGGATGAGCATGTTCAACAGAAGCAACAAAGCCAAGCACATTTCTCTTTCCGGTCAGCACAGACATGAGTCACACATAAGCGAAGAAAAGATGCATGCCACCCCAGACGCCGCGGCGGCGTGCCAGTGCTAGTGCCAGCACCAACAACCAACGCCTTTGCGCCCCACTCCACATCCCCTAGCTTTGCTGCCTGGACATGTGTCGTAGCGTCTGTGTATAAAGGGACGTGATGCTCTCGTTCTCGCAGCGACGCCGAATGCCTCGATCCTTCATGCGCTGTTGTCAGAGTGACACGCGGCAACAGAGCAGGAGGAGGCATGGGCCGTCGCACCAGTCGCAAGGGGGTTGAGCAGATTGCAGAGTGTGCAGCGAGCGGCAGCACAGCAGCTGAGCAGCGCAGCCAGCAAAAGGCATCAGGTCGTGCTGTCATGAAAAATTTATCTTTTCGTGTTGCGCCGTTGCAAGGTGGCCAGAGGGCGGCAGATGAGGCGAGGGGGTCGAGTGGACGGGCTGGGGTTTGGGCCTTGGCTCAATCCGGGCCAGTGCGTCGCCATGGCTGGTCCTCGTAGGCACCAGCAAAGCTGCCATGATGATCAGTCCAGCACCACAAACTGCTCTCGCCCCCACGACGCGACGAGGCCATGCAATGTGCGTGCAGCTAATAGCAGCAGCAACAATGGGCAGCGGGAGGAGCGGTGCAGTGCAAGTATGGACAGCTGCACAATGGTGATGAATTGGAGACGGATGGCGATGACGACGGGCAGAAGAGGTGAAGGAAGAGGCGAGTTGCATGATGCTGGCAAACCCCCTTTTCTTCACTAGCAAAATCTTCTCGCTACCCAAAAGGTAACGCTAAGCCCCCCAATCGCCGCCTTATCCTTGCCCACTAGCGCCGCACTAGTAGCTTGGCACGTCGCCGCCTATGAGTATAAATACTCGGCTTCCTCCCAACTTTTTGACGAGATTTCCGCCTTGCCCGCCGTTGTCGCAACACCGCAACCTCTCAGCCCCATCGCCGCAGATCGGACTCAATTTAGTTTCACCTGCGCGCCCTCTAATACTTGCGACCCACAAGCTTCGGTGTGCCCAATTTGCACATATCCACTCTCTCAGAGGTCCTAGGCGACTGCGATACTGCGATCGGCGCTAGCTTCATCCAGCCTGCGATAGCCTTGCGAAGTAGCCTCAGCCCCAGTCGCGCCCACGACTTACCCCGCCAAAGGCCTACTGGCTACGCTTTTGGTCACTTAATCTCCACACTAACCCGGCCGTCCTATTTGCGACAGCTTCCACCACCATCACCACTACCTACTCGACGATAGTCTTGTCGGCGTTTGCGAGGGACACATTCGCTTGTAGCTCTCCTGCCTCCGGTACCGTCTCCACCTATCCCATAGGCAGACCCCATCTCCCCGTGCGTCGACCGACCTCGCTCTACACAAGCGATCTCGTAGTCCGCCCGCCTTGACCGTCGCTGCCGTCACAAAGATCTCTATTCTGACCTGGGCAGTCTGTCAAGATACCTATATCTCTCCACTAGCGTCTATCGCTCCAAATCCAATCAATAATCTCATCATGGATCCAAACTCTCTCACCTCTCATCCGTCCACCGCCGCACAGGCTCAGACGGTAAGCTCTTGTGATGTCTAATTTGCCGCGCCATTCTAACCTCATCTCCCAGTTCGTCGCCCCTGGCTCTCTCTCCTACCCTCAAGGCGCGAACTTGGACATGACTGCACCCTCCACTGAGCACAACACTCAACAGGTCGCTGAAAACGCGAACGGTGTTGCTACCCCCGCGGCTACTCCCGATACCCAGAATGGTCAAGTGCCTTCGGGTATCGTGCCTACCCTTCAGAACATTGTCGCTACCGTCAACCTCTCCGCTCGCCTTGACCTCAAGACCATTGCTCTTCATGCCCGCAACGCTGAGTACAATCCCAAGCGTTTTGCTGCCGTCATCATGCGTATTCGTGAGCCAAAGACAACGGCTCTGGTCTTTGCGAGTGGAAAGATGGTCGTCACTGGTGCCAAGTCTGAAGATGATAGCCGTCTTGCTTCCCGCAAATATGCGCGGATCATCCAGAAGCTGGGGTTCAGTGCCAAGTTCACCGTATGTCTTGCCGCGCTAACCACTTTTCAGCGCCACACTAACTTTATAACAGGACTTTAAGATCCAGAACATTGTCGGCTCTTGCGACATCCGCTTCCCCATCCGTCTCGAGGGTCTTGCCTCACGTCATCACACTTTCTCGTCGTATGAGCCCGAACTGTTCCCTGGTCTCATCTACCGTATGATGAAGCCTAGAATCGTTCTTCTCATCTTCGTCTCTGGCAAGATCGTCCTCACCGGAGCAAAGGTCCGCGAGGAGATCTACCAGGCGTTCGAGCTCATCTACCCAGTCTTGTCGGACTTCCGCAAGTCTTGAGCAGTTCTATCCACAATATTTTCCTCAATCAGCCTTGAATAACCACCTGGCTCTAGGCGACATGGCTATGACTTGGGTATTCTACTCAACCTTATCTTTTTTTGCGGCATTGCATGGTGTTCCGAGGTGGGCTTATTTTCCTTTGACTCAAACTTTCCAAAACTCTACAACATATCCCCAGTCACGATTAGACATCTGTACATGGGCAGCCTTCATCTCTTGGTAATCCGGTTACTGAAGGCTTTTCTTCTCTCTTCTCTTTTTTGATGGGTACGACTGCGTTGGCGGGAGGCGCGTGGGGACGATACCGAGATTGCTTTATTCGACAGATGATGAAACGCGAGGACGCGTTGATGAGTGCGACCGTAAAAGTTCGCACTGAAGAGGGCCCTCTTTGGTTGCCGATAGGATGCCAGGGCTCCTCGGTGATGGATGCTCAATATCCATTGTGTATGTGTATATGACTCTTAGCCTTGAGACAAGTTAGGCATTAATGTCATTACGATATGATAATACCCCGTGGCCCTGCTAGGCTTATGATGCTTCCTTCATCTCATGTCTTACACATTGCCTGCCCATAAGATACCCCCATCGCTTGCAAATACCCACTCGTCTAAGCTTAACATGTCGGACTTGCTGAACAGCAGGTAGAAGTACTTGAGTGTCTGCATCGTCATCCTGAACTCTTCGTCATCTCTTTCAGTGTCGCCATTAAGGGCCTGCTCAATCTTCTCTTCCATGACTTGCTCAACACCCTCCCACATCTGCCACCCAACGTCCCTCCACCTCTCTTCTCCCGTAACCCGGTACAGAGCAAACAAACTCACCACTACCTCTGGCCTGACGCTTGCCCCCCTTTTATCCCATATCTTCTCGAATCCAGGATACTCTTGTTCCGGCCACACGCTGGGATCAAACGAGCAGTCTTCTTCACTGTTGCTCAAACTCGACGATGAACAAGCCAGCATCGAGAAGTTCATTGGCATGATGTTGCCATGGAAAGAAGGAGGGGCGTGCAGGGTCGTCCATATGCAGCCTTCGGTCAGAAGACGCGCGTAGGTGAGATGGGTATCGTTATGCGTGAGTGCCGCTGACAATGCGAGCGTGCTGCCGAGAGTGCACGACGAAATGTCGATGTTGTGGGTGAGGGTTATGTGATATCTTTGGGAGGTGTATGCAGGGCTAGCCATCATGACGGACTCGTTCGTAGGGGTTATGGGGCGGAAGAGGATGTGTTGGATGATTGCATCGAGGGCGCTTGCGGACATGCTAGTATAGGGCGATGCAGTGGGTGCGGTGGCAAGGAGACGGGTCATCAGGGTGTGTTGTGCGTATGCAGGCCCCGATGCGGCATCTACATTGAAGGTGTTGTCAGAAGTCAGGTCGAGGGTTTGCAAGTTGACTTCAGCGGGCCAGAGACCGGGGATTTTGGTGTTGCTTTGCTGCGATTTGAAGATATTGGTGACACGCGTTACAGCGTCGTAGAACCGCATGTCGCCTGTGAGCTGTGACAGCCTGGTAAATGCTAGATTGTATGTCGTAAGTTCTGCGAGTGTGGCGTTTCCCGATACTTCTTGTTCCTCGCCCTCGGCGACTTTTGTTGCATTCCAGTATGTGATAGGAAAGCGGCTTGAAGTATCAAAGAAAGTATAGAGCATATCGCCCAACTCGAGAGCTTTATCTAGGAGACGAGTATCGCGGCATTTCCGAAGGTCATATGCTGAGAGTAGAGCATACAACAGTCGCGTCGTTTGTTGTAAGCTGGTGACATGATCGTGTGATTCAATCTTCATTTCTGTAATGACCGCGACGGCTTCTTTGAATTCTTCCGTCAATCCCATAATCCAAAAATTCTCAAGGCTTTCGATGAGAATATTGGTCTGTTCTGTCATCATCGCCTGTGAATTTCCAACCATTGCTGCATCCTTTTCCGCACTCCAGTATCTTTTGAATGTTGATTTGACTGCGGAGTGACGACGCGCGCGCACAACTGTCTCTCGATACGAGGATGCATCGGTGCTGAATTTATGCTGTATTCTTGGTGAATGGCCACTTGCTGGCAATGGAAGCTGTGCAAGGGTATCTACGAGATGGTGTTGGATAGTAGTCCTGTAGAAGCTGTGCTTTGACGAGGTTAATTCAGAAGGGTTTGAATGGTGAGTAGAACATGAATGTTCGTATGGCGGAGAAGGAAGAAACCAGAAAGAATGATTGGACTTGTAGAAGAGGAGAACGGTGAGGGAGATCAATATGAGAAGACCTGACCACCGTGTACCAGTTCGTGACCTGGCCGGCGATAGGCCGAAAGTGAGAGAGCCTTTGCGATTATGCATGATGATTGAGAGTTTTCAAGGAATGATGGAGAGAATCCTGAGAGAAACGCGACGAAATAAAACCACCGAGGTGGTGGTATGTCCGGAACAATTCATGTTTCAGTGATGCAGTTGCTATTTGCGAGCAGTTATGGAAACCATTCGCATCGTTGCGTGTATCAGTGGTGCCCCTGGTTGAAGTTCAAGTAGAGTTCAAAACTCGTTGGTTTCGAAACATGTCTAACAACATATTTCTTGCTGTGTGAGTCCTTAGTGATTCAGCGACTGTTCATATGGAAGTGTGTAGAGCCTGGAGACACGATGCTGGGATGATGGAACAGGATGGTGCCTAGGGAGGTGTGGGTATGCGCGCGGAGCATGCAGATGGAAACAAGAGAAGTGCATGAAGGGTTCTGGGGGTGTTTTGCCCTGATATACAAGGCTCCTCGAGGAATTTTGCATTCTTGCACCTTGGACGGTGGGAAACGAGGGAACTGTTGGGTCGTGCGGGTCTGCGTGCAGCGTGTGCGTCAGTAGCTTGGCGCCTTCCTCCTTTCAACAATCACAGCCAGCCATGTTGCCATGGCTTCACATTCACGCCCTCACTCTTTACCGCGTAGTGATGTAGCCGCCACTTTTCCTGTAGCTCTAATATGTAATTTTTCTTATACCGATGCATTCCTTCCTTAGGCCCTACCAGTACTGCCGCCTTTCTCATCACAGCCGCAATCATGCGCATCCCTCTCTTCCGCATCTGGTACTCGACCACGTACACGGCGCTTCTCATCATCCTGCTCCTATTCCTCGCCGTCACCCCTTCCGACACAATATACCAATCGATTAAATCCAACGAGATCCAGAAGCTGTTCGTTATTGGCGGAGTCTACGTGCTCACGAGTCTGATTGTGTTGTTGATTTATTCGACGCGCATCTACACGAATAGGACCGTGCTTGCTGCGATACCGAAGAGCTATGTGCCGGTCGAGGAGGGAGAAGTGGGCAAGGGCGTGAGGAGGATGATAGTCAAGCATTTCAAGAGAAGTGCTGTTGTTGCGTGGGACAGCAGGCCGAGGGACCTCAGGGGTGAGGTCGAGGATGAGAATGAAGATGAAGAGAAAGGACTGCTTTCGCGTGCAGGAACAGCTGAGAGTAAGAAGGATAAAGAAAAGTCACATAAAAAGAAAGGCCATCATCACCACCATATGCCCGATGCGACCATCATACCCGTCTCTGCGAAGTCGCCGCCTTGGGGACATGTTTCCCATCCTGGCTGGGCTTCTCCCTCTTCGCCAGACCTGCCCAACTTGCAGTATTGGAGTGTTATCTGCGAGCTTCCCAATCTCATCGAAGCCAAGGCCGTCTCACTTGCGCCGCCCGACCCTGCGCTTGAAGAAAGCGCCCAACAATACCCGGACAATGCACCGCCTCTACCAGATGCTCGAATCGTCACCCTGCTTCAGCGCCCGCGCGCAATGGGTTTGCGCGAATACCTGTCCCGACTCGCAGAATTCGGACTGCTGAACCCACCCTCGCTCGGCCCTGCATTCCTTGCGCAGTACGAGCATGCGCGCTTCTCCACAGCCAGCCTAACCGAAACACAATTCCGCGACCTCATGGCCATATTTGCAGAAGTCCTCAATGGCATGACAGAAGTATACCCGGCGGTTGTCGAGGAAGCGCGCGCACTGGATGTGGAATCAGACACACGCAGTCTTGCGCCTACAGAATCCAGCTTGAACTCAACCATCTCCTCGCACTCACACATGCCCTATTGTACACCCCAACTCGGCCGCAAATCCACCCTATCGTCTCTCAACAGCTTCCTGTCCACATCAAGCAGCGACGCCTCAACACCGCACTCTCCACAAACGGCCCGCACTGCACCCTCACGCCAGCACGAGCGCGGCTCCACCATCTACGGTACGCCCTCGCAGCGATCGCTCGCCGGCTCAGAATCCGAAACGGGATCCGTGGTGATTCACGCCCGCTCGCGACGCAGCCCGAGTACCATTCTCCCGAATTCTAGTGAGAGCTCGCTGGGTTCCGCGGGCAGTGTTATACGCTTGAATTTGAATCCCAGTGAGGGCGAGTTGCCGTACCAGTACAATATTGATGGGGGGTGAATGAAGGTATGCGCGTGTGATGAACGATTTAAATATATGTACAGTCTCAACATGCTGGAGAAGACGTGGAGTACGGCCAGATATGCTTGGAGTTCAAGCGTAGGCCAGAGAGAAAGAAAGCGGCAAAGATGATATGCAGAGAAGGAAAGAGAAAGAGGGGAACATCCTGTGCCAAGGTTGTGTTGTGACGTGGAGGGAAAAAACAAGAAAAGGAAGAAGAAGAAGAAGAAAAAGAAGGAGATGCATTCTGCACAAGGGCAGTAATTGGCATAAGAAGTTGTGCCTGAGGCGCGTAGATGCAGTCCCTCCAAGACCGTCACTTGCTATTCCGCCTTTTTTTTTTCTTTGGAAGCAACATGGCACACTAGATTCAAGGACGCAGACCACGCAAGGCCATATTTATTCACCATACTTTCTTGTACATATTTACTTGTTTATACGCCTCACAACCAAATGCTACATAACGTGGTTCACAAGCGAGCGGGCCACTTTCCACCGGCGCGTTGACGCAAACATAATATCACGCACTTTTATCACAGTTAATCAACTATTATAATATATTAAATTACTTATTAGAACTATTGCTATCTCTAGCACTATCTATTTCAGTTGCATGGGTACGAGCGTTGTGTCCAGTCTACTTGCAACGCCCGCACCGCCTCTCCCCTCGCACCCTCTTCGACGCGCTCTCACCATCACCATGACTACTACCCGCTTGCTCAACTAATACTTTTTGTACCTCGCCAACATTAAGAGTCTCTTCTGTCCGTACGTATCGCTGCTTGCGGCTCTTTCGCTTATTTGCTGCATCTAGAGCCTCTTGAAGGGTAGTCATCCTCTCTATCATAAGCACTATCTTATATGCCATTTGTTGAGCCCCTTTGCTTAACTGCGCAACCTTCTCATTAAGGGAACTTGCAAAAGAACTAGGGCGTTTTCTTAATCTCCGTCGAATAAGAGTACTTTGAGCCTCAACTTCGCGGGCGTTGCGCGGCATCTGCGCCTCCCAGGCGTCTACCCGTTGCGGTGATTATTTTGGTGTCTGCACCACCATATCAAGCTTCAATAGCACCGCCTGTGGGTTATGTGGGACTAGACCAGCGCCTCTGAAGCCAGCTTGAATATTCTCCTTCGTAAGCGACTGCTCAAAAGCAGCCTTTGAGGCTGGTAAGAAGGTCTCCTTGCTGATATAGTTGGTGCAGTTGCGTGCCAAACCTGAAACTGCATCGCCATACTTGCGCTTCAACGGCGCGAAGCAGGCGACATCAAGAGGCTGCAACAGGTGAGACGAGTGTGCAGGCGTATCAAAAAGAAAAACATTCTTCTCTTTGCAAAGATCTTGAAATTCAACCAAGCAGTGGTTCTCATGGCCGTTGATAATAAGCAGTCGATACCTGCCCATAGTATAGCTGTTTGTATAGGTATCAAAGTGCTCTAACCACACAAGAGCAGGCTGATTATTCGTCCAGCTACTAGGACTAACTTCAAGAGCCTAGTCAGTAGGTAGATCCTCAAACCAGATGTCGATAAGCACCTTGCCTACAAAGACAACAAAGGGTAATAGCTGGTGACCTAACGCGCCCACGCCTTGGATCACAGTAACCCATTCCCGGTTGCCTGGCTGTATCCGCTTCTTTTTGTCATATCCTTCTGAGGATGTGATAACTAACTGTGATGAAATCTTGGCCATCATAAAGCCAGTTTCATCAAAGTTATAGATATTGTCGTCCACAATACCCCATTTCTGTTTTGTCGCCCTGATTAGGTCGAACCAACGCTAGATAGCCGCTGGATCCTCACAGGCGGCTCGCTGGTAATAATAAGGACGGCTCCAGCGCGTACGGAGCTCATGAGTTTGCTCAACAAAGTTGTCAACTCGGTTCTTGCCAACGGGATTGCTAACGCGCTCATGCAAGAGTTTATCAGCCATTGATCGAATGTCAGCCTTTGTAGACGCAAATCCTCGCGTAGAATCTTCAAGAATACACCCAACTATAACCTCCTCTTCTAGCTTATTCAAGCGCTTTGAGTTCGCTTCGCAGTCGCGTCGCAGGCGTGTTCCAGCGCCTCTACGTTGGAGTGTTGTTCATGGGACGTTGTAGATAGAGACAACAAGTCTTTGGCTTTTAATACGTTGAGATTTAGAATCAAAAAGGGTAAGCTGGAGACCTGCTTCAGTGTAGGCAGTTTGAGTATTGCGTTGTTGAGACATCACGCGTTATTGTGTTGGCGTCGACGCGCCGGTGGAAAGTGGCCCGCTCGCTTGTGAACCCCGTTATTCATATTCATATTTTATTTTGATTTTCAAGAAAGTAAAGTCAAAAAAGAAAGAACAAAACATATGATTCGCATATACATACATACATCTAACGAGCATGGAACAATCGTACAAGATACGCTCAGTCTAACTACTTTGACGTTTTTTTCTGCTCATCTTCTCACCTACTCGGCTACCCAGACAGCAGCCATACCCATACCGGTACCAATGCACATGCTGGTAACACCAATTTGTTGCTTTGTTCGTCTCAGCTCCGTCAGTAGAGTGCTAACTTGCCTGGCACCAGTGACACCGAGAGGGTGGCCAAAGGCAATGGCACCACCCTTGGGGTTGATCTTCTTCATGTCAAGGCCAAGCTCGTTAATGCAGTAGAGGCACTGGCTGGCAAAGGCCTCGTTGATCTCGTAAATGTCGACTTCGTTCTTGTTCAGGCCCGTCTTCTCGAGCACAACGGGAATAGCGGCAGCGGGACCGACACCCATCAATAGCGGAGGTACACCAACAATGGAGGCCTGGACAAACTTGCCGATGATCTTCTGGCCGAGACGCTCTGCTGTGCTGCGTTTCATCAGGAGCACGGCGGCAGCGCCATCAGAGATTTGAGACGCGTTACCAGCATGGATGGAGCCGTCTTTAGCAAAGGCAGGGCGAATCTTGCTGAGAGATTCGGGGGTGATGCCTTGTCTGACGCCATCATCCTTGCTGACGGTAATGGTCTCCTCCTTGTCGGTCTTGGGGTTGGTCCACTTGACAGTCAAGGGTGCGATTTCCTCATCAAAGAGACCCTGTTTTTGAGCCTCGACGGCCTTTTGGAACGACGACGCGGCAAAGGCGTCTTGGTCAGCTCGCGCAATACCCTTGGACTTTGCCATTTGCTCCGACAGCACGCCCATGGGTACCTTGCAGTTTGCGGCTTCCTTGTGGTTCTCGAGGAGCTCAGAAAACTCTGTGACGGCACCAGGTCCGTATTGTGTGCTCATGCTCTCTGCGCCAGCGCCAATACCGACTTCAATCATGCCTGATTTGATTGCGTTGGCGATGTCGACGCATGCCTGGAGACCAGAGGAACATTGCCTGTTCAAGCTCTTGACTGCGGTCGTGGTAGGGAAGCCAGCAGCAAGAGCCGCAGCGCGGAACTCTGTTGCGCCACCACCTGGGGCGAGGACAGCGCCAACAGCGATGTCTTCGACGAGCTTAGGGTCGATACCTGAGCGCTCAATGAGGGCTTTGTAAGCGCCATGGAGAAGGTCAGCTGCTTGTGTATCTTTGAACCCTCCCTTTCCGCCCTTTGTGAAGGCTGTGCGGAGCGCGCAGGTTACAACAACCTGTCAAGCATCTTGTCAGTATACAGATTCTGGAAGAGGCACTTGCCTCATCACGCTGAAACCTGGTGTAACACTCACATCATCAGGCCTCTTCTCAAGGAGGTTCTTCCTTCCCTTGGATCCCGATGCACTAGAGCTTGCAGAGCCACCGAGGAGATGGCCCTCGACCTGCGTAAGGCGCTCTTGCACTGTATAGCAGCGCCGTCAGTATACTGTGTCAAAATCATGTATTTGTGTACCAAAACATACCTTTGTTGGGGGCTTGGTTTGCCATGTTGACGCTCAAAGACGATATGAAGACGAGAGATGTGGGTTAGAAGATGGTAGAAGGAGAAGAGGGTAAGGCAAGGGAGGTGAGCAGAGAACAGACGAGAGATGGAGAGAGAAACTGGTGTATAGTCTTCTCGCGTTCGGCTCAATGCAATTAGGTCATTCGCCTCGCATTCGCCGAGGCAAGTACTGCTTTGGGTTAGTGTATTTGCGGGGGTTCGTCATGCCTTCCGGGGAAGTTAGTTTTCACATGCTTTGGGAGAGAGTCAGAGGGATGGGCGGTCAGAGAAGGCTTCACATGTCAGTCAGCACAGTGTTGCTTTCCATGTGCTCGGATTTGTAACGTTCTCGGACATTTAGTGTGATGTTGCTGATGCAGATGAGATTTCTGATTAGAAACACCACCTTTCAGCGCAGCCCCCAAGAAAAGACAGATTGTCCGATTTCAAGCCAACTGTCAGAGCTAGCTATGCCTATCATTCTCGAATCTAAGTCGAGTCAAGCAAGGTGATACATGTAAGTTCGTAATATTTCGTTGCAGCCATTTGAAGCTGCTCTCACCCCGGAACGCCCTGCTCAAACACAACAATTTCTTGGCACACTAAAGAGTGCCCGACTTCATCGCTTACTATCAGCATCCTGCCACGGATTGTCTCTGACCTGTCTCTCCAGCTCATCCACAATACTACTCCTCTGCACTTCCTCATAGCCTGGTGGTGGATCCGATGGCGGTTCAAAGTGCTCTTGCTGCGTCCGTGGGCTCGACAGCGAGCTCGATGCTGGTGGGCTTGAGGGTTCGGGCGCCACAACAACGGAACCGCCGACACCACTCATATTTTCGACTGCAGGGTTGTCCATTGGCGGGCTAGGTAGCGGATCGGGTACTCTAGCGTGCTGTCGGCTCTCTTCGTAGGCCGGTAGATCGTCGAGATGCACGTTGTTCATGTTCACACCACCAACACCTCTGGTCCCATCTTGCACATCACCACCGCTCTCCCGCGCTATCTCGATGGCTTGCCGTAATCGCTCCTTCAGTCGCTCGAATATGCTTGCGAAATCAAATGCACCGCCCTCTTTGAATTCTAGGACGAGATCGAGCTCAGAATGCTGTGGAGGTATTCCGCCGCCTTGGACAGGCTGGATGATGGCTTCCCATTTGTTTGCGCCAAACCATGGTGCTGTTACGCGGGAGTCGGTTACGTTAAGAATGGGAACAGCGAAGGACTGCAACTGTTGTGTTGGGTTCACCGGCAGATAGATCATCTATGATGCAAGTTAGCTCCACGATGGGGTGGGCCAGGCCATGTTTGCCTGGAAAGGGAGGATGTATCGTACTCGCCGGTTGGTGAGGAAGACGACGCCCGACTTGCATTGTTGCGAGTAAGACTCGCTCGGAGGGTGTCGGTGGCTGGTCTGCAATGAGAGCGTGGTTCGAGGAGGAGACTGGTACAGCGTCTGCTCGCCGGGGAGAGGGGTGTAGCCGCCATTCTCAGCGAGCATCACCCAGCTGGACTTGCGGTTAGACTTTGTTTTGCTGGTCATTTTCTCCGACCTAAAGCTCATGGTGCAGTGCTAGGGTGCGTTCTTATGTCCCGGGTGTACGCTGTCCTAGGCTGGTGCAGGTAAAGCCGTGGGGAAGAGGGACAGGCAGCAGCAACGCCGGGCAGAAAGAGCAGCAGTCGCAACGACGGCGACGATGATGACAGAGAGAGCGGAAAGGAGGAGAGAGAGGAGAAAGGTGTACTGACTTGACAGACATAGTCGAGACTTGTTGCTGCAAACTTGTTCACGGACAAAGCGTGAATAGTTCGCCCACACCCAGCAGTGCCAATGCAAGCCTTCTTGCGTGCGGGAGTGCACTAATAGTGCCTGCGCCCGCCCGGACGTCTTTCGGCCCGACGACCGCCTCCTATCAAAAGTCGAGCTGTGGCTCCCGCGTGGATGCGAGTGATCTGTCTAGCGGCTGGTGTGGGGACGAACGGTGGGGTTGCTGAGCTCGATGGGTTGGCTGGGGCTGCTTGTCGCGGCGAGCGCGGTTGTCGCAAATGGCTGGTGTTGGCGGGTTGTGCGTTGGGCGGGTCGTGGAAGCTGAGAAAGGGCTATGTACTATGCGCATCTACACATCTGCTACATATATGATATGCATCACCGTCGGATACGGCACGTGCGACTGCCGGCGGTTATCGTCAATCAAGGCACTGCAACTCTGCGCCTCCTGCAGCAGCTGCTGATGATCCCGTAAGACGCGCTTGCGTCACCCCCGAGGGCCCGTGGTGGGGGGACTACATGGACTACATGGACTACATGGCCAATCAGAGCCTACAAGACCACACACCCATCGGGTGGCCAGGATTGGCATTAATGCACAGTACTTGTCTCATCAACATACGTACGTAGTCGGACATACACATATGTATATGTATACATGTATACCCAGGCCTCCAATGCCAGCCCCTGCCCCTGCTATCTAAGCTTTCAATGAACATGATGCGCTCTCACTACAGAATCACTGCCCACCCTTCTCCAAAGCAGCAATTACTAAACCCTATCTCTATCCATCATCCTCCCTCTCCGTCATTGTCCACCTCCTTTTGGGTCCCTGTCTATGCTCATACACGTCGTCAAGTTTCGGTGGACCCCAGAGCCCATGGCTGGGCTTAGGCGCCGCCTTTGCGCCCCAAAGACCTGTTGCACTCACCGCACTCTGTTTCCGAGTGGCGGCGCTGACCAGCGGAGTCGATTTATCGCCCACCTCCCTTTCTTCCTTTGAATCTAGCTTTGTGAGACGGTTGGTTGAATCAGACGCGCCGTCTGCTTGTGAGATAGAATTTACGTCTTGTTCACTATAAGACATGCCAGCACTCGTAGCGCCAATAGGTTTCGACCGTACTTGTTGGTGTGCAGAGTGGAGACCCGTTTCTGCCTCTACAGCAGGCGTGCTCGTTCCTGACCACAAGCCTCCTGCAGGAGATGTAGCTCCACTCGTTGCACTCTGGATGAATCTCGAGTTCGACCCCGAGCTCATGGTCCGACGCATGCTGCTCATGGAGCTGTTCCGGGTCCTGTAGGGCTCACCAATTGAAAACGGTGTCTCGGAAGGAGTACTAGCAGTCGAGGATCCCGTAAATCGTCGACGATGGTCTAGCAATGGACTTGGCAACACAACTGGTGACTGTACTTGTACTTGCGCCTGTGCCGAAAGTGGTTTGGAAGGATCAACGCCAGGCCGCAGATGGTCGATTGAAGCTGAGAGCTTCACCTCGTAAATATCCGGCATACCGGGGTCCGCGACTGAGAGTCGCCGCTCGTGCAAAGTCGATGGTGCTGGTGTTTCCCTGGGCTCGTCCCTCCGGACCGCCATTGAGAGAGAAGCGAGGCCAATGTCCATGAGTACAGGCTGGTTAGTCATGGCTCCCAGGAGAGCGTTGCAACCAGCTCCATGAGTTACTAAGATCAGCACAAGCTCTTCCTCTTCCTCATCGGGCCCGGCCGCGCCATCGCTAAAATTTGGAAAGGGATCTGACTTGGTTTGCGACATGCGTGGCGGCGTCAGACGAAGCGGCTCTCGGAACATGAAACCTGGGAACTGGTTCTTAGGAGGTGCAGTGCCATGTGTCTTATACCATTGCAGCATACCCGCAAGACCTCTTCTGAAGCGCTTATGCATTGTGCTCCATTCGTCACCAAACTGACCACCATCGCCCCAGTTCTGAGGTTCGCGCATACTATCCCATTGGAAGTCGACTTGCACACAAGCCTCCTGCGCGTGGGCAACGTATCCGCGCGGTATAGGATCAGCTGGGGAGACCGAATAAGACGGGTTCGGGGGCTGGTAGACACGACTTGATGTGCTAGTAGGACCTGGCGTAGGTATAGGCGCCACGAGTGGCGAGACGGCTTCTCTTGGAACGGTGCCTGGTAGAGCCAAGGGGCCAGTATAGCTGCTCGAACGTTCGCGCAAGGGCATAGCCTGTGCCAAGCTGCCCATTCTTGCACCCTGTATGGTATTGGCTGCAGTCTTGTTCCCTGTCCAGCCGCCTGGAAAATGGCCCCTACTGCTGTTTGGATTGGGTTGTTCTTGAATGTAATCGCCTCGCCGCAGCAGATCCGCCTTTGCACCAGCTACCATCATGGTCGAGTTGGGAGGCGCTGTGATGTCTGCGTAATACTCGGGAGACAGCCACTCGCCCAAGAAGGCATCGATACGTAGCAGGATTCTCTCAGGCCCGGTACGAGGTTTGGGTAGAATCTCGAGGCTGGGGTCGGCGAGCGGTTCAAAGGTTCGAGGTTGCGATGATGTCGATTTGGTGCGTGGCGCTTTCGACGAGGAGCTCCCCAATGTGCTATTCTTTTCCTTGGACGGCATCGGCATGCTGAGTTCTGGTACGGTTGATGCCTGTATCTGCGAGATTCCCGCTGCCACCGCAGTACTCGTTTGGACGCATCTTAGAAACGGGCTCGAATGGATGATAATCTTTCGTTTCTTCGGTCGTTGGGCACCGCTTCCCTGTGCCTGCCCATCTTGCGAGATGGTCAGCTTGCCCAAGTCGAGCTGCGAGGGATCGTGGCTAGGAGAAGTCTTCGCTGCCTCTGCCTGCTGACTGTCTCTCTCAATGAGCAATGCAGCTATGCGTTGGCCAAGTGCCTTTGCTTGCGACCAGCCGCCGTATGTAAGTGGGGGATCGTAGGGTGCAGGCGAGGTGAGATGCCATGACTTGTCAGCAGCATCCAGCCGGGCACCGTGCCTGTGAAGGATGTTAGCTACAGGCTCGGAATGTGGAGCCGTGAATACAGTTGAGGCGGTACCTGGCGACAATTACTACTGCGGGACTTGCCCTTGCCATGACGCGCTAAGAAAAGCCTCGCGTCTTGCGTGCAGCTGTCAGGAGCTGTCAGAATTGGATTGTTCAAGAGAGAAAATAACTCGAGGCACCACTCAAGGAGAAACAAAAACTCCGGGACAAGGCAGACAATTGAGAGGTTTAGCACAACAGTAGCGTAGTAGCGGCAGCAACGGCGATTCTTGAAGTGATGATGTCGCGGCCCAGGGTCCAACAATTGGCAAGCGGCGCAGGCGGGCGGGGCCTAGAATGAGCTTTTGGGCACATGACTGTACCGGCCCCTCGCCAACATGCATGGGAATATTTATTGTTCTTTATTCGGCTACCGACGTACATGTACTACTACTACTACTACTATTGCTGCTGCTACCACTGCGGGTGCTTTTACCTTTACTTCAAGTACTCTCCGTTCGTCTCCTTGTGAATGACATCAAACAATGGCTTAGCACTGAACCAACCCGCCAGTGGACTTCCTACAGTCTGGCGTGTGTATACAGCATCTTCTTCGCTGATCTTCACTGTCTGGCCTCCTCGTCCCGCTGCCGCTGCATCCGCCATCAGCTGCGCTTGGCAGCACTTTTCCATACTCACGAACCAGAATACGGCCTCCTCGATAGTCCGGCCAACCGTCAACAAGCCATGGTTCTGCAGTAAGGCAGCCTTTTTGTCGCCTAGGCACTGGGCAATGTTTTTGCCCTCCTCGGCAGCAAGCACGATTCCGTTGAAAGACTCGTAAAGCACGTGGTCGTCGTGAAAGGCGCACGAGTCCTGTGTTATGGTATCGAGCTTGCGGCCAAGTGCACAAAAGGCACGGCCGTATATGGAATGAGAATGTGCTGCGGCCACGACGTCTGGGCGGGCCGTGTGGACGGCATGGTGGATCATGTATGCTGCCGTGTTCAGGAGACGGCACTCTCCTCCATCAATAACTTTTCCGTTTGCATCGACAAGAATCAGGTCCGACGCTGTAATCTGACTGAAAGCCACACCGAATGGATTGACCCAGAAGGTCGTGGGGTCTACGGGATCCTTGGTCGCATCAGCACCATCCATGTGTACTATTGTTAGGTTCAGGAACCAACCCTCAAAGTGATATGGCCAGCTACACCCTCGTCAAAGCCATATTTGCCAAAGATGCGGAATGCAGCAGCGAGGCGGCCCTTTAGGTATGCACGCTCCTTGAGTGGGTCGTCGAATTTGGGTGGTCCTGTGAAATTGACCTGCATTCCCTTGGCCTCTCCTTCGCTCAGGCCAGGCTCCAGGGGCACAGCCGTGCTAGGTTTTGTTTGTTCGGGCGCCTGGGGCTCAGTGGCGGACGGTGGAGACATGATGAGTGTGGACGCAGAAAACTATGTAGTGAGACTTGGACGAAAGAGAAGGAGAGACGGCCGTTGAGGAGAGTGAAGATGCAAAGACAGCGGCAAAGCACAATGGAGTTCGTAGGTAGTAGAAATACGGCAATCGTGTAGTAATGGCGGGCCAGCGTCTTGCCAGCAAATGCGAGCAAGTAACCTCGGAACTACATGACACGCCCTTCCGAAGCCACGGAAACTGCGTTATCGGAAAGCTTCCGATTCCTATCTTTGCTTGCGAGTCTAGGGCGCCTAAGCAATCCGAAAGCCGTGGTTGGCCGCGTCTGTGTACGGAATGCGGGGCGCCCATCTAGACGCGGGGTAGTGGGCGTAGTGAGCCTCCTTCTCGACCTGGCTGACGGCAATGGTCAGCCACGCCCCTCTGCCTGAGTCTTCTTACGCCATCATCACGGCAACAATTCACTCGTTGCGAGCCAGACTGGACATGCCGGGGAGCCGACACCCGAGGCCCGTGAACTGCCCTAGACTCAACAACACGCAATCTCTCTTCCCGATAGTACTCTACTCCCTGGCTTCGAGGATGATAGCACCTTCGTATCAAGGCCCTCCATGTTGTTGGAGTCTGATATGTGTATAGCAGATATGGGGAACCCATGCTATCTCGCGCAAACAAAAGCCAGCCTTCCCCGCGTTCTCTGGTATGCATTGCGCATCCCTGCAGACAGGCATGGCATGTGTGGTAGGCAAGAAAAGAAACAAATTTCAAGGTACCGTACCAAAGTCTGCATGCCTCCGTGCACGTGACGTGTCACCGGCAAACGACGACCACGTAGCAGTCAATCTCAACACCCATTCGTCTTGTCAACATAGTATCCCAGCCTTATCAAAAGCTCAGGGAATAGGTCGGTCAGTGGTATGGGACACGGTGGAACGCAGTGGTAGCCAAGCAAGAATGTAAAGAATACTAGGGGACAGTTTGCAACATGTTAGGTAGCGAGTCCCCAAGATTACAAGGTAAATATGCGTAACACGTGCGTACTTGTGTACATAAGTTACACCACAGTAGAGCAAAATATGGATAGGCTAATGCGAGGCAATTAGATCATGGAAACGTCATTCCCATTCATGCCAGCGTCGACTGTCACTTTCACCACTGCATGTGCGCCTCCATCGGATATACTCTGATTGTTTCTGTAGTGCGTCAGTAAATCATTATCAGCATACATAGTCATGACCAATGCAAGATGCCATCATACATATCACATGTCACTTGCATCAATGGATTTCAATTTCAAGGCTAGGCTGGCTAGTTACCCAAGCAGACCAGCCCTGATTCAAACACAACCGGAGCAGTGCGGATAGCCAAGTACTCCACTTGGGTTGAAGAGCATAGAATGCAGGTGCGCACTATAAGGACGAAGACGGAGGAGCCGATAAAGCGGGGGATGGTGCTTACTGATGGCTGCAGGCAGACTGCTACCGAAGCATCAACGGCACAGGATCATCACAGGCATGCCACGACAAGCCCCGCTTTACTACCGCCATAGATACTGCACGATCAGCACCCTTGTACTTGGTGTCTTGAGAGCTGGACAGAACGGAGTAGCCTCACCCTTGTCCATGTATATTGGTGCGGCTTGCCGCTCGGAAGAAGCAACCGACTGAGCGGCACTTGGCGGGTTCCACCTCCATTAGCGTGTGTTAAAATAGGGGAAAGTGTGTTGAAGAGACGCAGAGATGCACGCCTGGTGCACCCCCAGCACCTCAGCCTTGCACATCTGGTCTATTACAGCCACGCGTCTTTTTTTCTAGTGGTCTGACGGGATATGGCCGCAAAATGACGGGCAAAACTGCAAACCGTGCCGCGTCATGTCGTTGCGCCCAATAAGCAACGACTTGTCTGCTAAAGAGGACAAGCGACAGATTATTCAACAGCACGTGTGAGGCGACGTGCCAAAGCTATGGGAGTCTATGTCAATCAAAGATCTTTCTGGCTATGGCACTGAGGTTGTCGACTATCATGTTTTGCACTGGCACCCGACTTTGAAAGCGATACACACACACACTAAACTGTGAACAGTAGTACTATATGTTGATGCAGACAACAAAAAAAGCAAAACATCCTTGAGGTTTCAGATGATGCTGGGGCAAGCGGAGTATGGTAATGGTTCGCGATGGCCGTGTGCTCTAGAGGCTGGCGGGTTTGCCGAGCAGCTCGATAAAGCATGTAGTGCTCGCGGGATGACGATCTGAAAATGGACAGTGGCGTTCATGGGGCGCCAGATGAGGAACATTGCAGGAGAGGCTGTCCTCAAAGAGCCAAGGTGTTATGTGCGGTCATTTGGAGGAAGCGTGAGAAATGCAGTCGACTGGAGGCGGAGACAAGAGTGGAGGCTTGGATCTGCAGTCAATTGAGCGTACAGAGTGCATGACGTACCATGAAGGCCGGCAAAAGCAACCTCAGCTCTCCTCCCTCCTGCTGCGAGACCATGTCGTCGAATGGCGAGCTGACCGTCGCGCATCCCGTACATATATGGCCATGTACGCAGTTCACACCTCAGTTAGGAAACTCTCCCGTTCGCTGTCTCCCACATGGCCTCATTGCGAAGAAAGCAATCCCAGGGTGAGGGCATGGTGTATGGAGGGCCGATAAGCGAGCCGTCCGCGGACTGGGAGGGCGGGCATTGCTTGAGAGATCAACTGCTGGGCTTGACCATTTCTCGCCTTAGCCGACTACCCATGATGATGCTGGCTGCTGATCACGCTCGTGGCTGGCTCATGTCGGCGACAAAACGATGAAGCGATGGTCAGAGCCATCCCAGTCGTCACAGCGGGAGGTCCGTTCCTCGACCCGCAGACCCGCTTGTGGCTACCGATCACGACCTGATCTACGCTAGTGAGAGCGCTGCAATTCGCCATCCACCAACGACAGCCTGGAGAGCCGGCTTCGTGTTTTTCCAAATCAGATGCACATCACGCCTCCCCGCCGCTCTTGGACTACGGCCATGTACTCTTAGGTGTAGAGTATGCTGCGTCTCCGCCTTTGCCACTAGTGCACACCTACGTACACTGTGCATTTTTACAACTCTCGCGAGGCTAGCAGGCCTCCAAACACTGTCTACACCCTCTCTACCGCATTTGTTGTTTCATACTATTAGTTTTTTGACTACATATGCAACAAAGAGTCAAGCTCGAAGCCACCAAGGCAGTGTTTTTGCAAACAACTATATCCTAACAATAGTCTGGTGTATCTACCCAACATGAACCGTCAAGGGCCATACTTATGCCATTGTCACACTTGATAGTATCACGAAAATTATCGAGCTCCACATATGTAACCCTGCCTATCACCCTGCGTGCTTGGTTGCTTTGCCGGGCTGAGCCTGCAACGGAACATGCGCCGCACCCCACACCTAGACGATAGGTGGGTTTGGCATAGAGACCATTTGTACGCGCCAATGCTGTATATCACGCACGGAAGGAATGCCAAGTTTATTATTTCAATCCTGGTGTAGGGATCGACGGCCTGAATTATCAGCTCAAGCCACAATGGGTACCCTAGACATACCTTCGTCCTGGGGCTAGCTGAACTAGCTGCCATGTGAACCAAGAAGAATGTATTGGGAATCCTCCGGTAGCTGCGGTCTGGGATTATAGCCCGATGGCCAATGCCATGCAAGCATACGTGCCTCGCCTGCTAGCCATAGAGCATCATGTTTTAAAGAGACTGCCTGCGCTCCGTACACTGAGCTTTCTGTGTTCCAATCCACATGCTGCATCTATTTAGTAAGTACTTCTTGGTATGAGCCCCTCAACAATTGATTCTGATATCCATCTGCAAGAAAAGCAGAAAAAGAAGCGCTCCCAACAGTCGCCCGACAACACTCAGCATAGAAATAGAAGTAGTCCATCTATCTCCTCCATTGACTCCGGCACTACTTCGCCTTTGCAAATTCCTACTCGACTCTCACCACCCCGATCACAATCAACAAAGGGATTACCATCTCCTCCAGAGATTAGCTATTCTACCTCTACTACACCAGCACTACAGTTCCAACCTTCATCACAGTCTCTAAAAAAGCCAGCAACAGGGCCAAAAAGTCCCTTGCCACTTCAAGAGCCAACAGTGATTTTTCCGTCATTGTCTATTGACACTAGCCCTGCATCAACCTCGGCTACAGGCTCTAGATCTATTACACAATCATCTCAGCAACCTCTTCCGTCAGAAAGTCCGCAACCTGCTCTACCACGCCAGTTTTCGGTGAGCTCTAATCTTTCAACACAATCCTCAATCACCTATAGCACATCACCAGCTTTTCGGCCTAGTATCATGTCTCTCAGACTCTCTTCTTCTTCCGGAAAGTTGAACGGAACCAACGGAGCAAGTGTGCTTTCCCCAACAGAGTCGCCTGGGGCGCTCTTCCGCGCCAAAGGACGTTTGTCGTCCTTCGCCTCTTCTCGTGCCACGAGCGGGAACTTTGGCTCAATCAAATCCCCCAAGAAGCGTCTCGGCAGTACTGGCAACTACCAAAATTTGTTTGTCCAAGAGTCTGCGGCAGCTTTGACTGACCGTAGTAAGAAGGCGCTGGGCGTTGCGCATGAGAACATCCGCGATGTTACTTATGTCTCTTTTCTTGAGTGGATCAGATCCGAGCGGCTGACCACACTCCCACACAAGGGCAGCCGGTGGGACAGAGTCCTGATTCGCGCCCTTTATTTTGCAGAGCAACTTCACAAATTCGAACAAGCAATACAGCCGTTTGCCCACAACAGTGCCTCTGCTGCCATTGTTGGTTACGGCCATGCACAACTGCTTCTTGAGCTCAGCCATCACAACTCTGAAGCTCTGGACAAGGCATTCTCAATCTTCTACAAGTTTGCCATGTCATTCCACTCGGTGTTGCATCGTTCCGAGTTGTTGGCCGCAAGCCCTGAGATCCGCGAGCAGATCTGCCTCCTCTACGCAGATCTTATCAGCCTCGTAGTCGATGTTGGCATTCAGTTCTACTACGCTGCCAAGGGTAGGTGGTTTTATTTTTAAACCGTCTTAAGAATATCTGCTAACTAGCCTAGGTATGTCATCTAACTCTACTAGCCTAGACATTTTTGAGCAATTTGGTGATACGATCGAGTCATTCCGCACACGCCAAAACACTGTGATTGAACTCATCTGGCAATCCCAAATCGAAAACGAAGTGTTCGAAGAAGGAGAATCCATTGATGTTCAGCATCTGAGCCGATGGCTGGCTTCTCAGGATCGAGTGATTGCAGCAATCACCAGAGATCATGAGACATATGTGGACAACCAAGCAGTAAGTCCAAGGATGGATTACAATATAGAACAAACACTTACTTGATGCGTTTTAGGAGTTTACTTGCCTGTGGTTCAACAAGCATTTGACGAGATTTTTCCACAGCCAAAACCGCATCTTCTTGGTCACAGGCCAATCAGGTGCTGGTAAGACTACCCTTGCTGGATCCATCGTTGAGCGTCTGCAGCGGCCTATGAACCGCCAGCAGTACGATACATTGTTCTGTTCACTCTCTCCGGATATTCCAACTGCTGCGACCTCGCTGGCAGTAGTGAAGTCTCTGCTCTTCCAGTTGCTAAATCTGCGCATTGGTAACATGAACATGTATTGGGCTCTGTTCCGGGCTTATAACCAGTGCCGAAACTGTGAGGATGTCAAGACTTACGAAGAGTATCTTTGGCAGGCATTGACAGAGGCCCTTCAGCACCCTGCTGTTGGCTCCAATGAGCTTGTGATTGTAGTCGACGGTCTGGATGAGATCGCTGACTCCAAGAGCGCTTCTGTCCAAGCAATAGGTGGTTTCAGCTCGACCGGTCTTCTGGAGAAGTTGGCCAAGGTTACGAAGCAGGGCCGAGGCGTAAGACTGATCACAATGTCTTCTTCTGTGAAACTCTCATCTCCATCCATGGGCATTCAGCATGAAATCACACGCGACGATGTTCGGGATGACTTACACGCTGTTGCCCTACGGTCATTGATTCAAAACCATCACTTCCATGGCCAACGTGCTCTCGAGCAAGAACAACTACTTGACCGGGTTATCCAAGTAGCCAATGGGTCATTCTTGCAGCTCTCATTGATCTGTGAGCTACTCAACGGCCAGAAATCCCCTGATGCCATGAGCAAGGTAGTCAGTGGTTTAGAGACTTCGAAACCTTCAGTCTCTGACCTGATTGTAAATCTCTTCAAACAGCTGAACCCCAACAACGATGCAAAGACCATGCTATCATGGGTTCTGGCTGCTGAGCGGCCCCTCACCATCGACGAGATTCGCACTCTGTTCTCAGTCGATGTCCAGCGCGGAACTATCTCTGACAAGGGAGTCAACGTCAACGAGATGTTCAGGTCCCTGGAGCCGCTGTTCACTCTGCACCAGCGTATTGTGCGATTCAGGCACCCTGTAATTCACTCCACTCTTCATGATCTGGCCGAAACTGGCAAGGTTTCTATTCCACTAGAAGATAGCGAGACGGATCTGCTTCTTAGAGTCCTGGCTTATACCAAGTCCGTCCTCAAGGACAGCAGGAGCGAGCCAACTTTTGACATCTCCAATCCATCGACACCAGACAACCTGTTCAAGCAATACCGCTTTCTTGAGTACGCAGTCAGATATTGGGTCTTGCATTTGCAACAGTCCCCTCTGGCCCCCAAATCGACTGGGGAGTTCAAGCCGACCGCTGAACTCAAAAAGGTCTTTCCGGAAACGACAATGCTTGCTATTTTGGAATCGAACTGCTGGAACTTGCAACTCCCGATTCCTCAGGTACTTGAGCTCCAAAGGACTGTTGGCAAAGTGCGTGAAACGCTCTTCACAAAGAACCACCCCGCAGTTCTCCAAACCTACCTGGCGATTGCAACAAGTTACATGATGGTTTCCAACACTACTCAAATTGCGAAGTACCTGTACATATGTACCATTATTAGCAAGGAGACTCTGTCGCCCATACATCCATTGACTGTGGAATGTGCCACTCAATTTTTGAGTATCACCGAGACACAAACCTCCTCTTCAAGGACTGAGATCATGACGAACCGCGAGCAGATCTTGATGGTTCTCATCACATCTTATGAGACTCAATATGGTAGCTCTTCTCAGCTTGTCATCAAGACTCAACATCGTCTTCAACAGCTGTATGACTCAATCAACGAGAAGGAAAATTCGCTGAAGATTTCTCGATTGATTCAGCTCCATGGCTCTGGACCAAACCAGTCCACTGATGATCACTGGGAGAATGGAGGCGTTCGAATCAAGCATATCCAGCGTCATGACGATGTTGATCTCCATGGCTCTATCCTCGGCAGTGACGAGATCGAGGAGGAGAGTGCCATGGTCATGACTATCTCTTCAATCGAGTCACTACTCAGCGTAATCCAGCAGCACCTTCACCGCAAGGAGTTTCAACAGGCGGAGAGAATGTACGTCGAACTATGGATGGAAGTTTCTTCCAAGTGTCGCACTGTCATGGGTATTGAGTGGCACGAAAAGAACATAGACATTGCCACCTCTTATTCCCAGTTTTTGAAGAATCAAAAACGAAGCAGCGAGTCTACGGCAGTGCTTTCGTCAGTCTGGCAGCAATACGAGGCTCATCAGCTCTCTTTCTCGGAGAACATTGTTTCACGACTTACGCATGTGGCCAAAGAGATGAGAAGCATGAACGCACACGCTCAAGCACTCTCGATTTTCAAGTTTGCAAGCTCCTACTACCAGAGTGTGAACCGCCAGGAGTCTCAAGCCTCCCTTGAGGTCCGCCAGCAGCTTTCTCAGACCTCTAGCGAACTCGTTCAGCACAGCCTAGCCAGCTCTAGTTCTGTGACCGAAACTACGACGACAATTTCCGAATCTGTGTTCCAGGACGTGTTCTTTACCACTATTTCGAGCTCGAAGACGCTTGATTCTAGCACGATCGCTCTTTCCAAGAAGCTCACAGCTCAGTACATGGCAAAGAATGATTATACCGCAGCTATCAACGTCATTCATGCTACTTTGAAGCGTACCTGGTCTTCCTTCTTGGCAAGCTCCATTCATGATGTTACCATGGCCACATCGTTCCTCCAAGAATCAGTCGAACTGGTCGAGCGGCTTGCCGAGTGCTATCTGCAGAGGCGACAGCTGGACAAAGTTGATGACGTATACAACCGCTTTTTCCGTGCTGTCCTCGTCACTGAAAAGATTGACCAAGCCATCTTTGACAAGGCGAAGAACCTCTTGATCAACTTCTACGACAAGCACGGCTACGTGGATAAGGCTATCAGCATTTACCAAGAGATCCTGGTTGTATACCGTGCGCGACTTGGTCAAACGCATGAGCAGACCATTCAGACTCTATACATTCTGGCTCAGAGATGTCGCGCTCACCCCAGAAACCATGGATACTGGCTTGACTATTACCTGCAGATTCTGGTTGCACTCAACAAAGAGTCCGACATCTGCCACAAGAATGCGTTGGATGCTTTGCAGGTGGTTACCGTGACATACTGGGAAGATCGTCGCTATGCGGAAGCTGTGACGTTCTACAAGGTGCTCTGGAACACTTTTGTTCGACAAAACAAGGAGCACAAGGTCTTTACTGACACCAAGTTTGTTGAGACGCTGTACGAGCGATACTACCAGTGTCTTGAGGAGACAAAGGCCACCTGGTCTGATCTGTACAAGGTCACCAAAGAGTACCGCGAGACTTCCACTGCGGTTTTCGGCGCTGAGTCTACTATCGCCGTCAATGCAACCCTCTCGCTTGCTCAAGTTGCCCAGAGCAGCGAACAGCATATGTCTGAGGCGATTTCTCTCTACGAGGCGGTTTCGCAGTCTGGGAAACAAGTCACGACTACGACTACCGTTACGGAGATTAACAACGCACTGTCGTCGCTCTACCTGAAGCAGATGCACTCGACGTCCTCCAGCAATCTTAAAGCTGAGACTGTCTCACGCGCCTTGACGATAAGTGAATCGCACTTCCAGGAGGCTACCCAGAAGTACGGCTACAGCCACGAGTCTTCGCTTACCAGTCTTAAGGAGCTTGCGACTCTCTACTCGCGCCAGCAAAAGACAGATGTTGCCGTTAAGCAGATTTCAAAGGCTGTCTCTGAGATCGTCACTAAGGAGACCTCCTCGCAGAAACAAATGGAGTCTGCTGCTTCGATCGCTTCTACCTTGCAAGCCATTGACCAGAGCAGCACCGCGTATGCTATGGTTCAGGAAATGCATCGCCAGATCTGTGCCAAAGACTCCAGGCATGCAGCCAAGTGGTCATTCGATCTGACCAAGACTGGACGCACTTCTCTTGCTTTCCTTGCGTCGCTGCAATACCATCTCAGAAAGGATCTCAGCATCACGTTCTCGGAAATCTACGCTGACCTGACCATGGAGTACATTTACTGGGTTCAGTTCCACCAGACGCTCCAGAACAACGAAAGTCTGACAAACATTCTTCTTGCTGCTGCCCCACTCCGATACTATCTCCGTCGCAACGACAACAAGGACATGATCTCGGTTGTCGAAGACCAGGCTGTTGACCTCTTTGTCAAGCGTGACGCGCAGGACCTGAAGGACTTCAGCAAGGAATCTCCTCGCATCTTCATTATTGGTATCCTTGACTACCTTGGCAGCGGCCGCAACAAGGACTTTATTCGCTCTGTCATTCTCTCCAGCAACCGAAGCGTCAGCCAGCTTACCAAGGAGAAGAAGTTCCGCGAGGCATACGACATTGCTACTCTCGGCTTCCTCTTTGCCAACAAGCACGATGGTTACAACGGTCCACGGGCTATTGGCATGGGTTTCAAGCTCGCTTCTCTCCTTGTTGGCCGTGACAGCAACGAGAAGTGTCCCGATGCTGCTCTGCGCAAGAAGATGCTCGCCCTGTCCAACCGCATCGTCAAGCGAATCCTGGAAATCTGCAAGAGTCTCAAGATCAACTTTGCTCATATCCAGCTGTACGAACTGAGCCAGCTATCTGCGCTACTCGGGGAACAGGAAGACTACGAGACCCTCGAATGGCTCCTCACTACCCTCTGGCAGACTCGCGACGCTCAACGCTCCTGGCCCGCCGAAGTCCTGCTCAACCTTGGTCGCCGTCTCATCTGCGCCCGCTACCTGGGCGGCCACCCCGTCAAAGCCATCCGTCTCGCCGAAGACATTGCGTACAACATGCGCCGTGCCCATGGTCCCCGCGCCCCCGTCACAATCGAAACATACGAGCTCCTCGCCCAACTCTACACCTCAACCGGCCAGCACTACCAAGCGCAAGCCGCCAAGGGCGAAAAAACTGCAGGCATGGCCCAAGACTGCTTCAAAAAAGCCATTCTCGTCCACGAAGACCTCCTCCGCATCCTCGTCAACACCTCCAACGCCGCCTCCAATGCCCAAGACGACGAAGACGACGACGACGACGACGAAATGGACACGACGGCCCAACTCCTCGCTCGCGAAGGTATAAACGTTAAAACAGCACCCAACACGCCCAGCCCCGAGGCCATCGACTCAAGCACCATGGACCACGCCGCCACAGCCTTCAAGCATCTGCACCTCCTCAAGCTGGCCTACCAACGCTACGGCGGATGGCCAAAGCCCTACGCCGAGTACGAGCGCCTCAATGCACTTCTCTTCCGTGTCTTCGGTACGGATCCCAAGTGGAAGGGCGCTGAGGGCACGGAGAAGTGGGATGCGAAGCCGTTTGGCTCGGGCAAGGCAGAGTCCCAAGAGGGAGGTTTCAGGGGCGTTGAGGACTGGACGTTTGGAAGCGATGAACTTGTTATGGGGCAGTTGCAGAGACAATTACGGATTGGATCACCGATAGGCAATGGGACTATGGTTCGTGTGTAAGGGAGAGAGGTATGTGTATATGGGGTGTATGTTGTTGTGAGTAATGGTTGTATGGGATAGTGTAGCGTTCAGTTTGCCGTTTCTCCCACTCGTTTTTTATTTCCTTGTTGTTCGTTAGTCTGCTTACATGGGTAGAAAGATGCCTTGATGGTATCACTACTTCTCAGCCTCTTTCTCTCTCGCGAGTTTCTTTCCTTGAGTATAATGTTTTCTTCATAAAAAGTATGATTTTTGTAGTCCTTAATACCAATACTGTTAGTACTGCATATTTAACGTCCCATACTGCCTCCGTGACACTGTCTATGAACATTCTCCGCTAGCAAAGATGGACAAGAAAATAATGGCCTTCATTTGGTTTTTTTCTCTTGTAACAAGAACAGTTATTAAAACGTCGACCTCACAACCGTCGACTGAGCTTAGCGCTCTGTCTAGGTGAAAGGTGCCTATATCAGTCCAACTCAGAAAGCAACTATATTAAACCCATCATAAGATACGAAGCATCATTCATAAAACACCAATCCATCTTAACTCATTAAGCGTTCGTCAACCTCATTTCTATGTTCATAATCCAACACCCCTTCCTTGATCCGTCCGCATAGCTCATCTCAAGTCTCAAAGACCTCAGTCAGATCCCCCCACTCGCCCCGTTCCCTGCACTCCCAGTACCCATCCTTGCCGCCTTTGAGCCTCCAAATCTCTTCATCACCCAACGCTGCCGCCTCGGCAGCTCCAACCTTGCTGAACCAGCGCGGCTTCCACTCTTGACCATGTTCTTCCAGAACCCTTCTTCTAGCTCTCTGGCGCTCTTCAAGACGCGCTTTCAGTGCCTCGGCTTTATCTACATCGCCGTCTTCGAGGGCGCGCTGATCGGGCCGGAGTCGCGAGTCGGTGGGTGGAATGTGGCCTTCTTCAATGGCGGTGACCTGATTAAGAGCGGCGGCAAAAGTGGTAAGGCCATAGTGTTTCTCAGCTTTATCAACCAAGCTACCAACTTTCCAGATAGTCTTGCCAGTCGGTTGTCCGTTGGATGTGAGCTGAAGGTCGGTTGTCCATTTGCCGGTTGCACCACTGGGGAGAATGGAGCCAGTGTTATCGAATGCTTGAACCAAGACTTCTTCCGAGCGGCCGGCAAACATGCCGCCAGCTTTGAATGTGCATACAGCTTTTGCGCCCGTAGTTTCCGAGACAATGGTCATTGTGCCAGAGGGCTCAAGATACTTCTCACCCGCAATGACGTTGCGCAGATAGGATGTTGCCAGGGTCCAGGAGTAGTGCTCACCGGAAGCATGCAAGAAAATGCGAACACGACCATCGGTGTTGATCTCGGCGCTTTTACCCCAGAACTTCTGCATTGGGGTTGGGGATTGAATAAACGTCCATTCTTGTGCCTCGGCTTGGCAGGCCATGCGTACAGGACGGTGAACGACTTTTTCTGCAAAGAAACGAAAGCCCTTGTCTTCGCGAACGAGTTCGTACGTTTCACCAAGCATAGGATTGAACGGTTTGCGGATTGCGCGATCCTTGACACGGGCGTTGCTGAAGGCTGAGATTGCGAAAGCGGCCATGTAGACAAGACGCTCGCCCGTTTCTGAGGGAGCTGCTACAGCGGCATCTAGTAGCTCACTGTACTCAAGCTGTTCGGCTAGCCGTTGCAGTGCCGAAGTGGGCTCGTTAGCAGACACTGGCATGGCAATGGTTGACAAATCTTTGCCAACATTCTTTCTGAAGAATGCAATCAGACTGGGAGGCTGGACTTTAGGCGCAGGAACAGTGGCTCGACGGTCAACCGGGTCGAGAGGTAGAGGTTTTAGAGATTCAGGCTTTGTAGGGAAAAGTGCTGGTGCCATTTCAAGCGACATTCGTGGGCGATCTCTTGTTTCCTCGCTTCCGTTTTCAGAGGACGACTCTGATTCTCCGTCCGAGTCCTCGTTTGGAGCATGTCCACGCTCGTGCTCATTGTCGCCACTATCGCGCCGAATAGTAAGCAGCTGCGACTTGCTGCCGTCGCCATCGGTAGCATCGAAGAACTCGTCGACAGATTCTACAGTTGATTCGAAGCTGTTGCGCGATGGCAGAGCAGAGAGTGGTGGTTGTGCTAACGCTCGACGTTGTTTACTTTCGCTGATGAGATTGGCAAAGTCTGCGACAACGGAATCCAAGTCTTTCAGCAGAGCCATGCAGTTGCCATGCAGAAGTTCTTCCATTGAGGAACTTGCACTATGGCCATTCTGGGTTGGCACGGCAAGCGTGCCATTTGCTGAGATGTTTGCGGGCAGGGGAGGCAGGGGAGGGACTGCTCCGGACGAGCCACTTTTGTTGGATAGCCCTGAAGGGCTCTGGGCAGCCGAACTACTTGGCTTGCGCTTCCAAAAGGAGGTCTTTTGAGGAGCTTTTTGTTCTGGGAAGTAGTCGCTGGGTTCGATTTCGGATGGTGCAGGTGACGCAGTTTCGTTTGTTTTGGTAGCAGCCAATGCAGTGCTTGTAGCGGACTTGGGTTCGGTTTGCTGAACCAATCTTCGCACTGCATCTCTTGTACCAGAAACTCGCCCCATCAATGCTTCGACCCTAGCCCATTCGTTCTCTTCGATTGCACTTGAGGCTTGCGGAAAGCTCTGAAATGTTCCCTCTTGTATTTGTAGGGTAGGCGAAGCTACTGCTCCCCTGTCTGCTGCTGTTCTTGATGCACGGTCAAGCGCATTTTTCCACATTTGAAAATCCTTGTCATTGAGGGCGCGCAGCTGCCAGATCTCCGCTCCTGAATCTACAGAGATTTCCCTTGTTTCCTCGTTTGCGCCGACAGCAGCTAGCGACAGCGGGATAGCGCCGCGCAGAGCGGAAGAATGGTCATTACGGTAATATGACAGTGTTGACGAGGTGAGGTCCAAAGAAAAGAAGCGTCTTGCATAGCCCTGATTCCTTTTCCTTCGCTTCTTCTGCAGCACTCCGGTAAGAAAGGACGAGCCAGATAGACTGCTTTGTTTTTGGCCATATTGTGACTTTGGTCGGTCTCCAGATGCTTGAGCTAAGGACTCAGATGATTCTGCGGGATTAATAGAAGGTGTTGACTTGGCGAGACTAGTTGTGCTTGCTCCAGCCATTGCCTGGGCATAGTGCATGTGGTGACCCGATTTCGGGGCGGCATTGGTTGGATATGTCATGAGAACAAATGTGGCCGTCTTAGACACTGTCTTGGAAAAGGTGTTGTCAAAGACAAGGCCGTACATGCCGCCCTCGCCAGGGGGTATGTCATAAGTGCCCATGGAGACGGTATCGGCCTCACACTTTCCATGCCAGTGTACCTGTTTCAGACCGATTGCTGACAGCTTTTCCAGGACGACGGTTCGGTCGTTTCTTGACGTCGAGGCTCCGCGCCCGCGTGTTACGGGTGGCTCGAGGGAGGGGGTGCCTGGGCCGGCCTCGAAGGTGGCCGTGGAAGGCAAGTGGGGAGCTGAGCCCGTCGCGTTTCCGGGGTGCTTGAAGATGCCGAAATTGAGAGACTTTTTGTGTGGCTGGACACTCCATGATATGGTGTGGCCCGAGGAAACATTGACCCATCTTACAAGGTAAGACTGGCAGTAATCAGCAAGGGCAGCAGGGGGTGGGAGACGGGAGGTGGGAAACGTACCTTGCTATGGACCTCGATGTTCTCCATTCCGGCCATGGTGGGCGGGTGCTGCTCTGGTACACTGGTAGCCGGTGTATTAGGGTTGTGGTGTCCCAGGGTCTGCAAAAGCAAGCTGTACGGGGGGGGCTGGCGTCAGATATACGTTTGCTGTCAATGCTCGGCGGTCAAGCAAAGGCAGGATTAGAATGGGCTGGAGATGGGGCGTCTCAGTGGGCGGGCATTTCGGACGGCGGAACAGGCAAGGTCGGAGGTGTTGTCGGGTCTAGAGGATGGGCGACAAGAGGCAGTGTGGTGAAGGTTGAGTCGGAATGCGGGACTGCAGCGAGGCCGAGTCTCGTGTGGGCGCAGCGGCTTTGTGGCTGTTTGTGCGTGCCTTGTCGCGATGCTGAGGCACAGATCTCTACACCAGCTAAGTATGCCTAGACTAAGCGTGCAAAAGCAATTGTTTGGTGCGTGACAGGCAGCGATGCTCCCAGACTACATGGATAGTAGACATACTTGACATACTTTACATGTGCCTGATAGTAGTATGCGGCGGCTGGGAGCACGGCCAGGGAACCGGGGTCTGCATTGGTCCAGCCGCGGCATCAGCCTTATTGCGCCACTGTCAGCCACCACATTTCTTCCATGCTTTCGCCTTCGCATGACGCTCTGCCTGCTCGGCAGGCCCAAGCAATCCGCTGTCCACCTCCCGCTATATCCGGCTCGCCTGTCCTCGTGGCTTAATAAGCTTACGAGCAACTCTGTCTTTGTACTCTGCCCCCCCCCCTCGACGCCTCTTGCATTGTCATCTCGAGCATGTCTCACCCTGACTCTGTCCCAGCACCAAGTCACGTAATGTTCGGCTTCCGACCCCCTCCGACTTCGGTAACCTCATTTATGTCGCACGCCAAACTTGCAGACAACATATCCTCTCGAATCTCTACAAAATCAGTCGCGTCGTCGCGTTTCACACGCTATTCTTGTTGCGACGCGGACCATCTGGATCCTCTTCCAGTTCCGGTCTAGCATTACCTACCACGTCCTCGCCGAGAGCCTCTTATTAGTGCACCGCGTACCCTTGCTCCCATAATTCTTCCGCGACTATGTCAAAGTAGTGCTACCATGCACTCTATACCCCAAATGTGGGGTAATGCCATATAGCCTTCAATTTCCATTCAATCTACCTCGTTAGTGCTAGTCAACATCATTATCCCGTTCCGTCTCCCCGAATCAGTGGGGTGTCGCTCTGGGGAAATTGTCCCTGTCGCATTTATTAACATGCCGTCTGCTGCTAATTCCAAGATGTAACCACTTCTCTCATCTTGCCATATTGGTTACGAGTGTTTGCCAGCATGGTTAAATCAATCACTCTTGCCTTGTCTTTGGCAACCACTGGTCTCGCTGCATCTGAAGCACAAGTGTCCTCCTGGTCCGGATGGAAGAACGTCAAACACCTTTTCGTCTTTGGTGATTCTTACACCCAGACTGGCTTCAATGTAAACGGTACCCAACCAAGCCCATCTAACCCTCTCGGCAACCCGCCATTTCCCGGCTGGACATCTTCAAACGGCCCCAACTGGGTCGGATTTCTTACTACCACCTACAATGCCAGCACTCTCCTGACATACAACATGGCCTACGGCGGCGCTACCGTCGACTCAGACCTCGTCACTCCGTATACGCCGACAGTAATCAGCATGAAGGAACAAGTCCAGTCCCAATTCCTGCCGACTTATGGCTCCCATCCCGAGTTTGCTTCCTGGACATCCGCCTCGTCACTCTTTGCTTTCTTCATCGGCATTAACGACGTAGGAACCAGCTGGTGGCTGAACAACTCTACTCTCTGGGACACCATCTTCTCGGTGTATGAGAGGCAACTAGCCGACATCTACACTACCGGAGGCCGCAATTTCCTCTTCCTCAGCGTCCCACCTGTCAATCTCGCGCCCTTGACCACGGAGCAAAATGATGGCGGATATGCAGTAGAGAACGAGGGCAAGGCAATTGTGGATTGGAACAAGAGACTTGGCAACATGGTATCTGGGTTCCAGACAAAGAACACAGGCACCACTGTGTTTGTGCATGATACGTGGGCACTATACAACAACGTCATCAAGAACCCTGTGAGCTACAAGCAGACTACAGACTTGAAAAATGTTACAGGCTTCTGCAATGCGTACAAAAAGTAAGTCTTTTAATTCACAGCATATACACAGCAGGCAATGTTAGCTAACAAGTGCATAGTGGTACACCGACCTGGTATACCAAGGATCCTAGCTGCCCGTACTCTGTCAACGAGTACCTGTGGCTCAACGAGCTTCATCCTACTTTCTCAATCAACAATGCTACAGCAGCTTCTATTGTTGATTTGCTCTCCAAGCAAGCATTGCCGGAATGAGGTGTAGTATTCTGGTGTTCCAGATCATGGTATTCATTTTGTTCTACAATCGCTGTACATATTTGTTTACCCAAAAAATAGATCCCATTGCGAAGTGAATCTGTCCAATGAGCTGTGTTCCAGAGCAAGACAAGTGGGGTGATGCAAACGTATAATATACAGTCACGAAATAAAGAAATATAATCCAAATCCCGCGCCATTGTCTTTTTGTCATGTTTACAAGGATCATATCACACTCGCTCACTCACCCAGATGGCGCCTCTACACCCACCCCTTATGACCTCGGTTAGGAGTTCATATGGCTTTGCGTTCTTGGCGTCATTTTCCACGGCGTGATCCAGATGCTCCAGTTCCTCGTCTCGTATCCGTCTCAACTCAACCACCAACTTATCCAACTCGGGGCCTAAGCTCTCTCCCCTCTCCTCGCACTTTCTAGCCCAATCCAGCAGTACCCGCACCTGCTCATTGTAGTGCGTCCCAATCTCCGTCTCGACAGCCTCTGTACACGCCATGGCTGCCTCGCGCCCCATGACGGCCGTCGACCAGCCCAGAATACTTGCTGCTGCCGTCCAGATGGGAGCCATGGCCGTGGGGCGTATGCGGTGCTTGGAGATGACGTCGTTGAAGTATTTATAGTGGCCTGCTTCTTGGTCGTACATGTGCTTCATGAGCGGACGCAAGTGTGGATGTGACCGTGTGATGACGGGTGACTGGGCCGCATAGATAAGGATGGCGGCGAGCTCACCCGTCTGGTTCACTCGCAATGCCGAAGAGAGAAATTCCCGCTGCTCAGGAGTAAGCGGCCGTATTGGCTTACCATCTTTTGGTGTTTGTGGCGAGGGTAGCGTGGATGCTGTGCTGGAGAATCGCAGTGTCTGGCGTGGTGCGCAAGTGGCTGTACTTGGGGCAAGAAAATCAACGACTGGGTATTGCAGGCCGCGGCAGATGCTGCGCGATACTGTTCGCGATGAGTGAATTGCAGAAGACATGACGTATATTCTCGGCTATTGTAAAACAATATGAATGAAAAAGAAATACGCAATTGTTCTTGGAAAATGTGAATGGAGTGTACAGAAGAATAGGAAGATGGCCTATGATGCGCTTACCGCACGCTACAGTGATCCACTTGGAGGACGCGGCATGGTCCGAGCGCAGCGAGCGTTTCCCCAACCTTTGGACTTCCCACGTTCCTCTTTCCTCCTCTTTCCCCCTTAAGCGCGCCCAAATCTCCTCCCGACATCCTCAGCGACTCCCCGTTGTCACTGCTACTGTCGCTGCAATAGGCCAAAAATCCACCGCGAAACTTTTCCCATTCACCTCCACAATGTCGGCCGATGATATCGATGATGAGCTCTTCGCCCTTGCGGGTGGTGACGAAGACGCAGACGTAGAAGAAGGCGAGGCGTGAGTACTCCTTTCTCACCTATCACCACTCATCCATCTCTCGCCACTCCTTCCTATCGCTTCCTTCTCCCATACTCCTCCGTCCAACCCTCCGCCGACCGTTTCAACCCCTGACCGCACCATGGTGCTGACTCGACCCAGTTCGTCGCCTGCAGCCTCATCGCCAAACTCGCTGGGATCGGATGCCATGGACGAATCCGACTCAGATCGCGATGATGACGAGCCCGCGCACGCGGCCGACGTGCCCTACCCTCTCGAGGGCAAATACATTGACGAGGCAGACAAGCGGCAAATCATGGGCATGTCGCAGCTGGAGCGAGAGGAGATTCTGGGTCAGCGCGCTGAGGAGATGAGTAATGCCAATTTCAAGGCAGAGCTCGCAAGGCGTGCTGCCAATGTACAAAACGACCGAAAGCGCAAGGCCGACTCAGAAGACCCTGATGATGCCATGCGCAAGAGCAGCCGCCCCAAAGTACAGCCCCGCAAGAACGAGAAACTCGAAGCATACAAGCGCGAACGAGAGCAGCGAGGCCAGCAGAGACAGCGACACGATGATCGACGTGGTGACCGTAGGCGATCCAGCTCTGCCGATCGCGATGCTGGTTCAGATCTTGACGCTGATGGTGAGAGTGACGTTGAGTGGGACGATAGAGTACCAGACAAGGTTCGCGAGGATGTACCCGCAACTCTACGTGACTTTGAATCGGTGCGCGTCGGTAGAGGCTTCTTCTCAGAAGTTTGCTTCCACCCAGGTTTCGAAGAGGCCCTGACAGGCGCTTTTGGGCGTGTGGGTGTTGGTCAGGATGCCCAACGTCGCACTCTCTACAAGATGGCGCAGATCAAGGGTAGGCATGTCGACAACTGCATCATGAACACAACTAACTCATTTCCTAGGCTTTTCGGTGGGCAAGCCCTACGTTTTTGAAGGCAAAGATGGCAAACGCATCGCGACTGATCAATACGTCATTGCGCAACATGGGTCAGTGAAGAAAGACTACCAGTTCCAATTCATGTCGAACCAGCGCTTTACCGAGAGTGATCTGGATATCTACCGTCAATCCCTTGCCGAGACAAACTCCAAGGTGCCATCACAGTCTTTTCTTAAGCGAAAATACGACGATCTCAAGGCGCTCCAGAACCACTACTGGACCGACGCTGATATCAGCGCCCGTATCGCCAAGTCCAAGAAATACGCCCATCTTCTCCAACGCTCATCATCTGACGCGCAACCTAAGATTGCTACGCAGTCCGAGGCAGCCGCTGCGCGTGTTGCTGAACTCAACCGCAAGAACCGCATATTAGAAGCTGAGCGTGTGCGAAAGGCTCAGCTCGAGCAACAGCGGCAAAAGAAGATCGAGCAAAAGAGGGAAGCTGCCCGTCGGAAAGCAGAAGAAGAGGCGAGAAAGGCGCAAGAAGAGGAAGCGCAAAAGAAGAAGGCTTTAGATGTCGACGCCCTCTTCGACGGCGATGGTAGTTCCAGGGCAAGCACACCCAACCCTCAACAGTCCAAGAAGAAGACCGAGAGGAAAGGCCTACCAACATTTAGGAAGCCCAAGATGGATGATGATATTATTGCAAGCATGGACATTGGCGTTGACATCGAGATTTGAGCCGTTTTCAGTTTTTCCAGCTGGGTTACGACCAGACCTAGGTCTGGGGTAATGTTCGTCCTTTTGCCTATCTTTTCTGGCTAATGGGGTCTGTTTTGCTACTGCTCATGTCCTTCTGGTTTTATTTTTTTGTTTCCGTTCAGCTCCAGTTTTCTATGCACCGTTTTAGTTAGGTGTAAAAGTCGATTAGTTACTCTGGTATGGAGGGAGGGAGCATAGCGATGGTGTTTATATACATAGCAAGGAGTGCAAGAAGTGACCTATTATCCTTGCTACATTTTTCGTTTCATTATATACCCAGGGATGTCGTTACGGGAGGGGCGGGGTGGGGTCGAGAGATTGTTATATATATGTACGATAGTTTGCATATGCTCAGAACAAACATTTTTCGTTTGCTATGAACACACAAGAAAGGAACATATTTGCATATCTTCTGGTCAATGCATGTCAGCAATCAGAGATATTAAAAAAATAGGGATATCATTCAGCTAATGTTGGTCAAGCAACAAAGCCCACTGAAGATCTAGGGCACGACTTCAATCCTCCAGCTCCAAGTTCACGTCATGTCGGAATCATGCAGCCCATCTGATGGACAAAAGACAAAATGAGAACAAGGAATCAGATTGAAGATGGCCCTGGAACCATCTAATCCCAAATCTCCGTTAAGCCAACAGACAAGCCTTGCACAGCACTCTAACCCGCACAAACGACTCACTCATCCCGTGCTTATCCTTTGTAGAAAATACAGGTACCTACTTTCCGCATACTCACCAATCCCTTGCACATCAATACACAAAACAAACAAAGAAAATGTTTTATTTACGAATCTCAACGCCAACATCAAATCCGGCATCGAGTAGCAGCCTCAAGCCTTGAGACTCCGGTTTTTCCCGTACAGGAACGGTCTTGTAATTATCCGTATCAGATACACGAACAAAACCCTTTTTACTGCAAACAGTGTTCATCAAGATACGCTAACTGACGGCCCACTGTTTCCTTCCCGCGGAGCACACAACACACACACACACACCTCCCTCATTCTTCACACATCCCTCTCGCCAAAAGACCCCACACCACCCACCGGAGCCGTATCCCGCACCGCCGGCACTGCCGACATTTGCAGCCTACTACCATCACACAGAATAGCATTCTGCGCCGCATACTTACGCAAGGGATGCGGCGCTATTTTCTTTTCTTCCGGGCGGCGCGTGTCTTCGCTGGGGCGCGGACTCGCTTCGGGTATGGGTTCTAGAAGCGGGAGGCGGCGGTGGTGGTGGTGCATGATGAGGAGGGAATTTGCGTCTTGGTGGAGCACCTGGGTGAAGACTATGGGGCCCATTTCGCTGTTAGGAGAATGCGGGGTGCTGTTGGAGTTGTGGCGGCGCGAGCAGCGGCTGCAGCAGAGGGTTGTGAGGAGGCCCCTGTGGGGGTGTTGTTTTAGTGATTAAGGTATTCAGTTTTGGGGGGGAGGGGGTTGAGATAGTTGGCAAGTTGTTTTTGTGAAAGCGTTTTTAGTGCAGGAGAGGATGCTTGGGTATGTGTGAAGGGTTATTCTATGTAGCATTTGGGAAGGTGTTGGTGCAATAGCACTCACAATAGCAATGCAACCGTCGCAGAAAGTCCTCCAATGAGGACTCTCTGGGGATTTCTCCTACCCTCTTTCCCTTTTTCTGGAAGAGTGATGCGACGGAACAGGTGGAGCGGGGGACTTCGTTGTAGTGACGAACTTCCGGACGTTTTCTCGAATGCTTTAATGCTTTCTGAAGGCATCCATATGCCACCCTTAACTGTACCCTTGCCCTGGCGGATAGCAGCGCATTCTTCTTCTGTACAAGTAGAAATAGCGTCTCTGATCCAGCAGGCTGAATCTGGCTGAGGCGGCACCACATTCTTATGATCAGAAGTGTTGGGTCCTTCAGTTGCAAACGTAGACAAGTCAGCCTCGCGACCAGTGCTGATGTCGCGACCTTGAATAGTCCGACTGAAGACAGCAAATGCGGTTTCTGGTTGGTAGTAGGGTACCTGGTGGCCAGCATCATAAATTCGCGAGAATGAAAGGTTACCATATTGACGCACGGCTCCGCCAACGTGAGATGGATTGACAAGGATATCAGCATAGCCAGCGGCTGGGAATCCGGTGTCGTATCCTGGAACAAGACTAGCTAGCTCGAGGGATCCATTCTGACCTCCATACCAGTTACCTAAGAGATCTGCGTCACCGTAAATCAAGGCTACTTTGGTGCCGCGAGCGAGCAAACGTGCCAAAGAAGTCAGCTGGGTCCCACGAGCGGCATCTCCGTCTGTAGCAGAAGTCAACCAATCTTTCATTTGCTTGAATCTCACCAAATGGACATGACTTACTGAAATTGAAAGCATTTTCAACAGCAATACTATTGGAGGTAAAGTTGACTGGAGCGCCAATGGATTGCAGAACCCTGGCATCATTCAGATATTCTACGTAGGAGGCAACCGGCGCAACCTGAGGCTCCACTCGCACGTCATAAATGCTTCTGCCCATAGCCATGACTGGCAAAACAGCCACTTGGCAAGTTAACAGAGCACTTGCGCAAAGCTTGTTGGTGTCACCATCGATGCCGAGATTATTGGGATCGTTCTTCGCAGCCAGCACACGACATTGCGTCGTTAGATCCCTACAGCCCATCTCTCCGTTGACTGCAGCTATGGCGTTCTGGTAAGTCGTGATGTTGATGCCTTCGATACCGTATGTGTTGTTGTATGCAAATTCAAGACCCGATGTTGTGGTTGCAACAACATCCAAGACACCGTCCACGATGCCTACTGAACCCACACGGATTTCTAATGCATCGATTGGTACCTTTCCATTTTTTCTTCCCTCATTTTGAGCTTCGAAGAAATCAGCAAAGATGGGGCCATATATGCCCCCGTAGCTCTCGGCAAACAGATTGATGGCAGTAGACTCCACAACATCACTATTAGGATGTACTCCCGGATTATATTGAGGGAAAGCGGAGAGAAAACCTTGTAGGAAGTGCCAGGTCGATCTGGCGGCGATGGCAGTCAGGTCTTCCGTGTTTGTAGTAAGACCAGAAGCAAAGGTCCCATTTTTGAAGCGCCAGGCAGGTACATCAGTCGGAAGGGATGATGGTTGCTTGCGGGCATCCAAGCCGGTAGGGTCGTTATTGCTGAAATCTACAGACGCATTCATCCGCTCATCATAGGAGAAGCCGGTCTGAGTGGGCTGATCGATGAAGAGTATGTTGGAACTGCGGTCCCAACCCCAGAGCCTGGGCTGTGTAGTATAGCTGCCATTAGACCCTTGTATAACCTTGCATGGTCCTACTTCGGTAAAGAGACCAACCATGCTAGACTGTCCAGGTCCACCGTTAAGCCATATTGTCAATTGTGCAGTCTCTGGGTTGTCTCGAGCCTCAAAGAACCAGAAAAAAGTATTTATTGAGTAGTTTTGCTGAAAGGGTGAAAGCGTAAATGGAGAAAGATTGACATAACCCGAGTACTGCTTCTGCTTTTGAGCGGTTGTAGAGCATATGTCAGATTCAGGCTGCTTGAAGGAGATGGTGATGCTAGGGTCCACGGGTGATTTAAGAATAGCGTGGTAGGTAACAGGAAGCGGATACTGCTGGGCAAATGAGAGCCCAAAGTCAACAGCAACAAGCGCTAAGATGATGTGCGATAGTTGGCGCTAGTGATGTTCAGTCTGCGCACGTACTTGCTCGTGTTATGTGAATACATAAGTGGGCTTACCATATTGTCGGGTACCAGCTCATCAGCCAGCGACTATCGCATGTAGATGATAAAAGGCCTGAAATACTGCACGAAGCAAGTGACAGGTAAAGCGTACAAGCAAGCACTGCGCACTGCCGTGTAACGCTGGCGAACAAACAAAGTCGTGGTCTGCCGCCCCTACTTGTACTTTCATTGCGACTCCCTTTACAACTGTTAAGCGACAGGCTACCACATCGAAATAGGAACCTCCTAATCTAATACGAAGCAGCTGCGCGGCAAGGTGAACGTGCAGAAGTGAGCCACAGAAATTTGCGGCACGGTCGCGCAGCGGCCGATAACGACGAATGGTCTGGCACTTCATGCACCGTGGGCATGCCCGGCGCAGTCTTTCTACATGCCTCCCAAACTAACCATCTCGAGTTCACAATACAGAATACTGCACAATCAATAGTGCAGTATTGCCTTTCCAAGATACATGTCTTCCATGTGCCACGATTCGAATACAGTCTCACTATGCCATGCGGCACAGCGCGCAAAACACTTCAGCCACCTCACAAAGACAGCGCCACTACGCACCTCGGCAACCTATACAGATGAAAGCAAGGGTACAGACTCTTGCACCATGTAGCCGACCGCTGCACAGTACTCAATCTTGAGTTCGTGCATCCGACATCCATGGCACGTGGACGGGTTGCGTAGTGAAGCGATGTAGTCAACTGTGAAGAGCGGCGTCTGCTAGTTGCATCCTTCGCCCATAGCCACCATATATCCATCCGACTGCATCTGACATGTCGTTGTGGTATGGCGTCCATCCTTGAAACAAGTCAGTAAAAATTGAGTGTACTCGTGGGGGCTGGAAACCTGCTGACCTTCGGGGGCAAAGCCACCAACAGTGGTCCCCTTGATTTCTTTCCAAGTCCTTTTTTCGCTGAGACCCAACTGTACCACCCTCGCCCGTTTGCCTCGCTTCGCCAGGATCCTGACCTCGCCTTTCATATCTTGCTCCGGTCCTGCGATCCGCCAGTCCTCATTGACTTTATCTCCTGGCTTTGCTGTCCAGGGCTGCATCGTCCGGCCGTCCTCGGTTTTTTCACAGCCAGTAGCTGCTTGTTGGTCGTACGGAACAATGTACATCTTGACCTCTGCGCCATACTCGACTCCATCACGTTCCTTGATAAGCGCATCCCAGTTTTCGGGCTGGGCTGACCGCTTGTGCCGGTGGTCGTAGCCCGAGGCGATGAAGTCAGTACAAGGTGTTATGTAGGTAAGCTGTTTCCAAGCGTCGCTATTGAGGAGGCTTTCGATGTCGAAGTAAGTTGTAACGTCACGCCAGCCATCGCACATGCCAAAGCCATGCCAGCAGTCTTCCACGACTAGTGTGTCAAGACACAGACCAGGCAGCAGATTAAGCGCATTTGCTGCATAGTAGGTAGGATAGTAATGCGTAGTTTCTCCAGTGTACAGGGGGAATGGATACGCGCGAACCCGAATGTGGCGCAAGCGGGTCAGCACGCTCTGATCGATTGAGAGGAGTGTCTCGAGCAAGTTCTCAGTACCGCGGAAGTGAAGGGTGCAGCTGAGCGGAAGATGGCGGCTGGCCTCGGTGTAGATCTGGCGACAAGTGAGAAGTAGTGATGTGCGATTAGAGGCGTCCGTTTTGCTGCTGGGAAGGCTTGGATGTTTGAAGCCGTGTCGAATGGTGTAGCTACCAAAGAGGAACCCGTAAATGAGCTCTCGTAGCTCGACAGGTATCGTGAGAAGAGTTGGGGCGCTCATAATGCTCTAGTCGATGGCGTGCGATTAGACGAAACGGCGAGTGACGGAAGCAAGATAGTTGCTGATAAGAAGTAACGCAAGTAGTATATAGCACGCAAACACCAAGCCCAGCAAACAGATACAGAACAGCCTCACTTGGACTGGTAAGCGCTATAACGTTGGCATGAGCTGGACGTGACGACAGCTAGGCGCCCACTCCAAGCCCTGGCGTGCGCACAATATAAGGCATCGCTCAGCTTGTACGCTGATAGCTTCTTCCTCGGTTGTCATGGGCGGCAGTAGGATGACGTTTGGCTTCCTTGCGCTAGGACTGGCTAGCGCGCCTCGGACAAGTTTAGAGGTCGTGTGCTAGGCCACAGATCATGAAAGACTGGTATGCCATACATTAGCAGCTGAAAGCTGTGTACATACACGTGCCAGGCCTGCCGCCGAAACTACTATATAAATGCCGCCGACGCCTTCGAGGGCCACAGTCCGGCGAGATTGACCGGTAGTCTAAGCGATGGCTTGTTGTAGTGTGCATTAGGGGATGGATGGAATTCTTGATTCTGGGTATTTTTGATGCGCGCTCAAGTCTAGATCTGCCTCCTTTGACCATGATCTCCAATCAGCCATTGCTCCGGTGTATGTATTACTCCGACTTTGACCGCCCACGAATACGCTGTTGCTCTTCTTGCAGCTTCTTCTGCTGCCACTGCCACTCCACTAGTACGGGCAGGAATTGCCAAAGATCAAACTCTGGCCATAAACACTTGAGAAACACAATGGACGTGTTCTCGTGAGCCTGCCACAGCATGAAGTCGCTCAGTCGCTGCACACCAGAAGTGCGGACGAGCAAATCGAGCGGTGGAGCGTCGGCTGTCATCATGTTGTCGTTCAGTGTCTGGGCACTAATCGACTCGGGATCCAGGAATGTAGTTTCTGTCTGCGACTCATCCTTGTCTGGTGGATTGATGACTGTTGCGGTTGACGAAGACCGCCCGTCTTCCGCTTCTTTCGAAGGCGACGCTGGACGCGACTCGGGTTGTTCAAATGCGGTTTCTACATCCTCCTCCAACATTTGCTTCCGGATATGTTGCGTAATGTGCGATTCTGAAAAGGCGCGTTTCGGCGAAGTAGACAGGTTATGCATAGGGGTGCTATACGTCTCGACAGTCTTCATGACAGCGGTCGTGATTTCATGGCGCGACGTGTAGGGGAAGCAGACATTCAGTACAGCTCTATTCAATGGGTCAGCAGTTGTCTTCGTACTGGGTGTTGTTGTGTACTTCTTGTTGTGGGCGGTCATGGCCACGGCCTTGTCCACAGCCATAAGCACGTCTGGGTTGACAAGCTCGCGCTCACCCAAGACTCGAATGGATGCACCGTAGCGGTCCAGTAAAGCACCATGCTCGGCTAGCTGTTGCAGCTTCACCTTAGCCATGGACATGAGCGCATCCACCTCATGCTTCGAACGCTTGAAGTTCTCAATACTGAACGCGTAGATTGTCACCACTTTCACCCCGGTCTTGTAGCACACTTCGAGGATCTGGCCAATTGTCAGCATCGTATCCAACAAGGAAAATACCCCTTTTCCATGGTTCCTCGTACCCGAGCCAGCGATTCAAACCCCAGATTATGCCCTTCTACAGTCTCAATATGGTGATTGCGTGCAAATCGCCTGTTCCCGTCCATGACAAACGCCACATGTTGCGGGATTGGACCCTGCTTGAGAGACCCAATGAGGATCTCCCGTAGTTGTCTGATTGTCCACGCGACCGGAGGCGAGGTTGCGAACCACTTGTGTATGCGGGAATCGTGGATTGACCCCATTGTGAATATTGTCGAGGTGCTTGGAGTTTGTTCTTTAGGGGTTTTGGAATTGCAGAATCAGGGCGACGAGGACGCTGACAGAGGTTCTCAGAGGCTTCGCTAAACAACGGCGCTTATTGTATTATTAAGGTATCATGGCGTATAAAAGTTGCATTTCAAGAAGAGATGCTATGTAACAGGTCCAAGGCGCAGTGCGCCCTGACGCGCCTCCTAACGCATCTGACCATGGGCTTCTTTGCGAGGTGAGTGGCTGGTAATGATGACTAAGCGTGGCGCAGCCTGCGCCGCTGCTTCCGACCTTACAATCCTTGCCGAGCTTCCGTCCATCTCTCACTTTTTCTGCCCGCGAGCCTCGTTGCCGCGTCATCAAAGCCGGGCTCTCCAATTGTCTCTACACGTACCATTCTCAGACATTTCGTCCTTGTGCTAACAGCACCATGGCTGACGAGGCTCAACTCAACATCACAGTGCTTGCCGAGCAGCTGGTCGAAGGTTTTGCGGCTTTGAGTGGAGAATACCAGGCTCTATTTGATCAGCAAAAACAGGTGGAAAGCAAGCTCTCGTGGGCCAAGCAACAGGTATGTGATAGCTGCTAGCAGCCCTCCTCCCTCCTTCCATGATGATACACTTTAGCTCTAGACCTGCAGCTGCTCTCGCGGCCTTGACAGAAAACAACCACAGCATGACCTGATTTCGGATTTCCTCTTTCCACGTTTAAGCACACACCATTCTGCAAGATCCAGTCTGACATTCCACAGTATCTCGACCTACTCAAGCGGTTCGCGCCGGACACGCTGTCGCAAGATCATCTTACTTTTTTGCAAGAGCTCGAGCGAATTGGGGACGCTCAACCACAAATGCATGTGAATTTGGTGGAGCAATTAGCAAATAGCGATGATGTAGAGCGAAAGAGCCGCGCACTGGTCATACAGAAGGCTGAAGAGGCTGCTGTTCAACTGCGTGCCCCTGAAAATACTACAAGTGTAAAGATATGGAGCGGCCCATCAGCTGATGTACCGATCCCGCAACTTGAGACACAGAGTAATAGAGCCACTTCACCTCTTGAAAAAGATTTCACAGTTGCCGGAACGCCCAGTAAGCTGGCTTGCCCTTTCGCATCTGGAAGTGGTAGAGGCAGCCCTCTTGCTACGCCGCGAAGCTCGACCTCACGTCTTAGTCTGCGCGGTCGTAGGTCCAAACGACCCTCTTTCGCCGACCCTATCCGCGCTGAAATATGTAGCAATAAACCTGCCTCGTTGACTGCTTCGGTAGCTGCATCTGGGTCTGCTGCCGTTTGTCCCATCCGCTTCCTTGACCAGCATAACCCAGAAGAGGTTGCAGAATACTTTGAAAAACACAAGCACGAGCTGCCCAGGAGCCACGAAGTTTGCATCACACGTTTCCAGAGTAACCAGGAGAGCATTGCACGGCTGGATCGCAAGTATGGCAACTTGGTCAATATGATCCAAGGTCTGGGTCAAAAGCATCAGGCATGGCTGCCTGAGGATCCTGACGATGCTATAGAAGAAGAACCGGAAACTGAACCTAACCATATTGCCAACGCCAGAGCAGACACCAAAGTCCAAAACTGGGCCACAGCTGTCTCAGCAAGTCTTCATGATGGTACTCCGACTCCCGAGGAACAGCCAGAAGACCATGCCATGGACGAGACTAGAACAGCGCACTTTGACCGTCCACTAAAGGAAGTCCGAGTAGGCGAGTCTCCAAGTCGGCCTTGGGGCATATCGATTCCAGCGAAATACACCAATGCCGAAAGCTCGTCGTCAGTTGGCTCCGTCCCAACTGCATCACCACAGTTTCCATTAGACACTGGCCGACCAGTGGAAGACACGCCACAAAACACAGGGAAATGTCCCTTTGATCATCAAGCGATGATGAATCAAGCACACGAACAGCATCAAGCAACACAAGCTGTCCCGCCGCCGTCATCACCACCCGGAGTCACGAATACTCAGGCGCCACCCGCAGCGCCCCTGCCGCAGGGACAGCCCCCAGAGCAGAATGGGGAGACTGGAGGCCCACGGTTGATACCCCAAATGATATTTAATGGGCCAGTGTTCCTAGGGTATCCGCCGGATCAGCTAGCTCTGTTGTTGCAAAATAGTAACCTTGGTGCGACGATGCGGTAAGAGTGAAGCAACGAAAGCAAAATTTGAATTCATTGGCTGGTTGCTTTGAGGTATTGTATTGTAATCAGAAGGTAGGCTTCCGTGACTGCTTGCCTCGCAATTGTGTGTCACTATCAGCCTTCCGAAGTCGTGCTTTTTCTCTGCGCTTTCATTGGTCATTGCCACTGTGCTATGCAGTCTTGCTCTGGTATGCCCAAGCATGATTCTGAATCGACCTAGCTTGCCCTGCTGACTAGTCCCCGGTGGCCCCGCTCATTTCTTCTTCAGATCTGTCATCCAGGTGCGCACGCCCTTTGCGCTGTCGTGTGCCGCACGGAACACTTTGTCGGCATCAGCTGCAACATTCCGAAATTAATTGGTGGATACTCACGCTGCCGTTCGTTTTCATCTAGGCCCCGCATAAAGTCGGCACCTTCGCCCAATGCACCCCGTGGGTTATGGGCTTGATCAGCTATCAAAGCAGCCCTGGCCTTGAAGGTCTGTGGGGGTTAGTTCTAACTAGATGACGGAAGGCTTGGCACAATACTCACATCGCTCAGTACCTCGATCATTTCTTCCTCCTCGAATAGCTCGAGGATACGTGCTCCGAGATTATAAAAGTGCGGGGCCAAGGCACGCAGATCGACGGTGCGTGGGTCAGCTTTGAGTGCATTCAAGACGCGTGGAGAGAGGGCCGAGGGAGGATCGATAGTGACAAGAGAGGAAGTGTTTAGACTCTGGCTGTAGATAGTGTAAATACATAGCTGTTGGAAAGACAAAGATCTATTTACCTCAGTGCAAGCATCTCGCCTAGCCACAGGGGGAGTTCGACCTTTGAGCCTTGCTTCATGTCGCCATTCATGTTGCCCTCAAGATAGCCGAGACCAGGAACGGTAAGCTCAAAGGTACAGGGTACCTTCTGGGCATCGGTGAGGATGGCATCGACGTCGTAGTACGAACTCATATTTTCTAAGACATGTCAATTAACCAGTCCACTTAGTAGAAGGAACATTGAGGGCCAAGCCTCGTTGATGATCGACATGCTGCTGGTTCAAGCTAAGAGAAAGTCGGGAGAGAAGGCTCGTCGAGGACAGCAGACAGACGTGTCGCGTGTCGTGCCACAACCATGTTTGTGCATGCGGACGAAAACGCAATGAAACGGGAACATGGATGAGATACAGGACAGACATGGCCCTGGCCGTAGCGACCAGAATAGTCACGGGCCAAGTGCTAGGAAAGACTGGAAATGGGATCGGGGAGGGGGTGGTGAGTTGCTTACTGTGTGGCAATCTCAGCGTTGCGCGTCTCGTGAATGCCTGGCGGACGTCTGACGATATATACCTTCGTATAGCGCGGTCGGCCCGTATGCAACCAACTACTACTATTACTACTACCTCTCACCAGCTGTGCCCAAGAAGCAGTGCAGCCCGTCTTGTCTTTGTGGTGTGCACTCAAGGCCTCATTCGTCTAGGCCTGGCTGGCTGGCTTGCTGCTACATCGCCTGGCCAAAGCTTCCAGCACCTTAGCATTAGTACATGTCATAGGGACGAGGCGCCGGCTACCCACATGAACCACCTCACTCTGTCAATAATTGCACCCCGGCTGAGCTCATCTCCACCAGCATATCCCCGCAACATCGGAACCTGGATCGCATACAACGCAATCGTTCTGTAAGTCGCGTGCATCTCTCAATTCGATCGTCAGCCCCGCCGCCGCCTTGGATGATGCGCATGGTGGTGCTCACTCTACTATACATATACACTTCACTGCCCCAGCCTATCACCGCTTGCCCTTCACTTGCTCAATCATTTGCTTACTTTTTCCATTCAAAGCGAGCAAACAAGCCTTGGCTCTTGTTAATTGCGCATTGCTAGCTCGACATTAATGATCCTACATCCCAACACCTTCCCCACCGCGCTCTAGCCATACCCCGGCCACACATAGACACCCTCACGCCCCTTGCTACCAACCGGCACCATGGCCGTAAGCGAACGCATATCGCAGCTCATGAGCGCCCTCGACACCGGATCTGGTCCTGATACATCTCGTGCCACTTCTCCCGGTGGCGACTGGCGACTGGCCAACGGCACCGTCAACGGGGCTGACGACAGGCGTCGCCCACGGACATTTCCATACTTTGAATACCTTCCATACCAGACAGAAGATCAGAGCGATCGCGAGGAGAGTCTGAACACATGCTTGAAGCACCTCTATATTGCCGTCTCAGCGGGCGACTTTGCGCCGGGCGCAGTACATTGGACACGCGAGATTCGGGGCTGGTTATCGCTCAAGTTCGATCTTTCCCGCAGCACGCGGGTGAAGCTGGTGAACCTTTACTATGAGCTGGCGTTGGCTCCCGGCCTAGACTATTTGGTGGCCGAGCGCTTTGCGAGCATGTTCATGGTCTTGACCAAGTAGGTGCAGCTGAAGCTGGATTTTGGGTGACGAGTCGACACTGACAGCTTGACAGGCGTAAGCACTACCTCCGACCTGGCATTGATCTGACACTCGATTGGCGGCCGTTGTATAGAGAGTTAAAGATGTTCGTGCTGCCCTCAGAGTCGGGAGGCTCGCACCCGCCCAACGTGAAGCGGAACATCCGCACCCTGACCAAGATGTGCACTTTTGCGCAGTCATACTTCGATCCCAAGGATATACCAGCCATGTTAGAAGAGCTTCTGCCCTTTTTCAGCACGTCCTTTAGTGAGAATGCATTCGTCGTTGTGGGGTTGCTCAATCTGCTACTCCCAACCCACCCAGCGCCAGAGGACATGAAGCACCTGCTACCGCAAGAGTATCTTCCCACGTTTTTCCACTTGTGGTCATTAGTAAATCGATCGCGACTCTTTGATGCACACTATATCGATACCCTGTCGAGGTTGGCGCGGGACAACCTGACGGCGCCGCATGTACCCTTTTCGCAGTACGGCATTTTCACAGGAGAGCAATCGTCCCAAATATTCACGGCGATTCTGCGTTTGCTTGAGATCCCAGTTGGTCAAGCAACATCCCCATATAGCAGTTCTGTCGATCTTGGGGCGGGGTTAGCTGTGATGCTAGACCGCGACCCGCGCAAGCATCCGTCTACACACCACATTGCTCGCATCATCGCCATGTCTTTGTCGCCTGCATCCGCTGAACATTCAGACTCTACTCTCACCAAGCTCGAGGGTCTAGTCCAAGCGGTAGAAACCTTTTTCCACCCCTCCAACTCTGGGAGCTGGACTAGGCCGCTAGCACAGTTTGTGTACTACCTGGCAGATATCTTCGTACTGCGTTGGAACCGAGAGCATAGTGGTGAGATGGATGTACCAGAAGAACGACGACTCAATGATGCAGTCAAGCGACGCTTTGTGCTCTGCCTGCGCGAGGTCACGTTTATGGGCATCTTCTCTAAAAGCGACAAGGCTGTGCAGTACGCCTTGTCCACTTTACAGAGTCTGGCGTATCTCGAGCCCAACCTGATTCTTCCAGGTGCATTACAGCGGATTTACCCGGCAATGCAGGGGCTCGTCGAGGTACATCGCACAATCTCGTCTATTCGCGCGTTGCACATGCTTTCAAAGGTCATGGCCAAGACAAAAGGCTTTCGATGCCATGTTACGTCGGTGCTTGGGCTTGCACTACCCGGTATCGACGCCAACGACCTGGAAAAGACGCTGCATACCTTGCAATATATTCAGGGAGTGTGCTATCTCATTCCGTTCCAGGATCTCACAAAGGCAAAGAAGGCGTCAAACGAGGAAACGTCCAGAGACGGAGCAACTACGCCTTCAGATGACGCTGGTGGTGACACCGGCCTGGCTGTGGAATGGATCACAGCGCAGGTTGATCGACTGGAAAATGCCAATGGTAACATTGAGATTAATTATGATGAAGAGCTCAGTGACCAAGACGAGGCTATGATTCTACGATCATCCACGACCGGACTCAATGAGTTCCTCATCACATTCCTTGGTCGTGTCTTCACGCTATTGGAGAATCTACCAGATGCATCCAGGGTCCGCAGTGGATCTCCTGAAGAATACGTGGTCAACCAACTTCCAGCGGCGTTCACGCCACTTCTTGCTGCGCTCTCTCCCGAGTTGTACGATATCGCACTTGATAAGATTGCCAACTTCATCACGAACCATGTGGTTCATCAAGCAAAAGACGCCATTGCGTTCATCTGCAACAGTCTTGTTAAGATCAACCCTGAAAAAGCCCTCAAGCGCCTTTTGCCACATCTTCTTGCAGGTATCCGCACTGAGATTGATGAAATCGGCGCTGGCTCGACGCGAACTACAGGTGCAGAAGTGCTTCCACGTGATCGTGCACTGGTCTGGAATCTCTGCATTCTTAGCATGTGTGTTGTCCATGTTGGTGATGCAGTTCTTGAGTGGAAGGATGAGCTGTTTGAGATTGCAGAATACATGCAGCAGAAATGTCGGGGCACACCTACCGTACATGTTTCCAACTTCATCCATCACCTGCTGCTTAATCTTACTTGCACCTACACTATCGACTACTCCATTTATGAGCAAGATGAGCTTGAACAGGGCTTATCAACAGAGTCGTGGGGTAGACAGGTTGATGTTAAGAAGCTGGATATCAAGTGGCACACCCCCAGCTCAGAAGAGATCCACTTCGCTATCAAACTTTTCGAAACTCATGCTAACAACGCAATGAAAGCACTTCGTGCCCTCACACAGCCGGACTCTCCAATCAAACGCGAAGGCACTGGAAAAGATTGGTCTGATGAAGTATCTCGCAATCTTGTTCTATTGCGACTAATTATTTCTGGTATCTCAGTCTTGTTTGATGTTCGGCACGACCAGGTCGCAGATGGCAACAACGCATCAGACGATGGCTCAGATCCAGACGCAATGGACACAGAAGGCATCGACGACGATGCTGGTCTTGGCGAAGCCGAAGACGAAGAGGTCAAGCCCACCTTCCAGTACGAGGCTGGCTATCCACTCCGTCGTGGCGACAAAAATTACACGCTTGTCCACGACTTACGTAGGCAGGTTGGTGAGATGCTTCACAGTGTACACCAGTTTTTGATTGCGAAGCAACCCGACGATGTGCCTTGCTTTAACTCATTGTACAATGCCTATCGCTCATGGTTTATCGATGTTGGTATTGAGCGATCTGCTCATGTGCTTGATCGGATTTCAAGACTTTTAGAAAACGACGAGCGACCTTTTAGGTTCAGTGGACTGCGCAAGCAGTATCCAAGACCTCTGCTAGTCCGGCGGGCAAACGTCTACCATCTGCAGCGGTTGAGACACAACGCCAACCCGCGACCAAAGACAGATCTTGACATGACTCTGTTACTAGATCTTGCCGAATCTAGCATCTCCCTCTACACTGAAATTCGACGTACTGCGCAGACCGCCAATGAATCAGCCGTCAAGTGCGTGCTTGGCGCTAGGCCACTTGTCATTCCATCCTTACTAGACGCTTTTGTCAAGGCTGTCGCTGAGAGCGATTACCCTCGCATAAAGGGTGCCATGTTCGCTCTTCTGTTTGGTAGTTTGGCAAAGACAATTAGTCGAGACTGGCGATTTACTCCCAAATTGATCAAGGCCTTCATCGAAGTTACTGGTGCCGACAAGCCTTCGGTGCAAAAACTTGCCACCAACGCCACTTTTCAAATCATGGACATGGGTAAAGCAATGGAACGCATGGTTATTCTACCCAAAGAAGTAGTGGAGTCTATTGCGTACGCCATTGACTCTAGTGAGGGTGATGGTGTACATACCAAAGTTACCAAGCGACGAGACTACATCAAGAAGAAGCGAGCTCGTATCGAAGACAAGAAATCTGAGCTATCCAAGGAGCTTGTGGAGATTGCCAACACTGAACATTGGAAGAAGGTCAGCAGGACCGCGGCCATTATCGTTAATCTAGGCATGCGTTACGACACTGTTGCGTCTGACGAGATGATCGACCTTGTTACTAAGGGATCTATTGATCAGCACCCTAGTCTTCGGGGTTTGTATGCTGGAGCTCTCATAGGCCTCTACTCAGTGATTCAGACACGCGCCATCACGGGTCACGACTATGAGAAATATCTGTTGAACGAAGAAGATCTGCCAGACAAGATTTCGGTGAAGACAAAGCCAGAAGATCCTAACTGGACGGCAGAGTACTTGGCGGCCTTTGCTCAGCCAGAAGCTAAGTATTACATCGACTTCGATTATCCTGGATGGTTGGTGTGGACCAAGAGTATGACGGCGTTCAAGCCAAATGCCCCGCAGCTATCATATGACGAGGTTGAAAATGGGGTTCGCCAGAAGATTGCGAAGCATCTTACGCGATCTTGGTTCTCCAACTATTTCGCTTTCATGAAGCAGGAGCCACGCGATAACAGCGCTGATCGTTTCCGCATGTCAAGTGCAATGGTGTTGACCCATTCGTTTGATCTTGTGTTCTGTGGCCTGACAGAAGCTACATTTGAAGATATCAAGGATCTAACCCAGTCGGTATATGCCGATGGCAGTGACAAGCATCAACACCGCGCGACTGCCGAAATCATGGCTGCATTGCTTTCATGTGCACCAGATCTCAAAGCTGATCAGCGGGAAGCGGTGTGGGAATATGTCTTTCCTATCGTCCGCGGCATCTTTCAGGACGGTCTGACGCCAGAAAATTCTGGCTACTGGACTACCTTCCTGCACGTTGTATTGCAATCTAAAGATCCCCGACGTGGATGGCCGCTTGTTGATTGGCTGGCCAGCTTCCGCCTCGATATGGATTCGAATGCTGCTTTCAAGGAGAGCTCGAAGATTCATTTACTTACCCAATGCATCTGTGATGCTGGTTGGCATTTCCGATTGGAAAAGCCAATCTTGGAAGACTTCATGAAGCATCTCGACCATCCGTACAAGGGCGTGCGTGAGGCTATGGGTCAGACTATTGCAAGCATCTTCAGGACGCGTTACCACGAATCATATAAAGATGTCAGTACGCTCATGAAAGCACAGAAAGAGGCTTCATCAATCGGAGTCCGACCTTACCAACCTACGGAGGAGTTCAAAAAGACTATTATCGATGTCTTCGACCGACTTGAAGTATGGCGCCAGGAGCGTCCTGCAGGACAGCAAACGCCTTCTTCCTACACGTCTGGTGGCAAAACAGTCTTGCTCTGGCTCGACACCACTCTCTCTTCATATGAATGTATATCACTCGTCAGCTTCTTCCCGGATGTCTTCATGGAGCAACTACTCCATATGATGGACATTAAAGAGGACCCCGAATTGCAATCACTCGCCTACCACGTTTTCCGACATCTGCCAAACATCCCGCATCGTGAGGGTGAGGATTCAGAATTCATCGCTGCGCTCATTCGGATTGGACGCAATGCAACCAGCTGGCATCAGCGTCTTAGGATCTTGATCAATATCCAGGTTATCTACTTCCGTCGGTTATTCTTGATGAGCAAAGAGCAGCAGCAGAGCATGTTCGATTGCGTCTCTGCTATGCTATCAGACTCTCAGCTAGAGGTGCGTATGGGCGCAGCTACTACCTTGTCTGGTATGATCCGTTGCTCACCGATTGCATTCCGTGATCGCCAAGTCTCAACGCTTAAGGAACGGTTCACCAAGCAGCTTGCCAAGAATCCGCTGCCAAAGAAGCGCATGCCAGGCACGCCGACGACCGAGCAAGGCAAGCTTGTACTCACTCGCCATGCCGTTGTGTTGGGCCTAGGTGCGCTTATTCAAGCATTCCCTTACCAGAGCCCTCCACCAACCTGGTTACCGGAGGTGCTGGCTACACTTGCAAGAAAGGCAGCAGCTGATCCTGGTATGGTGGGCAAGAGTGTCAAGACTATCCTTGCAGACTTCAAAAAGACCAGGCAAGATACCTGGCATGTGGACGTTAAGGTATGTATCTCAATCATCAGAAGATCCACGAGTGTATCTCGATACGAAGCAGATGCTAACAGTAAAAACAGGCGTTTGAGCAAGAGCAGTTAGAGGATCTGGAGGGTGTACTGTGGAAGAGTTATTTTGCTTAGATGCAAACAGGTGTTCGAGGAACAGGACGGGCGGCAATCACGGGAATTTGGGGAGAGGGAATAGTCATGTACTAGCCAACAACAGAGATGATCATAGCTATGAATGATATGACAGGGTCCTGGGTGCATGACGCTATGTGGAGAATAGCATATTCTCTATAGTTCCGTGCTTATACATCAAAACAATACATTTATGACTGTACCTGTTGCTTACTCATGTGTCACGGACGAAGAGACCAAGCCTTTAGCATTCTGCCCTTAAGAGTTGCAGCTGCCCCTCTTGAACCCCACTTGGGAAAGGTTTCGGCTGCATTGACATCATACTTCTCTAACACCTCTTGTCAGTCGCACCCAAACTACCATAGCTTCAGACTTTTTCTCTTCTTCTTTTGCACTTTCCAAACGATGTCACTTACAGTACTGTCTGAATCCGATGTCCGCACACTTCTTTTGCAATTGACCAAGCAGGACATATTGGACTTGCAGCAAAGCCTCGCAGATGCACTGCATCACTATTCAACAAGTACCGAAGAAGAAAGTAACAATGGGTGTTGCGAGAGTTACCAGTCTGCCGGGACGACCTTGAGAAGCAAAGATGGAGGAACGATGACGGTTATGCCGGCTAGTAGGTATGTTTGGCTTTTTTTCTCTATTTGAGTTTACGCATGGAAATGGTGTACCTGGTGCTGATATATACGATATAGCAACGATTGCCTCGGAGTCAAGATTACAACACATCTGAGCGATAGTATCAAGGCCTCAAGATTGTCTGACACTGAGTCGGTAACTTCTTCCCTGGGTTCAGTCACAATATCTCAGAATTCTACAACATTATCCAAGAGTTTGGACACCACGGCATCGCCTCGCCACTTCCTGTCGCTTGCATCCTCTTCTACGCAACATGGCAGTCTTACCCTATTTGATAACTATGGCAAGCTACGTGCTCTTCTCAACACCTCTGAAGTGACGGCTTTTCGCACTGCGCTTGCAAGTACCATGCTGTTTAAGAAACGGCGCAATGTACATGATGTGGTTGTCTTTGGAGCTGGGCGACAGGCTTACTGGCACATACGCCTCGCCCTCTTACTCCGAGGCGAAGACATCCATCATCTAAACATCATCAACCGCGATTTTGAGCGCGTGCATCAACTACTCGAAACACTGTATAACCCGCACGAATCGCCCAAAGCATTCAACCCAGATCCGCAGCATATTCCTACGTACAGACAGACAGCTCCATCGCAGACTGAAGCCCTTCACAGGCCAAAGATACAAATCCTGACTCCTTCGCATGGCGAGTACACTCGCCACCTACACGATACGCTTCGCTCCAGCAGCTGCATTTTTCTCTGCACGCCATCCGCAACACCGCTCTTCCCAGCAGCCATTTTGACCAACCCAGAAGGCCGGAAGAAAGGCCGTTACATAGCAGCCATTGGCTCGGTTTCCCCCTCGATGATTGAACTGCACCCAGACGTTGTGCGGCAAAATGTCGCGCCTGAGCATGGCCATCGCCATTTTCACAAGCATGCTCAGCAGGGTGGCGCGATTGTGGTAGACAGCGTAGACAGGTGTCTGAAAGAAGCCGGCGAAGTGGTGCAAGCTGGTCTGGGTCCCGAGCAAGTTGTTGAAATCGGAGAGCTGGTCATGTTGAAGCGGGATGCACAGAGGAGACGGATGGAGTGTATGGCCACTAAGAAGATGGAGGATGAAGGCCTCGACGTGGGTGGTGTCGAGCTGGGCGAGTGCGAGGCGACTAAGAAGAAGAGGCGAAGTGGGAATGGAAAAGAGAAAGACAAACACCATGAGAGTGAGGACAAGGCGCATAGAAGCTTGATAGAGTGGTTAGTCAAGGGTAACGTAATATACAAAAGCGTAGGATTGGGCTTGATGGATGTCGTCGTTGGCGGCGAGTTGGTCAATTTGGCGAATGCACGAAACATCGGTACCAGGATTAACAACTTTTAGAACGAGTTGCCTCGACCGTACACAGGCATGGGGCTACCCACGGAACACTCTTGTGAATGCAACTGGCTTTAACCGAGGCGACAAGCCCGACAAATGTATCAGTACCTGACATGCAAGAATTTAGCCAACAGCATCACATCACATGATTAGTGTAGAATTGGCGTGCGTTATCAAATCGATTCCAGTCAATATAGTCGTTAGCGACTTCTTTTAACCCTCCTAAACTCCGTTGGTATTGTGAACCGCATACATGCAGAGATAAGAGACACGCCATAAAGTCATCATGAACCCTTCCGAGCACCTCAAGACACGCTTAGATCTTGATGGCGTTCTCAACAGCCTTCCTGCGCTTCTCCATGCGAGCGTTGGCCTTGGCACCCATGATACCACCACCCCAGTGGCGGGAGGCCTCCTTGTGGTGTTGCTCGAGGTAACCGTCGTTGACAGCGGTGACGAGCTTCTGGAGCTCGTTCTTGTCCTCGGAGCGGACCTCGGTCAGGGCCAGGACGGCGGCAGTCTTCTGGTGAACGACCGTACCAAGACGGGCCTTGCCCTTGACAATGACGTATGGTACACCCATCTTGCGGCAGAGAGCTGGCAGGAAGATGACGAGCTCAATGGGGTCGACATCGTTGGCGATGAGGACGAGCGAAGCCTTCTTGTTCTCAATGAGGCCGACAACGTGGTTCAGACCGTACTTGGCGACGTAGGGCTTCTTGGAAACATCCTCCTTCTTCTTGCCCTCGGCGACGGCAGTAGCCTCCTTGGTGAGCCTCTCCTTCTTCTCGGCCTTGGTCTCGGGGCGGTACTTGTTGAGGAGTTTGAAGGATTGGGTAGCGCTGAATGTGAGGGTTAGCTATCGAAGACGAAAAATGCCAGTGGGTAACATACAGGTTACGGTCGGCAACGTGCTGGAACTGAGCGATGCTGGATCAAAGTCAGACTTGGGCCATTGTATAAAGTTTGTTTGTGGAAGACGAACGAAGGAGGAACCTTCAAGCGCATGTTGAGGATCTTCTTCTGGCGCTGGAGGCGGACGTAGGCTGGCCAGCGGACCATGCGGCCGAGGTTGCGCTGGGGCTGGATGTCCTGGCCGATGCCATAGTTGCGGGGCCTCTTCTCGATGAGAGGGTTCTATTTTGGTTAGCTAAAAAGTTTTCTGTAGGATTAAACGTGTGCAATTGGATTGGGTTAATGGTTGGAAGGTAGAGAGGGCGAAAAGAAAAGCTTGGGCTCAGCAGCAAAGGCAGTGGTTGATACGGATGGAAGGAGGGAGACTCACCTTCTGCTTCTTCGCCGCGGCCGACTTAGAAGTGGCCTGGGGGAAAGCCGCAGGCTTCTTACCGCTTCCTTTTGGTGGCATTTTCTGTCATAGAGAACAAACCATTAGCGAATGTTCACGCATTTTCGGTTTGAATCTCGTAAGAGCGAGAAGGCCTTGCGGCCGTTCTACACTCTAGCCATCCTCACGCTGCGTACTCATGCATATGCAGAGAGATGCGGCGGAAATGCTAACGAGCATTCATTGCATGGAAGTGCGCTTACGTTGTGTGTTGGCGGCGGTCGACGAAATTGACGTTGGCGAAATTGGGCTTGACGAAGAAATCGAGAGCGGGCGCAGAAGTCGCACCTACCGAAATCCACGCGAAGCGAGTGGGCGCGGATGCGGAACAACTTTTAACCGACGCTAACGCCCTGCCCAATCGGAGTGCGGCAAGTCCCTATACCACGACATCCCGAATCGCAACATGAAGAGTGTATCAGAGTCTTCTGGACAACACTCAACTAATCGTCTGGTTTCATTGTTTTGTCTGTGGAAGACAATTCTCCTCACACTTGCAGCCTTCTGTCCAGGCCCTGGGTACGACACATCTGGGCTCATACTACTGGATACAAGCGTGCAGCGTCACGACCGTTTCAATGTCTCAACACGCTTTGAGCGATTCATGCTCAATCTGCTCCGATGGGATGCTTTGTACTTTGTAAAGTCAGCTGAGCGTGGTCAGATTTATGAACAAGCATGGGCTTTCAGCGGGGTGTACTCGCGTCTCCTAAGCATAACGGGTCAATGTGAGTAAGAAGCGTATACTGTTCCTGGCCGAGTGCTGATTGACAGCAGTCGTGAGTGGAAGCGTAATGCCTCCGCCTCACTACTACGTGCTGGCTGGCATCATTGTTTCCAACGCTTGCCACCTCATTTCTGTGCTAGTGCTGCATCGTCTCCTAACCCTGGTTCTAGAACCGCAACGGCAAAGAACGATTCCCTTTGTAGCGGCTATTCTGCATGTTTTGACACCGGCATCTCTGTTTATGTCTGCTCCATATGCAGAGGCCATTTTCTCTCTCCTGAATTTTACTGGTATGCTTCTATACGCCCAATCTAGGACCATAGCTAGAAGCACAACCTTTTCGATTCAGGAAGACGTTCAAAAAGTCGGCGCTGGTCTCTTTTTCGCTGCGGCGACTCTTATGAGGAGCAATGGCTTGCTTAGCGGCACCATACTATTATACGATGTCGTGAGATATCTTTTTGCCCTCACGTCTACCCAGCGGAGCATTCATGACGTAAGGAGAATCCTTGTCACTTGTATATCGGGTGGCCTGATAGCCATTGCCTTTATCGGACCGCAGTATCTTGCGTATGCAGAGTTCTGCAATCGAGAGAGTAGCGCTGGAATCCGACCATGGTGCGAGAAACGCCTCCCAAGCATCTACTCGTGGGTACAAAGCCATTACTGGTAAGTGACCTCTATGAGATGCTTACTATTCTAACCTCTCTTCAGGAATGTGGGACTTTTCCGGTACTGGACTGTATCGAATTTGCCCCTGTTTGCGCTAGCAGCACCGACTCTATGGCTTCTGTTTACCTCCAGTGTTACCTTTCTCCACAGCTGCGCTCGGGACCTGTTGCATACAACCCCTGTCTCTGGAACCAGCGTTACGCAGGATGCAGATTCTGCCATATGCAAGTTACCTGAATTGGCACTCCCACAATTATTCCTGGCTATTTCAGCTGTCACAACTTTTCATGTCCAAATTGTCAATCGCATCGCCTCAGGCTATCCTATTTGGTACTTCATGATTGCGACATGGGTGACATACTCACAGGGGACGTCTTCCACGAAGAACCGTTCGTCGAGGGCGCAATGGTTCGTTCGCGGTGTGATCGTTTACTCGCTAGTTCAAGGGGTGCTTTATGCGAATTTTCTCCCGCCAGCTTAGGTTTTTGGATGAACGGCCTTGCTTAATGAAGGGCGGGATCTATTGAACTCAACCATAGTATTGTTTGATAAATTAATGAATCGTAATGGAGCCGTGTGTAGCCTCGAAAGCTCTTTCGGTTGATCAAAATGGTCTTGGGTTGAGGTTTCACCCAGCAAGATGAGCAAGATCAACATGCTGGGTCATTGAACATGCAGTCGAGGTGTGACGGGATTAACTCGTTGTCTCTGTCCCCCATACTGGATGTTGATAGATGAATACCAGGACTCGATGAGTGAAAATGTAACATAGCTGCGTAAACACGGTCGCACAGACATCGGTGGCATTCAAAGCGTGTAATCTGACTGTTGAGCGGTCAACGCCCTGCGTTTGGTGCGACACACTTTGCTGCCATCCAGTACGCCCATTTCAAGCCATGTTTCTGGTACTGTCAAGACTCTGAACTAATGTGCCTTGGGCTACCAATGAAGTGTCAGTTGGTATGTGGGATCCCGGTGCTGTGGTTCTGGATCACCCACCAGGCCCAGTGCTGCTATATATCTTTACAAACGCAGGTAGAGGCGGTAACCTACAGCAAACGTCTCGTACCACAGCTCGAAGCGAACAGTTGTCAGCAACACGACCTTGATACTGAGTATTGCACGGGCCTGGCGTTTGTGCAACAACTCATGCACATCATCTTACTCTGGGATTTGTCAAGACATGAGTTATCCTATTTGTGGTTGTGGCGTGCCATGGATGCCCCATTGAGCAGTGGCATCAGCCTGTCTCTGTTTGCTATAGAGTATACGCCTGGCAACACACATAGTGCCTGTATAAGCTGCGGGAGCCAAGTGCCTGGCGACGCCTTAGTTGACAGCCTAATCTTTAACCAAGCAAAAATACTACGTGGTGCTGTGGCCATGAGCTAGTCGGCTTGCAACGCTGTTGTCCATGACCAGCGCCCGACCGCCACTGGCGACACTGAAGCAGTATACTAATGCCTGAGTTCGGCATGTGTCGCTCTAGAGGAATACATCTCGGCCGAGACTTGCAAGAAGGCGTCACCGGCACCAGACTAGAGCCAGGGAGTAGAGCAAGATTGGTATGTTTGGACTGATGAGGGTAAGATTTCAATAGCAGTATTTCAGGTACTAGTCTTGAAGTACAACGAGACAAATGTATAAATTCTGCTCTACTGCTCGATAATCGTGGTTGGGCACGCAGCATTGACTGTAAAATATCTACAATCGCAATTGCCACAAGTGCCAAGATGAAGTTATCTACTTTTGCTACCCTCTTTCCTCTTTCGACGGCTTTAGCAGCCGTGCTGGAACTCAGGCAACAATGCTCCTCGTCGGATGCTTGTTACAGTGCCGTCTTTGGCGATGGCAGCTTCTCACGCGTTGTTCAGGCAGTGGAGGACTGTGAGGACTTCCTTACTACCAGCGTGATCTGGCACCCCATGTACGTGAACGCGTCTCTTGGAGACGTCTACTTGGAGCTCTGACTGACCATGTCTACTGTAGTATCACTCTTACGGTTCTTAGTCAGACTGTCTCAACGACGACTTCACCATGTCCGCCCACTGTGGGCCCCGTGACACCAAGTGAGGCACTGCCCCAGTCGACAGTGCCGCAGGGCAAGCGACTTGTGATGCGCCAAGCTCTCCCTACAGATTTCTCTACCACGACCGTGTTTGGACCGCGGCCTTTGTATGCCACGCAGGCCTGTAACTCTGGGGCTTACTCATCTGCCTGCTCGTGTGCAAACCTTACTACCGCTTTGGTATCGTATCTTGGAACAGTAAGTAGGCGCGTAGATGTGGAGGGAGACTGGAAAGAAAGAAAGAGTGTGTGTGATGCTAAGTTATTGCTAGGTTGTGACGAATACGGCCACGACTACGATTACTTCTATTGTGACCACCAGGACGTCTTGCCCGGGTGTCTCTGTGTCGCCTGCATCGTCTACTTTGGCTTTGTCGTCTTTGACGTTGTCTAGTAACAGCGCGGTGTCGAGTGTGGCTTCTTCTAGCAGCACAAGTAGCTCATTATCTATTTCGACTTCGTCTTCTTTGTCACAATCTAGTAGCAGTGCCAGCAGCGCATTGTCGAGTTCAACAACATCCTCAACTAGGTCAAACAGTGTATCTGTTAGCAGTGTATCTGTTAGCAGCACAGTCAGCACCTTGTTTAGTTCAGCCACGTCCTTGACTGAAAGCAGTAGCTCGTTGGTTGGTAGCACACCAGCTAGCGCGACAAGCAACCTTAGTAGCTCGAGTGTCACGACAACGGAACCAAGCTCATTGTCTACAAATCTGAGCAGTCTATCTAGCACTGGAAGCGAAGTTAGTCCGTCAACTACGGCGAGTAGCTCAGCGACCAGTTTGACTGGCACGTCGTCTGATACAAGCGTGATAGCTACTAGCAGTGCATCAGTATCGGCAGATAGCTCGTCTAGTAGCTTGAGTGGGCCATTTTCAGCCACGAGTGTGACGTCCACCACTGGCTCATCAACATCTCCCAGTAGTTTGTCCAGCAATTTGTCTAGCAGTTCGTCCAGCAGTTCGAATGGGACAAGTGTGGTTCCAACTAGCAGCCCCTCGGCAACATCGAACAGCTCGTCAGTTGTCCAGAGTAGTGCATCCAGCACTTCGAGCAGTCCATCTACTACTTCTGAGAGCTCTTTGGTGTCTTCGAGTAGCCCGTCTTCATCGTCGGTTGTGGCTACAAGTTCGGCGGACAGTATTACGTCATCAGCAACTGCTTCTATCAGCAGCAGCAGCAGTGCGACTTCCTCTCAAGGATCAAGCAGTAGTTCATTGTCGGATTCGGCTAGTAATAGCTCAGGCTCGTCGACATTTAGTAGTGCGTCAGTTAGTTTGAGCAGCAGCAGTGTGTCATCGTCGTCTCTTGCCTCGTCCATAGCCAGTACGTCGGCGGCATCTTCAACGACAGTCACATCAACAAGCGGGTCGACAAGCAGCGCAACGCCCAACGCGCAACCGTGTGAGGGGCTTGGGGTGGAGCGGTGCGAGGGCGTGTGCCGCGACACAACAGCGGATGCACTGAACTGCGGGCGGTGCGGCAATGCGTGCACAAGTGGGCGGCAATGCATCAACGGCGTATGTGCATCTCGGCCCTGCGACTCGAGCTGCAACTTTGACCGGCTGTGCGGGCCAGGCAGCGGGGGGTCAACACGGTGCATTTGCGCGACGACGATTGAGGGCAACGGAGTATGCTTTGACAAGAACCGGTACAGCTGCGGCGACGTCAGCCTTGTCAGGTGCCAGAGAAGCGTGTTCGGGCCAGAGGGGTGCCCGATTGGGACGGTGTGCGTAAGGGACGTGTGCAATTGTGGCGCTGTGCCGGCAGCAGGCATTTGTGTATCTACAAGCGGATGTGGGGATTCGGGGACGAATGTCATGGGCAGTCTGGTCAGGATTGGGGAGATGGAGAGGCGCAGGAGGGCTGCGAGAGGGGTGGGAGGATAAGGCATGGAGGAGGAAGAGGAGAAGGCATCGTGAGGAGGGGAGATGGTGAGTGTGTGGTGAGTGTTGGTGGGGGTGCACGGGGTTTGTTAGCTGCTTGTTGCATAGCATACAAACATAAATGGACGATGAATACAATATGTGCATACACATATATAGACAGCCGATGCAGGCAGGCACCAGGCTGCACAGGCGCGATTGGGCGAGGGCTAGCGACAAAGAGGGCGTGTTGTTGTTGTTGTTGTTGTTGTTTTTATTGTTATTTATTGTCGATGGGAATCGAAGCAGGTGGCCGAGGCATGAATTTGCACGTCGATAAGAGTTAGCAGAATGACGGTGGCATGCATGGGCGTTTGCTCCACGGGCGGCCAGGGCGGCCAGGACATGCTCTCCACGTTAGCGCGGCGTTGCTGGGACGATTGCCCGCAATGTTTATCCACCAACTCGGCAGGGCATAGCCGGCCCATGCAGCCAGTGCAACTACAACCACATCCACACCCACCAACACCACCACCACCATCATTTGTCTGCCATGTCCGCCCCTCTGCTGCCCTAGACCTGTTCATCCCGTTTCAAGTCCCCCTCCTCTTCCTCTCCTTTTCCTGCCTTCTTCTTCTTGCCTGGAGCCTGACCACAAGGCCGCGCCGGACATGGCTGCTGCTACCACCACTTCCGCCGCGGGTGCTGCTGCCGCACAACCACCAGCGCCAACAACAACGGGCCATCGCCGTAATCGCTCCGCGGTCCTGAGATCTCTTATATCATCCAGGGGCCACAGGCGCTCACCTACAGAAGGCACTGCCGTCCCCTACACGCCGGTGTCCGCTTCGCCGCCCTTTCTGCCCGCCCCCAGCCTCCAGCCACCACTGCTCCCGCCAGACCACCCTCACAGCGCCAACCTGCCATCGCCCCGCAAGTCCAACGACGCCCGCTCCGCCAGCACCAAGAATAGCCTGCACAAAAAATCGCTCAGCTCCGTGTCGCTGCGCTCGTTGGCAAAGCGCGCCGACGACAAGCCCAAGGAAAAGAAGTCGTCCGACTCGAGGCGGTCGCAGGACGAACAAGACAAATCCCCCCGCCCCAAGTCATCCACCAACCTGGCCGCCATGTTTGGCAAGGCCAAATCCCGAGACCGCTCCCCCACCAAGGAATCGAGAGACAAAGAAAATACTGAGCCGTCCCGCGCCGCATACGCGCCACCACCCCCTCCCACTCCCATCTGGGCAGAGTTCAGCTCCCAGTCCGCTATGCCCACTGCCACCAATGCCCCATTGGACAACCGCCCCCGCACCAGCATCGAGGGAGACATTGCCCGATTCCCCCCAGCCGAATACTCGCCCTCCAAGCAGCGTAACTTCTTCGAGTACGGCCAGCCTGCGCTGCGACCCGCCCCCAAACAGCGGCCCAAGTCCATGTTTGCCGCCAGCTCGTCCACCACCTCTCTGCTCCTCGACACCTTCTCTCGCAAGAGGAGCAACGAGCGCATGCCCCTGTCCGACACACAGGGCAATGAAGGCCGCTTCAGAGACCCTTCTCCCAGCAAAAGCAAGTCCACAAGGCCGGCACTTGGTAGAGCTAGTACCGACAGCGACAGCAAGGACTTCAGTGTCAAACCCATGGCACCGCCCCTACCCCCGGCCTCACCAAAGAAACCAAACAGAGTCATGGCCGCCGTCGCTGCCTTCAACGGCAAGGCTAAGCAGGCCGACGGACCCCCAACTCCCACCGTCAAGCCCGACCCTAAGGTTGTCGATGCTGAATTCGAAGAGGTTCTCGTAAGTCTTGTTGCTTTCTCGACCTGCTCGCGTGCTCACCCCCGCAGGAATCGCGAAATATCCCTACCCACCAACGCGCGCAGATGAGAACATTGAAACTCGAAGTCAAGGCCGACTTTGTGCGCATGCACAAGCTCGACACTCCTCAAACTTCGCGCAACTCGTCTGGCACCTCTTCCACCGGCGAAACCACCAAGCCAGCAGCACAAAAGACGTCTAAGTCGCGGCACGGATCTCCTGTGGACGACGTTGACCCTGACGCACAAGCAGACCCGTCTGGCTATTCGACCAAGCGCGAACGTCCAAGGAGCAGGACATTTACCTTCAACAGAAATGATTCGCCGACCAAGAAGCAGAAAGGCGACTTGGGTGAACGCAAGACGTCTGCCAAGACTGCTACCATCCCAAAGTCTCCCTCTATGCGGTCCTTGAGGTCTAATGTTTCAGAACGTTCCGTATCCAACGGTGCCAAGTCAGTCAAAGCTGACGAGTTTATTGCTTACTTGAAAAAGACGCCAAAGCCCCAAAACGTTGAGGTTGGCAAACTGCACAAACTTCGCCTACTCATTCGCAACGAAACAGTTGACTGGGTTGACAACTTCATCCAGGATGGTGGTATGACTGAGCTGGTGAGCCTCCTCCATCGCATCATGGAGATTGAATGGCGCGAGGATCACGAAGACACCTTACTCCACGAACTGCTTCGCTGCCTCAAAGGACTTTGCACCACTGCAACGGCTCTAAAGCAACTCAGAGAAATATCCTCCACGCTCTACCCAGCTCTGCTTGCCATGCTTTTTGATGAGGAACACAAAGGCCCGAGTGAGTTTACTACGCGTGAGCTCATGATCGAGATCATTTTTGCACACCTCTCCATGGCTCCAGAGGCCGAACTGGGAACTCGTGCTGCTGAACTGATGAAGTACCTCAAGGATCCTGTAAAGGAGAAGGAGACATCGACAGTCCCCTTCATTCTTCAAATGCATCAGCCACGTCCATACCAAGTTTGGTGCAAAGAGCTTTCCAATGTTACCAAAGAAGTTTTTTGGATATTCATTCACCATTTGAACGTGGTTCCGGTCCCACCAAAACCAACAGAGGGCAAATCTTATGCAAAGACTCACTTCCCAGGCCAGCGAGCTATTGTGCCAGCAGCGCCCTATGTCGGTGGTGTAGAATGGGACGCTACCAATTACCTCGCGACTCACATTGACCTCCTCAATGGCATCATCGCCTCTATACCCACCCGCTCTGCTCGCAACCAATTTCGCCAGGAGCTCAAGGTTTCTGGCTTCGAAAAGGTCATGGGCCACCTCCGTGCTTGCAACCCCAAGTACTATGGCGCAGTCCACGACAGCGTCAAAGTATGGATCGGGGCTGCCCTTGAGGATGATTGGGATGTCAAGACTGTGCGCATGGGTGCCGGAGAAAGCAAGACCAGTGTTAGCCCTCTCAAACAGAGTCCCAAGAAGAAGGCTGAGGCCCCACCTCAACTTCAGGCACCCCCCAAAATGGACATTGGCCTTGGTCTCGGACTAGGTTTTGATAGGGAGATTTCCATTGGTCACTCGAAGAAAGTCGTTGACGACGACTGGATCTGATGTGTTTGATCAGTACTTGACGTTGAACACGTTTGCATTCGGTTGTGCTGAGATCGCGCAATCACTTCCTGACCATGTTCGGTCTCGGATAAAACGATTGGCATACTATCTTGTTCAAGTTGGTAGTACAGCAACAGTTACGACATCCTTAGGCCCACCAGCGTCAGAACCATGACTAGCTAAGGCCTAGCAAAACATTATGGGCGCACATTTGTTCCGGAGTCTTTATTGGTTTCTCTTTTCCCACGAACTTTGCATCGGCGCCATGGAGCTTTCTACTCGCCTCATCTCAACATCTGCATTCCTTCTCAAGGCGTTGTTCCCTCGTTCTCCCTGGCCCCCCTGCTTACTTTGGACCTGGAGCAACAAACGTCTCCATTTACGACTTCTCTCTCTCTCTCTGTACCTCTTCACCTCAATGTCTCTCTCTATCCATCACCTGTTAGCATGAAAAACACGACCTTGACGACCCGAGACGGCTGGTGTTTTTTATTTATTTACCCTTTCTCCCGGACCTTTTTATTTTTTTATTTTCTCAATGTACCTTTTTGTGTCTGTTTTCATTCGTAATAGGATGAGCAAAGGGGTTAGGGTAAATAAATTCTGCACTACACGAGATGAATTTGAAAGCAATTGAACACTACAGTAGAGTGCCATCACGTGCTTATTTGTCCTTGGCTTTCCAGCGAGCTATGCCCCTTGGACAATGTGACTGATGTTTGTCAATTTGAACACATATCGAAGATCAGTATAACACGAAAAAAGAGAGCCAACTAAGATTTCACGGATACCCAATGGGGGACATAAAAGTAAAACAAAGAGATGCTCCAAGCAGGATATCATGGGGGTATCTACTAACCACAGTTAATTACGCCTATGCATTCATGTTTCGAACGCTAAACCCCCCTCTTTACATGAAAAAAAACAGATAGGAAACTCAGAGGCCTAGTCTAGTAGAGAAGCCTACCCTGCATTACCCATGCCGCTAAAGATTGGACGGTGATAACGAGGAAGGGAAAAAAAAGAAAAAGAAAAAAAGAAGGCAAGCGAGTAAAAGGCATCCAGACCCCCAAAAATATCATCCCTTTTTCTTGCCTTTCCTCCTCGCCTTGTTCCTTCTACTAGACTCGCCCACCTCGACACTCGCACCCTCCACCTCGCCCTCTTCCAACCCCAGCACCGCGTTGCCCTCCATTTCCCTCAGTTTCTCCTGCCCACTAATGAAAAAACTCAAGTCACGATTCTGCTCCTCGAGATCGGCCTTTTGCGCTTCTAGTTCGCCGACGCGCTGTTCAGCCTCTTGCGCTTTGAGCTCCAGATGCTTGATGCGTTGCATGAGCGACTCGTTGACAATCTGCTCTTCCTTGTACTGCATGGTCAGTTTGCGTGCGAGATCAGATGCCTGTGCTGCTTTTTGAGCGTTGCGGGCGAATTCCCTGGTCAACGAGGCAATCGTGGCTGTTGCTTCTTCGTGCTCTGTCGAGAGCTGATCGAGCTTTTGGGATAGAGTGGCCACGCTGCGAGTTGCTTCGTCGGCCGAAGTGGCAGCTTTGGCGGCCTTGTCTACGGCACGTTCCAGTTGCTCTTCAAAGTATGCGCGTTGCGATTCGAGCTGTGAGGTGAGGAGATAGGCGTACTCCATGCCCATGTTGTCCAGCTTCTCGCGCGGGACCGTGTCATTGGCGTAGCCCGTCATACCGGGCGCGCTGAACGACTGATTTGAAGCTGGCATATCCACAAGTTTACCATCAGCTTTGTTTTGTATGAGACGATGAACATATCCGTCGCCTGCATAGTCCCAGACATGCTGCGTCACTACGTCCATGGCATACGTATGGCTTGTAGCCTCGTAATGTGCAAATGCATGCGCCGAATCATAGCGGCCACATCCTATATTACCGCATATGAGACAGATCCAGAGGTTCTGCGTAGATCCGCAAACACTACATTCGTTGTCTGGACTATCACCATCAGCGCTGTGGTGCGAAGTAAAGGCGTCGTTTTGTGTATATCGACAGACTGGACAGCCTGAGCCACGCCATTTCTCAAGACATGCACAATGAAAGACGTGCTGGCAGAGTATCGTGAGCAGACCTGTCGTTTCGTCCATCCTCTCCAAACAGACTGGACATGTCGGCAGCTCTACTAGAGCCGGTGTAGGCGGAGCGTGTGGCTTTGCAGTGAGTGATGATGCTATTGACGGGCCATCAACTGGCGAAGAGACAGTAGTCGCTTGCGGAAGAGGGGCTGTGGGCTGCTTTGTTGCAGCGGGCGAGAAGGGATCATTCGTCAGATCCGGGTACGAAGTCGGGTCATGGTTTGAGTCGCCGTTTTGGAAGTTGATCGACTTGACGAAGACGACATGACAGTATTCCGGCTGGGTTTGATTAGCAGTTACAATGATATGGATTCGCCCGGTTGTTGTCACCATCTCACCTCCATGCTGTTGAAAGGCTTGCCGTCCCACTCTTTCCTCCACTCGCACGCCCTCTTAGCCTCGCGAAATTTCATGAGCACCATATACTTGTTGGCTCTGCTTGTCCTAATGAGTCTGAAATGTGAGACGTACTCCCTCGTCTGTTCCCCCATGAAGCCCAAAAAGTCCGACGGTGTCATGTATGAAGGGACCGCCAGTATGCACAGCGTTGTGCAGTCTTGCTCGTTGAAGACCTTGTCCCCCCGGTCCACCTCATCATACAAGCCCGGTGTTTCTTGCCCATCCCGATACAGATGCACAACCCCCCAGCCGACTTCTGTATCCTTCAGGTCAGAGGGTATAAATCTACCCTTTGTCGCTAGACCACCAGTATTGGGCGCATGCGAAGGGTGCTTGAGGGACTTTGCGCGAGATGGGGCGAGCTCAGTGTCATCAGCCTGGTTCATGTCGATGCTGAGAATGGAGATGGTATCAAAGCGCCAGTCCCTGTGTGCAAAGCTCTGCGTCCGTCTGTGCGCAGGCCTCTTTGGGGGCTTGATGACGGGCACGGGGCTGTCGTGGTGATCCGAGAAAGATGGCCGGGTGCGCTGGCTGAGTCGGCGAGAAGTAGCTCGTTGCTCACGAGAGGTAGACGGTCCGCTGTATGTGCGCGACGAAGGCGATGGTGGCAAAGGGAAAGAGCCCCAGGAAGCCCTTTGATGCACCGGGAATTCCGAATTGAAAATGTCAGTCTGCGGTGGTGGGGTAAACGTCTTGTCCGGCGATGAGCGCGAGGGGTAGAGCTCGAAGGTAAGGTGAAAGAAATAGGTCGGCATTACAGTTTTTTGACTGAAGTCTGCATTTCGGACGAGCTGTCACAGCGAGTAGCTGACGCAATTTACAGCGGCTTGACACGCGGCCGGATTGTTTGCGACTTGAGCTACATGTATGAAAATGTGTATGTACAGATGTATGTATATATAAATGGCTGCAGTCGCGGCGGCAGTGGGCTAGTAGCGCGTCATCCCGCTTGGACTAAAAGTAGCATACCGCCCATCGGCATCAATATATATATACACTACCCCCCACGCCCCCGTCCCGTTAGGGTAGATGAATATACCTCACAAGCAGTACAAGGCACAGGGACTTGATGATTAAACTGATGTATTTGACATGGTTCTGTGCCCGTACAAGCCACAGGCCCCATCGTAATCCTCATGTCGATGGTAACCCCTAAGCCCCCGCCAAATGCGGACCGTAACTAGCAATGTTGGAAACGCCCTAGCTATGCATATGTAACAAACAAAACGCCCATACTCCAGCATGTGTGCTTGTGCAAGCATCCTTCCCCACACCTTGCTGTGTGCCAAAAGAACCGGCCAAGGCTGTGCCTACACTAGTCCATGCCACATTACCACCTCAAATAATAAAACTCGGATGCCGTGTCATCAATTCGTTCGCCAAAGTGCGGTTTTGGGTATCGCTTTTGTACAAGTAGAAACATTCGCGCCAGCCCTAAATGATATGCTGTTTGTGTCTGTGTTTCGTATCTAGGCCTAAGCCTGCTCTGCATCCATAGGCTCTGCATCAGTGACATCTTCAATCTCATGGCCCTTGGAATTAACAACAATACGCCGTCCTCGCTGTTCAGCAGGAACACCGTCGCGTGAAGCGCCGAAATCAAGAACCTGTTGCAACGTTAGCCGGAAAAGAAGAAACCAATCCCTGCGTCTGCTTACCTCGATATATGTCATGCTGTTGCGCTGAACAGCAGCGACACAGCGCCGCTCGTTGAACTTGACCTGCCACACGCCGCTCAAGTCAGTCAACAAATCCTTAACAAACTCGCCCGTTTTGACATTCCACATCTTCAGGGTGCGGTCAGAGCCAGATATGACCTTTTGCCCGTCGTGTTGGAAACAGGTAATAGCACCGGTGTGAGCACAAAGTCGGCTCTTGCACTGCCCATTTTCTGGATCCCAAATGCGAAGAGTGGAGTCAGCAGCCGCAGACACTAGGCGCCCGTGACTCAGGTCGAGGAGACCAACCAGAGAGGTATGTCCCTCAAGGGTGAATATACAAGCACCCGTCTCCAGAGACCAGACCTTAACCATGTTATCCATGGAACCACTGATGCAGCGATTACGAGCATGGTCAAGGACAACGCTATAGACCTTTTGTGAATGACCCTGAAGACGCTGGAGAACTTCTCCGGTCGAAATTCTCCACACTCGAACCGTACAATCGTAGCTACCGCTCACCAGAGTGTCCCCGTGGGCAGCAATGGCGCGCACCGAATGATGGTGCCCAGTCAAAGCGCGTATGAAGTAAGGGTTATCATGGTCGTTTGCAGATGCTCCAGTTTGTATAATGCTCCGATCACCCGGCTTGGGAAGCTTCCATACACGAAGCGTTGAATCGCGTGAACCAGTGATGATGAGCTCCTCCTTTGGCATCATGATGGGTTGGCCATCGATGGTCTCTCCAATATGCGTTGGCTTGAGGATCACCAAGCATCGGACGGTCGATGTGTGACCCTGAAACACGTGTGTGCACTCTCCCTTGTCGATGTCCCATACGCGCACTGAGCGATCGGTAGAGCCTGACACCAGTGTGTTGCCTTCGTACTGAAGGGCCCATACGCCACCTTCATGCCCCTCGAGGCGGTTACGTAGTGCTCCTGTCTTGGTGTCGTAAACATTAATATTTGTATCGTCACTGCCAGTGAGTATTTTGTTCGTATCAAACTGTAAGCAGGTCACAACGTGACGTTGATGCGCACGGAACGCAATGTGTTTTGGTTTAGTTTCCTCAGCCATCCAGCTCTTACGTATGAGGTGATGCCTTTGGTACAAGGATTTGAAGAGATGCATAGCGCGTAGACTAGTTAAGCCTACGTTGGGATCCGAGATGGCAGCTTCCGCACGCTTGGCAAAAGCGTGCGGTCCTTCATGAAGATCGGTGGGGCGCAAATAAAGCGCGGTTTGTGTTTTAATAGAGGCTCGATTCTTGCGCTGCTTCTTGCCGCTGCCGCTGCCATGTTTGCTGGTAGCTTTCCTCTTTTGACGCGTTGATGAGGATCGGGTCACTGCACCTTCTTGGTCTTGTAGGCCACCAGGTAAGCTTGAGCTCGGAAAGCTTGAAAAGCCTTCGTTGTCTGATCGGGAAGTGATCGACTGGGCCCTCAAGTCACGCTCATAACTATCAGCCGAGTGAGGATATTGCCATCCCCAGCCTTCCTGCACAGCTCGTTCCAGCTCGCCATGCGGCAACCTGTAACCGTCCCTGTCAAGCAGATCCTTCCATGCAGACTCATGAGTGTCGATTAGCTTTCGCCAGTACTTTGATACCTGTGCGGCGCTGCACATGCTCTTGACGTCCAGATAACCGATGATCTCTAAGCTCAGCTCAGTAGGAAGTGAGGCGATAAAGTCACGTTTGAGAGCCGGGTTCACTACATCTGCAACAAAGTGCAAAGTCGGTTTTTTGCATCGTCGGAGCATTTGATAAAGAACATACGACTTCATCTGTTCTGGCAGAGCATCAAATGAGTTGAGCATGTTTGGTATATCCATGATGGAAGGGGTCGGTAGTTGGGTATTGGAGTCATCCATGCGTTCGCCATGGGGGAAAAGAGGAAAGTCGCCTGGGCGTGAATTGCTAGGCTCGCCCTGGGAGAAATCGAGTCCGGAGAGTTCGCTCGCATCGTAGTCCATGTCCATGGCCGAAAATGAAACCCCATTGTTTTGTTGGGCAAGGTTTGCGGCAGCAGTGATGGGCGATAGACTGGGACTCGGCAAGCTAGCATCCTGCACAGAATTCGTATCGAGAGGGGCAAGTCGTGAGGTAGAGAAGGAACCATGTTCAGTAAAAGGTCCGACCGGTTCCAGGTCAGACTCAGCTATTGGGGGAGTAGCAGCAACACCAGGACCGTCAACCACTCCTGTAGGGAATGAATGCTCTGGAGAGTGTTCGCGCTGGTTGGAATGACTACCTTCGGGCTGTGCAGATGCAGTAAAAGTCTCTCGAAGATGCCACCTGGATGGCGTTCTGCCCAGTCCGAGTTGCTGCGGCGTCGCTCGTGCGCTAGGCTTGGGGAACGGGCTAGGTCGGGGTTTTGGCAAACGGGATGCGCCTACCTCCCCTTTGTTTGTTTCGGGCGTAGCTGGACACGAAGCCTCGGTATCTTCTGGTGCACTGTTGTGGGCCATTTGTATAGGGTCAGTTCCCTTGTCGCGCTCTAACCTGGGTTTTTTGCTTTGTCGATGCATACCAACCAACTCAACAGCCTTGGTTATTGATGGAGGCGGGGGCAATTCGTCTGCATTGTCTCGTTTTCGGCGAGCAGACACGGAGCGTAGTCCTTGATGATGTGCTCGGATCTTGGGACGCGTCGTGCGGTTGGGTGTGGCGAAGACTGGAGATCCATCAAAAGACTCGACTTTCTGGACTTTTCCCTTTGATCGGAGGGCTTCCTGGAGTGATCTCTGCTGCAAGTAGAGCGTCAGTTATGAACACGGTGACTAAGAAAATGGTGACGTGCGCAACTGTAACGCGAAAAGCGTCGGCTGCATGCATGTCCCCGGGATCGTCGAAGGCGTACCTCTCGCACCCGCTCCGATGCAGCATCTGCTTCCTCAAAGCAAGCCAGTTCGCCTCCAGATTCAAAGTAGAACTTGCGTATCGACTCCGGTGCTTGGACATGGGCCAGTGGGTAGTCTTTCGGGTCTCGCTCAGCCAGGCTTCCGGGGGCGTTTACACAGAGGGGCGGGAAGGTGGTGGTTGTGGTATACGTGGTTGTGACTACTGTGGTCTTTGTCGCTGGGGCCAACGAGAACTGTGCCATGGTGGTGTAGGGGTCTGGAGCTTCGTGAAGCACCGTCTTGGACACGCCATCAGCACTAGGGCCGGAGTCATTCGAGGCAGAGGCCATGTTGCAAAACGCCGATGGGCTGTAGCGATAGGGCTACTGCGCGTCGTTGTCGCTATGCGTGAGGGGGATCCGCGGTGGGGGAGGGGCAGGTTTTGGGTCGCTGATAGGCAGCCTTGGTAGCGGTGGTGGAGAAGGAGGAGGTGGTGGTGATGGTGATAGACGTGCGGGACTTGGGGCCTCGCAACCAAAGCACGCGATGGATCGAGGACGAACAGCAAGACGCGGGAGAGAAACAGTGGGGTTAGTAATCGTGCATGTCGCCAACCGTGACCGGGACGCGGGCTGGGTCGGAGCGGTAATGTGTGGTAGTTTTGTGGTCGGTATTGGCAGGCGTGTCGCCGCTGGCCGAGACGAGATGGGATGGCCGGCAAAGTCGAGGCGCGCGGGCGGAGCTCGAGAGCGAAAATAGGCCACGTAGCAGCGAGAGTGGAACAGCGAGAGAAGAGTCTTGTATGGCTCAGAGGACGAGATTGGGTGTTGTCGGCTGGCACGGTGGTGGGGTTTATGGAGAGTAGACGAGCAAGCAAAGGCATGAGCACTTGCAGGGCGGGCTGGTCTAGCTCGGCCTAATCCTAATCTTGACTTCCCGCCATGTCAATTTGGTGCCGCATCACCTCACGGTAAGTAGATGCATATGTAGTATTGGCTCCATGCACCAGACAAGCACCACTGCGCCTTTGATTGCACTGCTTCTCCAGCCTGCACATGGCTTCATGCACCAGCCAGACCCAGCTGTCCTTGTTCCCAGCGCGTGCACTCGTGTGTGGCCTCTTGCCGAGTCATGGCCTCCCAAGCGCACACCTCTTCTGCATCGTGTGCACCCTGACGCCATTTGGCCAACTGCGCTGCCGTGGCAAGAGAGAGAGAAAAAAAAGTTCCCCACCAGGCGCCGGCCTCGATGTGCTGTCCAAACAAGACGCGTGTGAAGCAAGCACGGCCGCAAGAGGCCGCCACGCCGCACGTGTAGTGTCCCGGGAGGAGTCGAGCAACGGCGACGAGTCGAGAATAGCAGGCAACCCCAAGACAATCAAGCCCTGATGCATCTACTCACTCGAGCCTTGCTTCAAGATGCTGCTTGTCCAACACTGGGCACTGGATGCCGTTTCATGGCTTGTGTGCAATCCGCCATTGGTAATCACCATCACCATTGCCATTATCGGTATCATTGCCCGCTGCCTGAAGATGGCACAGCTGATGTCTGGAGCCGTCTTCGTATTCCTGCCGGGGGCCACTTGATCCAGCACGGCCGTGGGGAAGCTATGCCGGGAACAAGACGTCATGCTCTACCTCTGTAGGCAGCATGGAAGTATGTACGTACATAGACACGGAAGACGGCGAGACAAGGCCAGTGTATCTTAGTATTTACTGCATATACCCGGTCAGCCCTACCCTTTGACCACTTTTGATTGCCAATGCCCGGCCCCTCTGTGCGCTGCTGACACGAATATGTAAGTATGTATCAAGTACAGGACAGCAACACCACCCACTCGGGCTTTCTTGTTCCGTCTCTACCAGCGCCCAACAGGGCCCGGCTTCATACCGCATCTGTAGGCTGCACCATCTATTTGAACTGGTTGACAAAGACCAGTCAGGCGGCCAACGGATGCCGGCGCTGCCGCTGTGATTGACAGTGGAGAAGCGAAAGAAAAAGCCCAACAGCACCCAGGCGCCAGGAAACCCTGCTGGGAGAGATGCGACGCTGGGAAATGGCGTTGACAGCATGTGACTGTCTGTGTTTGACGCTTGTAGAGCACACATGTATACCTACACGTGCGTAGTAGCATGCAGCCAAAGGCCTTCAGTCCCCATCACGTGCACAGGCTAAGTAAGTATATATGTAGTCAGTATGCACGTGTGTCCGCGTCGCGGAGGCAGCTAGCACGCACACACATACACACGACACATGCACAGTAGAATACTACACACACATACATACATGGGTGCGTGAGCCTCAAGTCCATAGGGCACCTGCGAAGCACGTAATGGCCTATTGTGGGCCGCCCAGCGACATGCCCATGGCGGAACCTCGCCCATCCCCCCTCCCCCCCCCCCCAAAATTTCAATGGAGCTGCTGCCCACTAACACACGGCCCGGCACAACCAGGGCAACTCAGGCTCCTCGAGGGAACGAGCTTCATCAGATCCAAAGCCATCGCGCATCCGGGACGGCTGCGCCCATGATCAAGGACAAAGACGTTCATGATCATCGTGAGAGAGCCCACAGGATCACCACCAGGTCCAAAGACGAGCGCTGATCGGACGGTGCATGCTACACCCCCCCTGAGCATCTCCCGCGGGACCCAGTCCCCCAACACTCGCACTCGTCATAGTGGTGCCAACATTCCAAATCTGCAAAGCTGCTCGTCAGCCACGCGGCTTCGCACACGATGACTATCTAACTATATATTTCCACATATATGTATGTATACATGACACCAACCGCTGTTCCGACCCGGTCGGGCTTTTTTTCAATTAGGGGTATCGAGCCAAACCCTGTGGGGAAAAGAAGCAACTGCAGCACAATTCAGGTACGGCGGGCGTGGAGATTGGCAAGGAATGTATTTATACATCATGCCATCAACGACAGAGGCAGGTGTCAAGGCGCTCGACAGCCTCAAATCGCCCTGGCCCATGCCTCTCCAGGGCTGGATTAGCGCAGCGCCAAAAACGCACAGGAGCCTCGTACTGACGGCGCAAATGCAAAAGTTCGGTACGCTGCGCTCTGGCCCGGCCTCAACCACCTGCCCTGGCCCGTCCTAGCCTGCACCCTCAGCTCAAATGCAAATGCGCACTCGACCTCGCGCTCAACAGCAAACATGACGCCAGTCGCCGTACACACCTGCTCCACTGACTAGACAAATTATGGCGCATTTATAGCAACAGCGCAACCCGAGAGGCTAATATCGTGTATACACTTGAAGTATGCATGTCTGTGATGAAGCAGTGGCTTCTGTCAGACCCGTGCAGCCTGGCCTGGCAAGCTTGTGCAGGGGGTGATCCGCAGCTCTGCCGACTGACACCCCTGGCGCCCACTACCACGCGGATCTTATTATCAGAGCCACGGCCATATCGCAACCCGCAGCATCCAAGTCACAAAGCCGTCGACGTTAATCTTCACACTCTATACTGCCCGTTCGCAATTCCTTTTGTTTGTAAAGCATCGCCCTTCCCCGCCCTCTTTCGCAATCCCACACCCATCCTTCTCTCCTCTTCCACCTTCCCTGGTCGCCCGCTTCTTCATGGAACCGTACTACTGCCGTTCCTGCAGATAGCATTCCAACCTACGCCGGGTTAGCGTCTGGCGCAGGAAGGGCCCGCTGCTGAACCCTTGGGTTCCTCGGTCGGCCTTGTTGTACAGTCCATTAATCCACCGCATACCGCACCCTCCCCTCTCCCCAAAAAGCAAAACACCGCCTACCCGCATGTGCTGTCGGCCCCGGTCCGCGATAGCAACAGACATGGTTTCGGCCTAAACCAGCGCCTATGCAAGATTTGGGATGACGCCGTCCGCGCGTACCGCGATTCAGTTCTTTCCACTCTGTCTCTCACTTTACTGAGTCGCGTCTACACTAGAACTGCAGCCACCAACTTTCCTTTCGGCACCCCGGCTTGCTCACGCATCATGTCTCGCAACGACCGCGGACAGAAGAAGTTCTCCTTCCCATTGCCTCGCCGCCCGCGAAGCAAACCGCAAAAGCCTCACACCGCCGCCGCCGCCGCCACCGACGACTACGACGACTACGACGACAGCACTCGCTCCACACCACCCTCCATCCCCAGCTCCAGACGTCTGTCCCGTCACGACGAGACAATCAGTAAGGCGCATCAGATACTGGGCACTTCCAATTCTCTACATCATTCAACGCCAGGCCAGTCACTACCGACACCAAACCCTGGATACATGTCACTTGTCATATCAGAAACAAGTGCAGGCTCACATCTGGACGACCGGAATACAGTATCAACAGCAGAGAGTGCAAGACGACCTGCCATGTCAAAACAACCATCATCAAATGTCCTGGGGCGGATATACACCGGGGAAAGAAAGTGGGGCTCTGATCACATCTCAACTGACTATCGACTACATCCTCAGGCATCGACCTCGACCCTTCGATCGCATTATGATGCGAAAAAATCTCCATTGTCCATTTCGCAACAAACATCTGACTCGGCTATCCGAGACCGCGCGTTGAGAAGAGGCCGTACTCCGGTATTGACAGACAAGGGCTACGACGGCTATGTGGTGAGTGCAGCGTCACCCGTCATCCTGGATCAAGCAAGGAAAAAGAAAGAAAACAGAAAAAGCAAACCCGCTCGGCTCGATTTGTCGAGACTGTTTCCCAAGCCAAAAGACAATGGCAATCAACGCCACGGCAACGCAATGCTCTCACCGACCAAGATGGTCAATTCGCCTGCTGCCATGTCAATGAATTCGGAATACTTCCATCACTCTCCATCAAGAGATCGAACTCCACAGAAAGCGCCAAAATTATTACACAAGAATAACACCGGCCATTATAATACTTCAGGACGTCATGGAACAAGCCCGGTCCGCAAAATCGAGCGGGATGAGTATGACAATGCAAAAGTGCACGTACGTCGACCACCAAAGGGTGTTCAACATTGGTTCGATGCGCTCGAGGACGACAGTGAAGACAGCGCAGAGGAAATGCAAAAAGCCCCTGCTTCGCGGGCTGCCTACTCACATGGTGAAGTCAATCGTACTGCCTCTGTTGCTCAGACCTCCCAGCCAGCAGGGAATTCACTATTCGGTCCCCGATTGCAAAATTCAACAAACACGTACAAGAGGGACAGTTTTGCGCTCGAAGACATTGTCGATATCCGTCATATAACTTCGCCCAGCCAGTATTCGGTCAACACATATCACTCGCAGACCTCATCGAGGACCAAGGAGTCAGCACTTTCAAAGAAAAATCTTCAAGACTCAAGCGTCTTGTCGTTTTCTTCTTCAGAAGATGAAGGTGATACTAATCCAACAGAGTCTAGACAAACATTCAACCGTCAGAGCATGGATAGTTCCGACTACACTGGGGATATCGTAATTGGACGCGCCCAAGCGTACGAAGTGCGTTCTTCGCACCATCGTCAGCATTCCGCCGGGAAGACGAGTACCCATTCGACATCCACAAACGCCGCAACAATTGACATCATATATACGCCTGAGCCGCCCTTGCCTAACTATCGCTATTCGCGAAATCGCACCTACAGTGGTGGTAAACGATCCAGTCATGTGAGGCAGCCTTCTGTGATTCTTGAAGATGAGGATTGTCGCCCGAGGACCGCGTTCAATGAGCCCTTGTCACCATCGAGACGGAGTGTGGCGAGTTCCCGTACATCAGCCAGCGCACCGCAACCTTATTCTGATACATCGCGCAAATTCATGCAGGTCACCCCTGAGGAGGAGACTTTACTCGAACTGATGAGAAAGAAGCGTGCTGCTATGCACAAACATTGTGGATCGCAGTCACAGTCCCGGGACCCCTCTGAGACAGGTTCTGTATGCACAATGGATACCAGGGCTAGAGAGCGCACATCGTCGAACGCGTCTGTGCCGCATCAGCCATCTGCACGTGGCAGAGCAGCAAGGGTCGACGGTGCTATAGGCACAAGCCAGCTACGTGATAGCTCTGTGAGCGACGCTTGGTCAGACCGTCACCACTCTCCAGCCAGCCGAGGAAGGTCGCCTCGATGTCTTATTGCATCTTCAGAAACTTCACGCCTCCATTGTTCCCCGCCGCGTTCGCCTACGCCTGCTGAAAGCGGAACGTCACTTACGACCACTGACCATCCATCACCTTTACCATCTCCTATGACCCCTGGTCGTTATGTCGATGATTTGGGCGTCAATGTCAAAGTAGCAAATAGTGATACTAGCAACGAGCTGGATGAAATGTCGGCCTTGAACCAAGGTGTTGTTGGCGCGCCATTAGAGAACGGCAAGTCGGATTCATCTCGCGAGATCAGCGCGCACCGACGCCGTCGAACAGCATCTAGTGATGCGGATATGACATTCCCTGTCCCACCTACTCACGGTATCCGGGACCTGACTCCAGTATCCGAGGCCTCGTCCCGCCCACCCAGCATTATTGAGCCAGCAGCCCCGAAACCCCAAAAGAGAGCCACGAGGCACATTAGTGAACTGGCCCTTGGAACCATAGAAACACGACAGCGGCAAAGCAGTGCTCCCTCAACTGCAACACGTACATCATCGCAAGGCTCAACGTATGTCAACAGTGCAGGCAAGACGAGATTGCGCCATCTAAGTCCCGATTGTATTACGAGCAATGCTCGAACCTCTACCGACAGTAGGAATAGCGTCAGCGATGATATCTTAGCCGCCTGGAACAGCTTGGGCGGAACATACTAATTTCGCTAACTTGTTGTATCTTTTCGGACATCCTGTACATGATTTACACTATTTCCTGTATATTAATTTCCTTTTGTTTGCATGAAACCTTTCCCTTTTAAGGATTAGTCTTCTCATCTGTCTTCTATCTCTATGTTTTTTCTTTACGCATTGCGGCCTTATACCTATGACCAATCTTGTATTCAAATCTAGTTATAAGCTTTGAGATCTACGACGACGTAATATCCATTTGTTGTCTTTGACATCTAGAACTCATATAACATGTTTTACGAGCGAGTGAGCCCCCCTATTGACTTTGCGCACCGCTCTTGTTGTAATCTACAATGGCTCCACGAAATCTATCTAAACACCTCTCTCACGACGCTGATATACACCTTACATTATCTGCTCTTAACACAACCCAAATTCAAACTAAGAGACGCGCTGCAGCTACGTTCAATATCTCTCGCGCTACTCTTCACCGCCGACGCGCTGGCAGGCCTCCCCCACGCGATTGCCAGCCTAACTTAAAGAAGCTTACTAAGCTAGAAGACGCGGTGATGATACTTAACCATATACCTGATCTAGATCTACGTGGATTTGCGCCTACCTACGCAGCTGTGCGCGATATGGCCCATAGACTGTTGGCTGCGCGCGGCGCTGGCCAAGTCGCTGTCCACTGGCCACGCAACTTTGTCAAGCGTATAGACAGACTTACAACGCGTTTTAATCGAGCGTATGATAGGCAGAGAGCTGTCTGTGAAGATCCAGTCTTAATCAAGAGCTGGCTTGAGCTTGTAGAGCAGACAAAGGCCAAGTACAGCATCTATAATAAAAACGTCTATAACTTCGACGAAGCTGGCTTTATGATAGGCGACATAACCACTCAGCTTGTCGTTACAGCGCCCGAAAGAAGAGGCCCGACTAAAGGCTATTCAGCCAGGCAATCGTAAGTGGGTGGCGTTGATCGCTGCGATCAACGCAGCTGGCTAGGCAGTCCCACCGTTTCTCATCTTTGCTGGCCACCATCATCTATCTGCCTGGTACGAGGAAGCAGATATCCCACGCGACTGAGCGATCGCAGTCAGTGAAACTAGCTGGACGAACAACGAGCTAGGTGTTGCATGGCTAAAGCACTTTAACGCTCACACAAAGACTCACGTTGTCAGCACACGTCGCCTGCTTGTTCTTGACGGCCATGAAAGCCACTAATCTCCCAAGCTCCAAGAGTCTTGCAAGGAAAACAATATACACGAGCTTGAAGCCCAATCAATGCTAATAAGTAGCTGCTTACAACGTCATAAAAGCTCATCACTAGCTTCGATTATCGCGGCGATTGGCCAGCTTAAGAAGGAAGCAGAGATAATGATGCTTTCGGCTGAGCTAATGCGCGAACAGATCGCCAGCCTTGAGAAGGCTAATGAGGCAGCCACAAAACGTAGGCAGCGTAGAAAGAAGCGGATACAGAAGCTTGGAGTGCTTACAAAGGGAGTTGGCGAGGATATAATCGCTCAACGCGAGGTTGATGAGCAGATTGCTTGCGAGGAGCGTCAGGGAGGAGAGCGATCAGGTATCAGCCGCCGGGCTCTTACGCGCTGCAGCAGGTGCAAAGAGACTGGCTATAACTCACGTACCTGTAGAAAAGACACTCTGTGTGCTGCTTAATCTACTATATCAATACATATTATAATGATTATGATGTGGTGCAGCTACACACTTTCAGAGGTGCGCAAAGTTGGTGGGGTGGCTCACACGCTTGTAAAACACGTTAAGTAAAATCTTGTATTATTACTACTTTGAAGCTTCATGAGGATTGAATTGTAGTATAAAGCTACGATATACATCTATTCCTTCTTGTAACCGGTGTATGCACCGTAACCGCCTGCGGGAGGTGGATACGTGCCGTACGACGCGTACTCAGCAGGGGGGTTCGGGTTATCAACAGGAGACCCCGTCACTCCCTCATATTTTCCTTAATATCTGTTAGTCAAGAGAGATCTCTACCGCAACTTAAGTTCCGCGCGGTCATAATTGCGCTGCCCTTACCATAGCTCTGATATTGACCCTGAGCGACTGGTGCCGCAAGAGCGCACGAGGCAAAGGCAAGTATAGCGACAAAAGACTTCATGATTATTTTGATAGAGTATTTCGAAACGTCTGTGGAGTTTTTATGAATGAGATGGAAGTGGTTTAATCAGTTGGGTGATTTGTAAAAACGACAAAGCAGGCGTGGAAAGTGTCGTTTTTATACATCACTGGAGCTACGATATCCACGTATCTACGTACTTACAAGATTCGCTTAAGACAAACTGTATTCGCTTAAATTTCTTTCATTGAATTCAGTGTCAGAGCTGAGCCTACGGACTAACTAGTCTGTAGAGAAAAAAAAGCCACTGATGATCTCATAAATCGCTCTCTTGTGGGTTTATTGTGCGGTCGAGATTGTGAGCTGGAGAGGGCTAAAGACCCTACTTCGCGAGCGCCAGCGCCACTCGCTTTTTCGAGGCCTATCACGAAGGTACGCAATGTCAATAGTACGAGTGCCTGATGATTACAGATCTAAAGGATACCTGCGCTCCACATGCGAACTGCAAGCTTTGCGGCATATGATCAGTTTCTTTTCATCCGATTGGTACCACATCAGGGCTTGATAATTGTCTATTGGCATTCTATTCGACTACTGTGAGCCAGGTTGGCATGTTGACTGTGACAAAGTGGCGGTATACGATTCGTTGTTGAACTTTCAAACAACTTGTAGGGTCACCCCGTCAGATAATTTCCGGGAATGTACCCCACGTAGCCGCATCATATCCCGCATCTCATCGGTCTCATTTGCCTGCAAATTATGACTTTGTGCTTCCACTTGATATGTGCTCTTGGAGTGGTGCGTCCATGTTATTGATTTTTTTTTGGCCCGAACTTGACTATATGTCATCCAATATAGAATTGGCATATGCCATGAGGTATTATCTCAAATGTTAAACGAAGCAATGCAGAAGTGCCACTGAGGCTAATTCAGCCCTATACGCCACTGGTGACCGTGAATGGACAATGCCTCATGAGTCGAATTCAGCTGATGCGGGGTATTCCGGGAGAAGCTGAAATACTATTTCTGGGCAAAGATAACGCTATACAGATACAATCTTGCATAATTTAATGGTGAGGCAAATAGTCGTATCATGTGCTGTTGGATTAATTCATCCACATGTTCTGCTAACTGCTTCATCTATCTCGTTCACCCACGCCATCTCTGCGACCATGATTTCTAATATGTCCAGCTTCGGTCTGGGAAAAGTTTCTGATACAGAGAATACCATACAAGCAGAAGACTGTGAAAAACTTCTTGCAGAGAGCGCTCGATCGTCACTTGAATCATGGCCCGCACCACCAGCACCACAAGGTTTGTCCTGGAAGATGGCAACTTGTATCATCTGCTTCACGGCAGTCTTTTCTGCCACATTTGGAGCGTTGATATTCAGGCTCCGACAACCGGATGCCGATGCTTTCTGTGCGAGGCTTACTTCAAAGTACTGTACGTCTAGAAAAGCTTCTGGTGGGAAGATACTCTACTGAAGTCCACCAGCACCTATAATGCAAGACGTTGGTATTACATACAAGCAGTTGCAGTTCAACGGCTCGCTTCTGGCATCTAATCCATATCGGTTAGACGCAGGTCCTGAAGTTGATGCAGCGTGGAAATCGTTGGGTGTAGACTGTAAGTGGACTAAGTTATGAAGGCATCACCCGCTGAACATCAGTACAGACCATGCGGTGAGGATACCGACAAACAAGGCAAAGCAATCTGGCCTTGCACTAGATCAAGTCAAGATCAAGGAAGGATATGGCGGTGGATACCCCGCGCACGTAGAGGGGTTGCACCATCTACATTGCTTGGTATGTCCTATCAGGCACGCTTTAGCAGCCAATACTCATTCAGGTTTAGAACTTGTTGCGCAAATCTCTAGCCTGGAATATCGATTACTATCAAAAGCAAGGCCAGGGGCCTTTCTCCAACGACGCAAATATCCTAAAACACCACGCCAGTGAGTACCAAATGCTTGTATGTACAGCAAAGTATACACAGCTCACAACTTCATTAGCACATTGCCTCGATATCCTGCGACAGCAACTCATGTGTGTCATGGATGTCGGGGTTCTTGGCCAAGTGTGGTACCAGCCGCCTGGCAAACCGTTACAAGCATTTGTCGATTTCAATACCATCCACACGTGTCGTAACTTCGATACAATCCGAGACTGGGCGGAGAAGCACCAGTTGCCAGGTGTAGAAGAGACCCCAGTCGATTTTCTCGCTTTACCAAAGGAGGGCGACCGGATTTATCACGAAGTCCCCTAACATAACTACATGGTTCGGTGGTGATATGTGCAGCAATCCATGTATTACCAAAAGGGCTCAATATTATCTAGTGTCGCCCACTCGTCGCCATCATCGCTCCAATCTTTCCATACATCTTTTGGAACTATATCTAGACGCCCACAACGAAGCATCGCAAAGTCCACATCAAAGGAATATGCTTTAAATGTTTCGCCCAAGGTGCGAGCATGGTTCATAAGGTCGAATTTGTACATACGTACTATTCTCACAGCTGCACGAACAAAACGTTCTCTCTGTGCCTCGCTGTCCCAAACGTCTTCTGTCAGCATCATGATCATGCGTGAGATGTTGGGAAAACTCCGCAAAACATTGGACAGACTGCCGTCTCGAAACCCGTGTAGAACGACTTTGGTTATGGCAATTGTTCTCAGCTTTGTTGGCTCGCAGCCATTCGCAAGAAGAAAATGAGCCAATAAGCCCACTTCTGGTGAATTATCGTAGTGTTTCGCGCGCGGCTCTTGGAGCTGAAGTAGTAGAATGTCTGTGTCGACACGGAAATAGAAATCGTCACAACTGGTTCCTGCGAGTCCAGCAGGGAGGCGGACAATGTGGTTCGCCTTGGTGGCCTGATAAAGAGCTTCTGCACGTGACTCCCGGCACAGATTCACGGCGATGGGAGCCGGGCTGGGGCAATACCGTGGGCAAAAGTGCTGTTCGTCGTGCCCCTCATCGTGAGGCTTAGTTTCCAAAGCCACTAGTCGAGGTGGCTCGTTGAAGTATACGCTGGCCCAAATGTGTAAGCGGAGTTCTTTGGGCAGCAATGACATGGCCATGTCTATACTAGTAGTAGTAGTAGCGGCAATGAAGCGGGGGGTGGGGGGTTGAGTAGAACGGTGTTCTAGAGGGTTCGGAGACTACCGAATCTGGACGTCACGTGTTAGTGCGTCTTTCCAGCCATCCCCAACATCTGAGTTTGTGACATTATGAGTCCACTCCACTTTGCTACACAAGCTGCGGACACTTTACTTGATACCGTTAACTATCCTCCATGCACATATATGTATGTACGCCGGCAGCGAAAAATGTTTGTTGGTCTGGAGGATACCGTTTGTCTCGGCGTCAAAGTTTTTCTCGGTCTAAAGTCGCGGTATGTCTGGAAATACGATGGCCACGGCGGTGTACTTGGTGGAGATGCGACCACAGGTTCGACCATGTTGTGCTCCCCCCGTGTCCCCGCGCTAGAGACACTCCGTCCAGAAGATCATTCCGCTTCTATGCAATGGGGGCTATGTGGCACAGCCCCATGACGAGTCATTGTAAAAAAGCAACCGTCTTGTCGCGACGTCGTGTCGAAATGTTGAGGCCGGTTGAGCACTGTCGACAGCTGGGCACGGTGCTCTGCATATAGAATGTCTACACGGGAGACGCATGTCCAGGATGAGCCTGCAGGCTACATGGGCAGCAAGACAAGCGGAGCGGGGAGCGCCCTGGAGTACTTAGTACTCAGTTCTTGATGAGGCTCTAGGTGGATTCGCGACGGGTGTCCCACTGGAGTCCCACTGGAGAAATGGACGGCGCCAAAGCGTGTGGAGTTGTTGGTCGCGCGACCCGCTGTATGTGAAGTCACACTGACATAGGCGCGGATGCGATGCCGGGCAAAAGGTCTAGTTTTGTTGGCATTGGGCTTGATCGACGATTCGGAGAGCGTTCAATGGCTTGCCTCTGGGGCTCGGGGGAGGCTGAAAGATTTGAGGCTCCATGTGACAAGGCTGGGCATCTTTGCAGCCGCGTTGTTGGCCGTGGAGCTCTTCCCCTTCCCCCGCTTTAAAGCCAAAATCACCCCTCTTCCAGCGTCATACGGCAGACACCGCACAGCAACGGCACGTGTCTTGACCCCGACGACTGCCGATTAACCACCGAACCCTCCCGTCTTCTACCTACGATGCTCTCCCTGCGATCTACTCTCTACCACTTTACCTTCAATCCGTGAATTCGAGTTCCCTTGCTCCGGCCTTTTCTTGTCGCAAGAGCTTTTTGTTGCTGCGTGCCCGAGGACCAAGGCCGTTCTTCACACATAACAACTCATACACATCTCTGCACGAATATCATAAAGCATTTGATATATCGTGCGGCCTAATCGACGTCGCCAAAAATTCTTTCATACCTCGACTGCGCCCAAGATCGCTGTCATTGCCCAGTCCTAGAAAGCGACGCCGCCGAGTAACCACTGCATCTATCGCGCTTATCCCACAGCTTCGATCGCAAACGGAAGGCCCTTCTCGCATTAGAGGATCGACCTGCGCATACAATTGCAAGCAGAAAAATAAAGTTTACAGAATGGCGACACAAGACATCTCTGCACACGCAACGGAACCTCAGCCGGTGCCCAAGGAAGAAATTCAAGAAGAATCACAATCGCACTTGGATGAAGGGAAGCTGAAACAGTTCTTTATTGGATCCATAGATCAAGGAACTACGAGTACTCGCTTTATTATCTTCGACGGTCTCGGTGAACCCGTAGCCCAACATCAGATCGAATTCACCCAAAAGTATCCTCAATCAGGGTCAGTACATATCTGCTCCAGGAGCAAAACTTCTCTCTAATCGGCACAGATGGCATGAACACGACCCATGGGAAATTATTGACTCAGTGGAGCAATGTATCGACAGGGCTACAAACATTTTTTTGGACAATGGCCACAACATCGAAGATATCAAGGCCATTGGCATCACTAACCAGCGTGAGACGACAGTGGTGTGGGACACTACCACCGGGTTGCCCCTTTGCAATGCAATTGCTTGGTACGTATTGCACATGGTCAAAACGCACATGTGATTTGGCTGACCCCGCTCGTCTGTCGGTAGGCCAGATACCAGGACCAAGGGATTGGTGCGTGAGCTAAAGGATCGCAAGGGTGCTGATGAGTTATTGAATCTGACTGGTCTTCCTCTATCAACCTATCCGTCATCGGTCAAACTCCGATGGATGCTTGATCATGACGAAAATGTCAGGAGCGCCTACGAAGAAAAAAGACTTTCATTCGGCACCATTGATTCTTGGATATTATACAACCTGAACGGTGGAAAGGATGGCGGAATCCACGTAACAGATTCAACTAATGCATCAAGAACCATGTTCGTCAACCTGTAAGTTATCCACCCGCCACCGCGTTTTAGCCAAAAGCCCAAGCATTCGCTAACACACTGACAGGCACACCGTTCAATACGATGACAGGCTTCTAGACTTTTTCGGGATTGACCGCACCAAGGTAAAATTACCAAAAATCGTTCCGTCTTCATCGCCAGACGAATTCGGGTACATAAGAACCGGCATATTGGAAGGTGTACGGATTGCGGGGTGTCTCGGTGATCAATCTTCGGCTCTGGTTGGCCAACAAGGGTTCACGCCTGGTTCTGCAAAGAATACGTACGGCACGGGATGCTTCCTGCTGTACAATGTTGGCGAAAAGCCTGTTATCTCCTCGCATGGTCTTCTGGCCACCGTTGCTTATGATTTTGGTGGGAAACGGAAGCCAGTATATGCACTCGAAGGAAGCATTGCCGTTGCGGGCAGTGGTGTCAAGTTTCTCATGAACAACATGGGCTTCATTACGCACTCACACAAGATTAGCGACTTGGCGGCCTCTGTTGAAGACAATGGTGGATGTGTCTTTGTCACGGCCTTCAGTGGTCTTTTTGCTCCTTACTGGATCGACGATGCGAAAGGCACCATATTCGGAATCACTCAATTCACAGAGCGGGGCCACATCGCTCGCGCAACCCTTGAAGCAACATGTTTCCAGACAAGAGCAATTCTTGACGCTATGGAACTAGATAGTGGTCACAAGCTTAATATGCTTGCAGTGGATGGTGGCATGAGTAATTCCAATTTGTGCATGCAGGTACGTGAACGCTGGCTTGATACTTCTAGAAAGTCTCTTATTGCTAACCACGTTCAACAGACTCAGGCAAATATCATTGGCATTCCTGTAGACCGTCCGGCAATGCGCGAAACCACTGCGTTAGGTGCAGCCATCGCAGCTGGATTTGCCGTTGGCGTATGGAAAGAATTCGAGGAGCTGAAGGAAATCAATCAGAAAGATCGCATGATTTTTAAACCAAATGTGGACAAAGAAGTAGGCGAGAAGATGTTCAAGAAATGGGGACGGGTAAGTCGTCGTTATCCAGAGATTGCAGGTGACGAGTAAACTGACTTTACGTTCTTATCTAGGCTGTTGAGATGTGTCGCGGCTGGTTAGATGCTGGCGAAGCTAATGGGGAGTTCTCATGATTTGCATCTGTATTGGAAACTAATATATCCATGAACGCTTCAGTGCATTTCTCCTTAGCGCCGGGTAGTATGGAGCTGGGAAGCTTGCTTCAGAAAACACCAGTACATTGTGATATGGATGTTCATGCTCCGGGCGGACTACAAGTGGATTGATAATCGACGAGATATTTGAGGGCCGGGCGAAGTCCTGTAGCCGCCTCTAGTATTGGCACTACCTCAGCACAGTGTGGGAATGAGAATTGACAGTATCGGTATTGGATAGGCCAGCTCAATCCTTCCATGACATTGCCGTTCATATGCGTACTACCTTTTTTTCAGCCTGAATGTCCCATGCTTTTGGTCAAAAGAAAGTAGCATTTAAATCACCTACATGCCAGGTAGAATTTTACGCAGTGCACCAATGATATAACGCCAATATGGATGCCAAGGCGTCAATACGATCAGGGCGCGCATGTTGCGTAATGCAGGTTTCTTCGCGTCTCACGCTATTGTCATGCAGATGCGGCACGGCGTAGTATAAAACTAAGCTGAATATAGCTGTACTGGTTGGACTGGAAATCAACATTGATGATTACTCACTGATGTCTTAATTGGTTCGAAAGATAACATGTATGAGTAGCACCGCAAAGACAACAACATGGCATGTAACAAGGAACAGATGTGGCTGATCTGTCGTATCGAACTTCCTTGTCTGGGCATTGTGGTCGCAAACCTGCTCCTTTTTTAAAAAAAATGAGTCCAACCATGCGCCAGCAACATGAAAACTGATAGTAAAACGATCCAGTCCCCAGGAATGGTATCCTAGTATTTTCTGCAAACACCTGCAGTATTATTTGGTTGGCATTCGCGAAGACAAGCTATACATGCTGGTTCTATGCTGGAATCCTGACTGCAGGCCCACGACTAGGAATGGAGCATATTACCCTTTCATCTATTTTCCTGCAGCAGACCCACCTTTGGTTACACACAGAGGAGCGGCACGTCGCTTCCTTCCGCGGACATGTTGTACCGGGTGCCAGGTCCTCGTGTGTTTGCATGTATCAGGTACTGGGCGTTCCAGGGCGACTTGGAAAAGATGCGGTTTGCCATTGAGTTTTTGAGCATAGTAGCGCTCCCTGTTGTGCCGAGTGTGCCGTGAAAAGACATGGTGCGGTTTGAACGTATCCTGGAGCTGTCTGTGTCCACGTGAGTGAGTTGACAGCGTGGCGGTGTAGGCACGAGCCAAAGTAAAGTCACTGCCAATCTCATTGCTGGGAGTAAGAAAAGGGCAATACGGGGAGGATGGATACACGTGGCTATGTGAGGGAAATATCTACGTATGTTCGTGGCGTCACATGGCACTGTTCTAATAGTACCGACTGATAGCCGGCAGTACTTAGTGGACGCCGTTGTCGGCCTTTTGTAAACGGCGTCATTTCGCGGTTATACCGCAATTGTCGTTTGGACACAGTCAGGCCGGTGAGTGGGGGCCAGAAATACCGTTGGACTATGCCACATAACCATATAGACTTGTAAGTAGTCGCCGTATGCGGGACGGCAAGCGATGATTGCGCAACACCTGACCTCCGGATGCTTTCGCGATGCAAACTGGGCCCGGGGAAGCGGGACAGTAAGCATCGAGGATGAAAAACTGGTTAGTAACAATATAGCCAAGTACCTCAGTTGGAGGATGAAACGTGTGCCGCGATACCACAAACGCGTTGTGTTGGCGTGTGGGCGGGCAGGCGAAGCCATAAAAATGCCGCTACGACGACGTATATCAATCAATACTCGACGTTGTGCTTCGAGATGCACTGGATGTGGGAAACAGAGCGACCCCGGCCTCGAAGCTTACTTTTATCTGCCGTCAGGGATACTCCAACGGCTGCAGGCACCCCCCCGGGCCATCTCGACATGCAACGGTACAGGTAAGTCGTAGATCAACCCTGACCTGTGCGCGCCTGCTGGCTCCGAACTTAGTGCATGGTGGGCCTGTCCTTGCCACCAGATGGCCTCTCCGCTGATTATCACACCCCTGGGGAGGTCAAACCGACGTTCATTACGCACGCTACCCTACCATCTTATCTCCTGGACATGGGGACATCCCGTTGATCCGCTCGGCGTCCGCATTGGGCTGCAAGCTTTCGCTCAAGGTTGTTGGAAGCGAACAGACTTCAAACATGGACGTCTCCACCCAGCTCTATGGCGTGCAAAAGGCTCGACCACACATGAGAACCCGGTCCCGCTGAGTATCCATGTCCGCTACAATGATGCATACTGTTGCTGATGGACCAGGTTCAATCGACATGGGCCGTAGTGGCTCTGCATAGCTCCACGGGTACCTGATCGCACTGACGTCTATCCTGTTGCTGTGTCTGGGAGACTACTATAACATAACGGACCGTCGCGCATCTGCATGCCAATCAAGTCTGAAAATTCTCCATCCAGCGTACCAACTGCATTGCTTGCCTTGTTGTCCATTCCCACCATTTGCCACATTTCTGCGGACCCTGTGCCCGCCCTACGACTGCACCCCTCACACCCTCTTTAACAATCTCTTCCAGATCATCATGTGCGACTATACACAAGTGCAGTACAAGTGTACGCACGTCCGATATGTTGTCAAGGCATGGTGTACCAAATATCAACAAACTCATGTACGGTGCCCGGCAAATGTCACTGCAGTGTAAGAACCCACATGCTAATGCAAGCAACTGGCTCGCCATGCTGACTCTTGGTCTAGAGAATATAGACTGAATGATAATTGCGGTTCGTCACACTACCACATACGGCACTTGATCATGTTCATTCATTCTAACAGTAACCTAGGTGATTGTAGACGATGACATACACCAACTTCAGTTCCTCCCTTTTCTTGTCTGCAAAAACAAAAAGTTGTGACATTACGCGGCGTACATGGTGGACATTCGCACAATACCCATTTTGGAAGTTTTTTTTTCTCGGCACTTGTTGATTACTAGTCGAATTGCATCATCATTGTCCTTCACATAGTCATATTTCTCTCATCATTGTCGTTTCCTTCTCGCAACAAACACAATTCTCTGGACACTGAGCCGAAATTGCAGTCAGTAGGGTCGACAAGTTGCTCAAAGGTGACCGGAATCCTCCCCCTCACCACCCCAGGGGTCCAGACTCGACGGAAGGCATTCCGTGCTTCATTGTTCTTCAACCGGCCTTGAGCAACACGGAGCGCTCAGAATTACCCCAACGGTAAAGGCGACATTCGGCATTTCCTAATAATTCAGACAGTGTGCTTGTACTGCATTAGCCAAAACCAAGTCAGTGGAGGATCACCTGTCTGCCGAAATTCTATCGGACGGCGACAACTCCGGAGGGTGAAGCCATGCCGCTAGAGGAGAGTGGCCGCCCGCCCGCCGCCTAGGAAGGTGGAACACGAACGGGATCCGGAAGACGCACAAAGCCGATCGATTTGTCTACTCTTGCCTTCTTTCGTTTCATGTTTGACATGCAGTTCGCCTGCAAGGGAAATCACAATGAGAGCCGAGAAACATCAGCCCTTCGGCCCAATCTCGGCCTGTGCATCATGGCCCTAAGCTTCGTATCCCTAACGGAGTGAAGAGCCCGTGGGTGGACAGTGCCTGTCTCGCATTGCAATATGGACGCCTCCAGATGGCTCGGTTTCAAAGTCTCGAGCCAGATGATGTTGCGACGAGGGAGAGCGCAGTGGTCCTTTTTTTCTCTTTGGGGAGCGGGAGTTTGATGAATACTTTGGGGCGTTTGGTATAGATGTGTACATAGTACTATGTATGGGCTTGGGTGTGTCGATTCAGGCACGCATGCAGCCATAGGAGACTTATGCAAGTCACCGAATGGATGTGTGGAACTAAAGCCCCGTGAAAGAAGCATGTAGGGCATCAATACGCGTAGCTAGCAAAGGCGTCTGGCCAATGACAGGGCTGAGGTTGGCCGGAGCACAGGCCACCTTGGCTGTCTATTGCCTGTGTCGACACAGTAATATTACTGCCACAGCCTGCCCGCCACACAAGCTACTACTATACATATGTACGGTACACGCACTTATAAATATACCATCATATATCCATATCGCACACGAGTCACTCGCTCCTTGTCTTCATGGCCACATGGCGTGACAGGCATTTTGCCGCCCTCGACTTGCCATGCTCCTTACCAGGCCTCGACGCTCTACTCGTATCAAGGCCCAGCCCTTTGCGCAAATCACTCTTCCATCATCCAGGACTGTGCTCAGCCACCTTGACCATCGGGCCGCAGGGTCTCACGACACAAGACGCAGCTCGACCTGGTGGCTCTGGTGCTAGCATCGCACCAGCCGCTTCGACGATGCGTGTCCGTCCTATGCCCAAGGTCGTCCTATGCACCTTGCTGCCGTGTCCTTGATGCTGACCTCATGTGAGAAAGCAACAAGAGATCCAGATGATTGCCAACATGAATCGACTTCTGTTTCACCACCAGACGTTTTGTTATCCCCCCCCTTCCATTACACCACCAACGAATGCATTCCGTCTGTACAGCCATGAGTGTTGTTGCAAGTTCTGCGCAGAGGTCTCGTCCGCTTCATTGAGCAGCGGAAACACTGCGCCTAAGCGTGGTCGCTTGCGATTCACCGTAGAAGTATTCTGGAAGGCGAATCATTGGACAAGTTACCAAAGCGCGACCTTTGGTCGTGGATCTGCACCACTGACTCGCACTTGACCCAAATCATGAGGCAGGAACTAAGAAAATTTACGGCGCAGCATCTTCTTGCCATCGCTTGTGCTTTCAAGATGCTGCAGAATCACAGGATTGGTCCGGTGACTGAAAGCCGGACGAGCTACATGTACGTACGCGTATGTACATGTGTATACGCATGTACATACTTACACGCATGGAAGAAATCCCTGGCTCTTTGGATTGGTGTTGTTGGTATGCCACTCCCAACTCCGCCCCTCGTCCAACTAGGTACTCTACTACTTGTAGCTATATGTACTATGTACTAAGTACTACATGTACTATATATGTATATACATGGGTATGTAAATATGTACAGTACATACCGCGTGGTCTATGACAATATTGCTCACATTGAAGGTTACAAACCATGACCGTGCTGTTTGAGCTGCCACTTAGAATCGGTACTATAGATCCGTCGTCAAGTGTGTCTGACGGTACGTAGCTGGTTCAAAAGTGGTTGCTTTTGTCGTTTGCGGTTTGCGGTTCCGATTCCCCGACCTAAGCAACAACAGCCCAACCTTGACACGACATGGGCTGTGCAGTGCGCTCAGCCTAGACGTGTGTCGTGACGGCCGCCAACTTGTTCTTGTTAGCGGCTGATGACGCGCCGGCTCGACCATGGTGCAATTGCGCTAAGTAAGTATGTACTACTCTAAAAAAAATCACTGTACTTGACTCGCGCCTCTTCGCGTGGATGGACTCCCGGCATCCCACTTACTGCTCGCTAAGTTGTATACGGTTGATGAATGGGTCGCAGATTATGTTAACCTTGACACGAAGCGCCCTAGATGACACGAACATCTCCCTTGCAATGTATTCGCATAGTTTCTGCAACAACCTATCACCGTCACGCGCGGATACGCGGAACAATACGCCCAATTTCGCATGCCCTTGATCATTCTAGGGTCGTCGCATCCAACTGCATGGATAATGTATCATCCGGTGTATCTTTCTGCTGATAACATTGTTGCTAATCCCATCAGCGTCGTCTGGGGAGTCGGGTACGGCCGCTAGCTTTGCAAACACAATTGTACAGGGTCTTTATCAGTAGTGGTGTTTTTTGTCTCCTTCTTCCTCTCTTTTTCTTTTTGGCTTGCTTCCAGGCTAACGTTTGCCGTCAAGTCCTCCCCCCAACCACCCCTGCCTTGAGCTGCAATTTTTCTTGGCTGTCGATTGGCAGCATACATACATACGCCGGAGGAAATTTTTTTTCAGGAAGACACTAGTAGCCCGCACAGTAGTAGCGTGTCGGCAGTTTGTGACGTGCATCGGTACTTGTGATGCACGATTGTCATTAAAGATGCTCCTCCAACGCGCGCAGCGACTACCACGACTGGCAGGTGACACAGAGTCGAAGGACATGCCGTTTCACATCTTTTTGGTGCTCCAGGATCTTCGCTGAACGCCTAATCGGTACGGCCCGAGCTGTCAAGAAATGGATGAGTAAAATCCAAGGCTGACTTGGTTTGCATGTATTAAGAAGCCTAGAGCCGTCCTGACAGCGGTAAGATTACGCGTGCGCTAACAGAGGGCGACGAGGAAAAACGTGTATGTACTATGTACAGTATATGCCGCTTAGCAAGGCCAAAGTTTGTCAAGAAACTCTGGCCAAGGTGTTTTCATTGCAAGGACTGGGATCTGCATGGCTTGTGATAGGTTGACTGTTTTGGCTTGGGGCAACGGGGGGGGGGGAAACGGCAGGTATTGTAATTTTCATCTTCACAAACCTTCTTTGGCGGATGGATTCGGCATTAGGGGGATTGGCTGCACAAGACCGGGCACGCGACAAAGGCTTACATCCGGACCGGAGGGTTATCGCCGATGTCCAGGCCAGAATACTTTACAGCAATGCAACAAAAAGGTCCCGCCATAGCATGGGCGGAGTAAAGTCCGTGGCACTTGGACAGCGGCACTTTCCACCCTTGCTTCAATCTGAGACGTACGACAAAGTCCCAGGTATGACGTGCAGCAGGCTATTGAGCTAGTCGCGGATCACCTCGGAGTTTTAACGTCGGGTCATGCGCGGGTGTGGAGACGATTATTGGAGCACGACTACCACAATACAGCAGAGTGGGACGCAGAGACCAAATTGGCTCGTCGTTTTGAAATATTAATACCTTGATTGTTTCCATATACGCTCGGCAGACCCGGATGCCGCCAAAAACGACACAGATATAGTTGGCGGGCTGACAAAAGCTACTCTAATGCTCGCTCCGTTACAAGGGGTCGGCGGTGCCTCGGTGCAACGCTTCAACCTCCGCACCCCCGCCGGCGCTATCCATGAGAAACGTGGGCAAACTCAGTTTGGCAAGACTAGCAGTTTAACACCGGATCTGCGCGGGATGGCTAGTAAGTGTCTATGGACTCAAGTACACATGTAGAATAGAAGCTAGGCGTGGACATGGTAGGGTCAAGCCCCCCCCCCCTTCCCTCACTTCGGAAGCATGGAAACGACGACACGAGCCATGCTGACGTTGAGCTGCCGCAAGCAATACCGGGGTTGTTGTCGAGCAATGATTACGAAACTCGTGGCGATGCTGGCGCTATGTTGCTTGTGGTAATAAGCCGATCGTCTATAATCCATAGGGCTCGGGTGTTGCAAATGCACGAAAGCCTGCAAAGCCTCCCGCCTCATGTCCACCTCCGCCTTTCGGTGATATCGCCGAAGCCCGGTAAAAATGCGGCAAGGCTTGAGGACGAGGCTGACGTGGAGGGGTGATATATATATATATATATGTGTATGTGTGTGTATACTAAGTAAGTATGTATGTACGAATATAGATGTAGTACACAGTTGTGTACATACTACTACTAGTACATATATGTATGGTATGTCTTTTGGTCAAACAATGTTCTTGTGGTGCAATTGGATAAAATGTCACGTGGTATGCGCGGATATGCCTCGGGTGACATGACTCGCTATTGGGAATAAGTGACTGCTCATCTGAAGGTGTGTACATACATTGTTGTATGTATCTCTGTATCTACATCATGTGCAAGTGATATAAATGGTCATTCATCTGGACAATGCTTGATCAAGTGTCAGCCAACAACAGCATCATGGACACGATCGACGGGAGCTTCCTGCAAGGGGTTGCAAGACCAAAAGGGTGAATTATTAGAGGTATGGAGGAGCGCGTCAAAAGTCTTAGCGACAGGGGGTAGGCAGCGCACTGACGCACCACTGGTCTTGGCATGTACTGTTTTGACGTGGCCTTCCTGAAGCCCCTCATTTTCATTGTTTTTTCGGTGATTCTCAATCAGATCAGCTCAATATGGCTCCCAATCATGATATCGCTACGCGTGCACTTGTTGTTACTCTTAGATCTGTTGCAGGAAAGTCAAATAGTGAGGTCTGTTACCTTACAGGCCTTCCTGAATCTACTGTTCGAAGTATATATGCCAAAGCCATCAAGAGAGGATTTGAATATAACGCCTCGCAACCTGTTACTATCTGCAATGCTCACCTTGAAGATGCTCCTCGCTCAGGACGCCCTACGAAAGTAACTGAGGCTGTACGTCAATCTATTACCAAGAGACTCGTACGCGATCGATACGGAAGAGAAAAGAGCTGTGCTGATCTTGTTGGCGAATTTAGTCAAAAGGGAGTCAATATCTCTGCTACAACAGTGCGCCGCATACTCAAGAAGGCAGGTTACAGGAAGACGAAGCTGACGAGGAAGCCTGGGTTGACCAAGAAGATGAGGAAGGAGAGAGTAGCCTGGTGCAAGGAGCAAGAGAAGTGGATTCTTGAGGATCGGAAGAATGTCATATGGACAGATGAGACCTCTGTAGTCCTTAATCACCGCCGTGGGGGCTATCGAATCTGGAGAAAATCTGATGAAGCTTTCCTGCGCAGCTTTATACGTGAGAGGTGGAAAGGTTACTCTGAGTTTATGTTCTGGGGAAGCTTATCCTATGATGAGAAAGGTCGTTGCCACTGTTGGCAACCTGAATCAAGAAAGCAGAAGGAAGAAGCTAGTAAGGCTATTGAGTCTCTTAATCAGGAGCTTGAAGCTGAGGCTAGAGTTGAGTGGGAGCTGAATTCAGAAGTTAGAAGGCTATGTCTGCGTACGAAGCCTGGCAGGAAGCCAACTTGGAAATTTACTGCAGATACAGGCAAGCTTACTCGTGGCAAAGGAAGAGGTATGTATTGGTGGAGATATCGATCTGAAATACTTATACCTAAGCTTCTGCCTTTTGCTCAGAAGTGTAAGAAAGAGAGACCGCATACTCTTGTTTAAGAAGATAAAGCTCCTTCTCATGTGCATCACTCGCAACAGAAGGTCTTTAAAATATTTAAGGTAGCTAGGCTACTCTGGTGCGGTAATTCACCTGGTCTCAATGCAACAGAGTGCTGCTGACCATACATGAAGAGGCTTGCTACGAAAAAGAGAGCTCCAAGGAGCAAAGTTGAAGCTATCAGAGCCTGGACGAAAGCTTGGAATGAGCTACCTCAGTGGAAGATTCAAGAGTGGATTGAAAGGATGGCAATTCATATTCAAAATATTATTAGATTAGAAGGTCGTAATGAGTATAAGGAGAGCAGGAGAGCAGGAAAGGGTATTGAGAAAGAGGTTGAAGCTGTAAAGGCTATCAAATTGATGAAGATGATGAGTGGGAGGATATTAGTGAATAGGCTGTCGAAACAGTACATGCCAAGACTAGTGGTGCGTTAGTGCGCTCGCTGTCTACCCCTGACGCGAAGACTTTTGACGCGCTCCTTGGTAACTTTGACATGATTATTAGCACATTGCATATGGTAAGTTGTGGTTGCTGACTACTGTTCGTTTTGATCCGTATCTCGGTTTCACTCGCAATTCCTGCCGTAGTACCCTGGTGTCTCGTTGTACCTGCCTCGTTGCATTGGGAAAACGGCCGTCCCCATCTCACAGCACACAAACACACACACATCCACACGGTACATGCGTTTTTTTTTGCATCTGCCGAGGGGACGTCTGTGAGCGTATTTGTAGCCCGACATGATTGTGGATTCGCAGTGAGCCTTGTCAAGCCTTGTCGCCGCTCGTAGGCCGAGCTGCAGTCGTTCCAAGATCAAGCAGCTTACAAGGCTGACCTACTACAGGGTCGGGCGCGCGATGTTTCGTCTCGGGTATTCCTGCTTTGTTGCGGACGCACATGAAGGAGGTGGAAGATTGACAATATCGGTATGTCGGACAAGCATCCGATTCAGGAAGGACGACTCCGTTAGCGAGCCGTGATCATGGTAAGCAATATGCGGGGCCCATATAGGGCTGCATGAGCCGGGAGCACTCTTGTCAAGAGAAAGAAAAAAACTAGAACAAAATAAAACCATGGTGGTGACAACGAGCGGCAAAGTCCGCTGTCAAGGCGTGGGAAGTTTGAATATCCCCAGCCGTGTGAACATGCCACTTGCTGACGCTCGTGACGCGGGATGCTGCATTTTATGCCGGGTTGCATAATATAAAAGTCAGAAAAGACCCGAAAGGATATGCACGACATGAATGAGACGTGTCGGTGTGGGCAATGGCAGAGAGGCCATCCTGGTCGACGACAATATTGAATTGAATCTACAGCCAGGGTGTTGCGTGTTGGTTTGCGTGCGTCCATGTCACGAGCAGGTCGGTGCCGCAAAGTGTGAATCTTGTTGCTGCATGTTGAGAACGGTGTGGGTGCTAGTGACGGGTCAAGATGCATGCATGCGAGCCGTGTGCTTGGTAAGTAGGATACTACAAAGACATGTGAGCATGCGGTCAAAGTACAGCCGTTGAGCCAGAATTGGGGCGCGAAAGGGTGAGAGTCTTTTTTAGCGTGGCAACAGACGCGCTCTGATTGGCCGCAACGGCGTGTCTCCGAGGCGAGACTGCTCACGGCGCCGCCTTGTCTTCTCATCCGCATTTAGCATCCAAACATAACATGTCCCTACCACAAGACATCCCCACCCCCGACAATGCCTTTTATGTGCTCGTCACGGGCGCCAACAGGTTTGCAGCACGAACACGCTAGGCTCGGTGGCACGTAATTGACTCGTTTCGCAGCGGCCTCGGCCTCGGGATCGGAACTCGGCTGATTGATGAGTTTCTCCAGACCCGGCCCCAGACGGAATCCCTCGTCCTCATCATCACCACACGCGATCAGCGCAAAGGCGATGCCACGATTCACAGGCTAGAGCAGCACGTGGCAAATACCATCCGCGCCCACGAGCGCAAGCTCCCAGGCATTACTCAGGTTTTGCGCAACCGCGTATACTTTCGGCAGGAGCGCTTAGATCTGCTGAGTCTGGTCTCGGTGCAGAAGCTTAGCAAAAAGCTACGAGAGACGACGCCGAAGCTCGACGTGCTCATCTGCAATGCTGGCATTGGCGGCTGGACAGGAGTCAACTGGCCCCAAGCCATTTGGACCATTCTCACCAATTGGAGTCATGCCATAACTTGGCCTACCTACAAGATCTCTGGTGTTGGATGGCTTGCAAAGCCCCAGATACAGGCGGAAAAGGAGGCGGAAGAACCGCCTCTGGGCCAAGTCTTCTGTGCCAATGTTTTTGGTCACTACATGCTGGGCCACTATCTTGCACCGCTGCTATCCAAGCACCCCAAGAGCAACAAGACAAGGGGGCGCATCATCTGGGTCAGCAGTCTCGAGGCCTACGGCCACGTGTTTGATGTACAGGATATCCAAGGTATCCTCTCTGACATGCCATACGAGGTCAGCAAGCGCCTGACTGATGTCTTGGCCATTTCGTCAAGGCTGCCGTGTACAAGACAATCCGTGGCCCAATATCTCGAGCAAGCCAAAGCCGAGGACGAGGATGGCGAGGAGACGACGGAGCCACGGCTGTACGTCACACACCCGGGGATTTGCGGAACAGCGATTATGCCGCTCCCACTGATACTTGAGTACTGTATGCTGATTGCCTTTTATGTTGCGCGATGGGTGGGCAGTCAGTGGCATACGGTCAGCGTGGAGAAGGGGGCGACGGCTATGGTGTGGCTAGCGCTTGTGAGTCAGAGCACCCTGGATAGCATCGAGGCAAACGAAGGCGTAGGCAAATGGGGGAGTGCAACGGACTTTTGGGGACACGAGCGTGTAGATCGCACCGAGGTGCCGGGGTGGGGTTGGGGAGGCAAGATTGGGGAAGAGGGGAGGAGAAGAGGCAGGGATCCATATGCAAAGGACCTGTGCAAGGAAAGCCAGGAGCAGTTTGTCGAGACTGGCACCAAATGCTGGGAGCAGATGGAAAGGCTGCGTGTCGAATGGGAGGATCGACTGCGTAGCGCTGGAGTCGGTGTGGACATGTCGTGAGGCAGCAATCCTGTTGGCACATGGAAGAACCGGGGCAGACAGTCAGGCAGGCAGTTGGACAAGGTGTGTATAGTAGACATGTAAGTACATGGTACAGTGTGTGTATGTGTGTATTATTGGTATTGTTTCTAATGGGGTGTAATGTTGGTGGTGGTGCTGATGGTTGATGTTGGGTGGTGGAGCAAGGTTTGGGCTAAGTACTGTCGCCATGCTTGCCCCGCTCCTGCATGCAACAATGTCATGCTCAAAGGCCCAGTCAGAGAGCGCAAAAGGTCGAGGAGGTGAAGAGGGCGCATGGCAGGTACATGTACTAGCTGGTGTCCGACATAAGTCCGAGCATCGGAGGATGGTCCGATGGGCGATCACTGAAGATGGGTATGTAGTCTGTAGTACATAATATGTGGTATGTACGTACTGGTTTACTTACATGGTCGACTTGAGGCTCGGGCCTGTGCTGGCGAGGGTTAGGTGAAGGGCGGGTGCTAAATAGCTCAACAGCCGAGTCGGTCGACGGCGTGCGGTTCGTGAGCAAAAAGCCCCGATGACAAGTTGCCAAAGCAACTGAGGCGACGAAAAAGTATATCATGACATCCGTGGCCCGTCGGTCGTCTGTCCATGTCTTGGAGGCGTGTGGGTGGTAGCTTGGTAAAAAGCACGTGACAGAACCATCCATGAGCGTAGAACCAATGCAACGCTACTGAGCACAGTCGGGTCCAGCCCAGCGACGCCCAGCGACAGCCACGGCCCTAGGGACGCGCCGCCCGTTTTACCTTGGGACACGCCCATCCAACAGCAGGGCGAGCTCGGCCGTCCGTGTTTGTATGGGCATGGAGTATGGACGCGCGAGTATGGATGTATGTGCATATGTGATGTGGAGAGAGGGGGAGGGGGTGTTCGTGACGCCATGCAGGCCTCATGCAGGTCGGGCAGGGAGGCGGGCGCCCAAGGACAAGGGGGGGCGGCGCCCCTCGAAGCCCCATCTCCCCACGCACTCGCCGGCGGCAGACAGTGGAAAAGTGGACAGTGGAAAAGTGGGCAGTGGAAAAGTGGACAGTGGACAGTGGACAGCTGCTAATAAAACGCGGGCGCCCAACATGGCAGCATGGCAGCCCGTTGGACTGGGCCGCTCACTAGTACTACTAGTAAGTCCTTAATGCTAGAGTACTGCCAAGCGCTCCCGTTGTGCCTCTGCTTTCCACTTGCCCCTTCCCCTTCCCGCTTGACCGGTTAGGGCTTAAGGCGGCTCCCGAGTGGCAGGTGGCGGTGGTGGCGGCCCTTGATGCCCGATTCATACCCCCTTTGACTATTTCGTTGTAGCTGTGCCATTATTGACCCCAAGTCTGCTCTTGACGTGCACCACCACCACCACTACTACCACCGTTCCTCGACCTGCGCCAGCAAGCCCCGTCCCGTGCGCCCTCTTTGTTCTTTCTCGTCGCCACATTGCTTTTGCCACACTTGCGCGTGTCATCACGCGTCCTAATGCAACCTATACACTAACCCAAATACTCGGCCGCCACCTCTGCTTTCCCACAATCACAAGTACTGTACATACATACTACACACACGTGTGAGGAGGGTACAGTTCAATCCACAGCGACGCGTCTAGCAACCAATCAATGGAACCCAAGGGTGATCCGCTCCCGAGCGACTTCCCTCCCATCTTTACACGCGACACTACACTTGACGCCCTCTTGCGCACACCCCCGGCATACATTGCGCTCGTACACGACTCGACATTTGCAACCACCTAGGGCCTCTGTGCTAGAGACAAGGTCGTGATTCTCGCCTCTGGTTCCATCATTTATAGTCCCCAACTGCCGCCAAAACCCACGCCGTCTGTTTAGAATCCCTATACCAACATGTCCACTTCGCCCTCTCTGCGCTCCTCCTCGTTTGGAGACATGCCGAGTCCCTCTACGCCAGACTCCACGCCACCTGCCGCCTCACGGGGGTGTTATTTTTCTGTTGCCCCCAAGTCCGAGTACCTTAAGAATGCAATCCATGCACGGAGGGCCCAACCAAGTCCATCCCTACCGCCTCAGGATTTGATACCCAAGTCTTCTTCGCCTGCGCCAAGCTCCACACAACAAAAGACGGCCCGAGTCTCACCGGATATCTTTCTCCAGTATGCTCTATCCGAAGAACAAACAGCGCCTGTTTCTCCCGTCCAGCGAAGACGACCCTCCGATTTTGGCTTTGCGACATCCAAGACGAACAGGGAGCTTAGCAAAGAGATTGAAAGGCTCAAGGAAAGTCTTATGACTGCCAACCTGCGGGTGGAGCTGCTCAGCAGACATAACAAGGAATCACAAAACAAACTTGCCTCGGCCTTGGAAACAATAGGGCGCCTCGAGCCCTTCGAAGACGAGGTCCACGACCTCCGCGCTGAAAATAAGAAACTAAAGCTTAGAGTGAACAGCATGAAAGAGGAAATGACACGTCTCAACAAAGTCAACGAGGACCATCGCAAGATCAACGAGGAGCTCACTACCATAGCAAGCGAGAGTGCTGCACACTGGTCGGCTCACGAATCCGCCATTGACGAAGCAGCTGAATACATCATCAAGATGGAGGAAGAGAAAGCCTCACTCGCCCAGGAGCTTCAGGAGCTCAAGGAGCGAGTCGCTGCTATAGAACGTGTCTCTTCCGAAACCCCGCTAGCCGTTGGCCTTGACAAATACCCATCGCGTGTCTACAGCGTTGACGAATCGCGGCCTTCGACTAGCCATTTTGACTCGGACTACTACAGTCAACCTGCTTCACCTCAGCCAAAGCTAAGCAGCGAATCGGTCAATTCTTTGATGCCTTCGGAGCGATCAAGAAAGTTTCTTGATCTGACCGAGCAACACAGACGATCAGCTCGGGATCTGGTCCAGCGCATGTCGGCAGCATCCCTAAGAGCACTTTGTGACGCAACTCCATGTTCTATCTATCAGCAGCAAATTGCTACTGTCGAAGAAGAAGATAGATCGCCCACTCCGCGGAAGGCTTCCGTACAGCACCGCAGGGGCTATGAGGCTGCCTCACCAGCTTTGATGCCTGCGGTAGAAATTTGCCCTTCTCGACCTCATACCGTGGCACCATACGCAGAGACAACATCCCACCCAGATGGCCTTCGTGGCCTATATCATCCTGATCGAGCTAGGAATCGCAGAGCAAACCACCTCCGCTCATCTTCGGGCCAATTCGAGAGCCCCACAAACATACATCGTCTCGTCACTCGTCCACAGACCACATACGAAACATGGCAACGGCCTGGATTTGCAGAGTCTGAAGTCGATCTTACATCGGTAGTCGATCCGCTAGAAGACAAAGAGCGGTGGTGGCGTAGCATGGACCGCCTAACTCTTGAACAAGTAATTATCCACCTTACAACATTTGATGGACTGTCCCAATCTAACACGAATCCAGCAGCTATCCAAACCCGAGAACCGGCGAAGCTCAATGCTTTCGGCACTCCGATCGGATCGGTGATGAATGACAAGGAACTCCGACAGAGTAAGAAATCATGTACTTCAGCCAAGGCTGACTTGCCGCATGTCTCTCTTCGCCAGACCTATTTGTCCCAGGTGGAAGAGGGCGAAACGGTCCGTTCTGGACGACATGCTGTATGAAAAAGCTACTGTAATACCCTAATGACGTCTACGATCTTTAATATTTTCTTTACATCCTTCAACTGGCGTTTCACCAAAGAAGGAACCAATCAAAACGTACTCCACATCAGGAGGATAATGACGGCTAGGCGTAACATCAATAGTGAATCAGCATCACGAAGCACATGTTTGGGTAGGTGTCTTTGTCCACATGGAGTTTAGTCAAGAAGGTATATACCCATGATACCTTGAAACTACATTGTTTCGTTGTGATTAGACAAAGTACATCCGTGTTTGTACAATTAGTATTATTATTGCTATTAGTATAGTTAATCAACTCTATTTCGATCAACGTATGATTCCTACTCCGAATCTTCCGTGAGGAAGGATATGATTCATCAATGCCACTATCTAGGCGACGTGAAGACTTGTATGTGTTTATATCTCATACTAAGCAATAACAGGTTTGTATCTCTGCAGAAGCAAAAACGAGACAGATATCCGCAGAAGTATATGGATCTCCAGTCATCTCCATCTGTCCATGCTTTGATTTTTCCCTCCATTTCTTCTCCATCCCCGCCACTACGTGGTGTTGTGGTTCAAGAGCAAAAGTAACATATTGATGCAGTAACCTTGTTCGCGCGCCTGTTTCCGTTTCTTGGCTCCCCCCACACTTCCCCATCGTCATCGGACAGCTCTAACTCTCGTGTTATCCCATCCACCCACTCTTTCCTTTGGCCCCCATTTTTACCACTAATCGCGCTGTTTTTTTAATCTCACGCACGCGCAGATACTGTCCCACCCAACGCATCAGATATGCGCTCTTCGCCGTAATCCGCCTCGCCCTGCCCTTTTACCTTTCGTACACGTGCGACTTGACAAGCGACCGGCGCAATGATATCCTCTGGCTTCACCAATGCACCTGTCTCACAGCTCCTCGTCTTTGGCACTGTCATTGCGGCCCTCTTGGCTACAATTACCGATACAAGATACTATCTGCACATACTTGTTGTGCCGCATATATGGGGTTATGGCCAGTTTTGGCGTTTTGCGACGTGGCAGGTACGTTTGGCTACAACTTTCTATTTTGGGGGATGTGAAAAGAGAAACATACAAGGAGGGCAAAAAAGCTAAAACAGAAAATGATTAGGTTAGCTACACAAATTCTACAGAGGTGCTATTCGCAGTTGTTTCGTTTTACCAACTACGCGTTATAGAGCGATTATGGGGAAGTCGCAAGTTTGCCGTAAGTTTTGTCCTGGTTCTATTACTCGCAAAAAGCGATCTCTTTTGTCAAAAGGGAAAATGGCTAACAGGATACTCTGATTGCAATTAGTCGTTCCTCGTTTCGACTCTGCCATACACTACACTCCTACCACCCCTCATCCTAACTTTTGTCCTACGGCCCCTCACGTTTGCGCATATGAACCACCTCCCCGCCGGACCCACCGCCATGCTATTCTCCCTCGTCGCAAACTACTACGCCGCTGTTCCATATACATATCGCTATAGCATCTCTCCGTGGGCACCTACCACAACTACCTCCGCATCCTCTTCACAATCTATAACCGCCCTCTGGTCGCGCAGCCTGACACTAACATCAAAATCGCTATCCTACCTTGCCCCTTTACAGCTCGCCTTCTCACAGTTCCCCGGTTCGTTAGTCGCGGCTGCCATTGGCTGGGGTGTCGGCACCGCATACCGGCGAGACTTGCTTCCTGGGGCTACTCGCTGGCGCGTCCCCGGATGGATGGTTGGCGAGCAGAATCGCGATTCGAGAGGCTTTGAGGGACTGAGAGCGAGATTGGATGCAGAGAGGGAGAGAGAGGGCGGGACCGGAGATGGACTCGCGACGGGGATATTGGCAGGAGAAACGGGAAATGCACAGCAGGCCAGGCAGAGGAGAACGCTGGGCGATGTTGTGGCCGAGCAGTTCAGGGGGAGAGGATAGGCTTTTTGTCGTTATCTTATCTTTCTTTCTTAGTTTCGTACGAGAGTGGTGTGACTAGTATAGGATACACATGTATATGTTTGGCCAAATTATTGAGTATTATCTTAGCCATGAATAAGAGGAAGAATCGAAAGAGAACCTAGTCATGTGCAACAATGTAAGTATATATTGATCATTTCACCCACTCTGTTTTCATCTTTTCCAACTTTTGATCCTGACTCTTCTTACAGGTTGACTCCTTACAAAGACCAAAAAGAATCATTCTCAAAGTAGCAGAAGTAGTCAAGTCTACGCATCATACATCTTGTTGCACAACATGAGTCAAACAACTTCAACACACCGGTAAATGGCATCATGCACTTGGACTTTCAGCAGAATACTATCATCGGATAACAAGGTAAAGATATTCATTGAAATAGATTGGAAATGTTTGGCACACCATTAAAGCGTACCCCGAAAAGATATACCCATCACAAAACCGAACGAGACCATCGCCAGCCACCAGAAACGCCGCCATCATCATGCAAGACAAATCTGTCTTCTAAGGATCAATATTTAGTGCTTGCCCCTGTCGTCATTGCGCGCTGCACTCTTCTTCTTCTCGGCCAACGCCATCTCGTGCTCAGCAAGCTTTTCCTCCGAGGAACCGTCCTCCTTGAAAACCTTGGCGCGGTCGACTGAGCCAGGAATGTGTTCAGGCAGTTCGCTGCGACCGATAAGAGTAACCAAGATGCTGGCGCCGACAATCATAGTGAGAACAAAGCGGTATACGGCATACCAGTCGGGGGTCCACCCACGGTATGCAGCTCCTATAGTTGTCACGTCAGTCATCGAATAAACGCAAATAAACAAATAAATAGCAACATCATGATGAATACTCACGGGTATCTACATAGTAAAGTGCAGTGAATCCCAGGAATTGAGTGATTAGTGCACCCTCGACAGGCATCATGAGTGTAGACCAGGCTACCATAGGCGTCACTACACCGATGGCGTACCGCTTGTACCCTTGATAACCGCCGTAACCAGCCCACTCGAGTCCCCAGTGAATGGCACCAAGAAAGCTGAGAATCGAAGCGCCGTATCCAACCTGAAGGGGCTCAATGAGATGCAAGAGGTATGTAGCGTTCTTCTCGGAAATCATAAAGCCGTAGCCAGCAATCGAATGTTTGAGTTCCCATGACAGGTAGACTGTGGAGAGCGAGGTTGCGAGGTAAGGAAGCGTGCCAGCGAGACCCAGGTAGATTGCTTCGCGGGGGACTGCGGCAAGAGCAAATGTGTCTTTGACTGTGTTCTACCAAATATTAGCTACACGAAGGCACATTTTGTAAGGAAATGGTGCCCCGATACATACCACATCATGCTTCATATCGGCCATCATATCCACCTCCTTCTGCGGCCTGTCGGCACCAACCTCGGAAAATATAGGATGTGTTGTACTGGTGCTCGTGACCGTCTCTGGTGTAGGCTTTAATTCCTCATTTCTGTATCTGCTCTCGGCCTGCTTCTGTCCCTCTGTTAACTTGCCATCAGCCATGCATCGGCGCAAGATGGTGGATGAGGCCGGCTTTGGCGCATTTGCTGCTTGACATAACTGTGGTCTCTTCGCAGCCAGTGACCCAAATGACCCAAACTGTGTTTGCCATTGGAGTGACGGCGCTGTGCGGGAGAAGCATGCCGCTGGCCGGGCAGCTGTAGGTGCCGCGACGGACCTTAACACTAGACGTGACGCTCCGTTGCGAAGCATATTAGATTGATGATAGAGGGAGCACACAGGCAAGAGAAAGCGCGGACAATAGACCAGGTGAATCCACACACACAGCACAAGAACAAGAGTTTGAATATGAAAAAAAAGTAAGAAGAGAATAGAGAGAGCAGGAAAGGCTCAACTTTGCATTTGTGATTGAAGCTGCAAGCTCCCCCCGCAGAATGACGCGCGACATTACTGTGACGTCATGCTTGATCCTGAGCTACAACTACATCACAATGCCGGCCATGGTTCGGCATCGCAGCCGCCTTCCTTGCCAAGCGGTGGATCGAAACGGTCCCGCGACCCATAAATATCTTGGACACACTGTCGCAATCAGGCAATCAGTCTTTTCACTGTCGTTCACAGAGTCGGCCCGACGGCTTGAAGGCAAACTCCACATATCCCTGTTTTCAGCTGGCTATCAAGATACCAAGAGCCGGTAATCACATCTGCTAAATGACTGCATTGAGTGTCGATAGAAATTGTCATTGCCTTAGTTCATAGAGTAAAGAATACACATTACGAAGAATCAATCCGTACAAGCCAAAAAAACCACGCTATGCTGTGTACTCAGAATCAAATTATACCTCGGGATCCACCCTCCTTCCAGCCATTCCGATCAACCCTTCGCGTTCCATCGGTCATTGTACGCGTTGACCCCCACAGCAATCTGGCGGTAGAACCAGTTCCTGCTTCCCTCGTCGCTAACAGGAATGAATGGCCCATTCGTACCTCCTTTGAGCGTAATGGCCAATCCTGTCCTTTCTTTGCTGATGGTCTGTACATCCTTGAGTGGGACATCCCACTCAGTTTGCAGCTTCTTCGTACGCACCATCATGAGACCATTGTATGTGAGCATGACGAGCATCTCCTTGTTTTGCAGCTCGAGATGCGCAATGTAGTCCTCGTTGAAGTATTTACCGTTGTCAAGCGTCTTCAACCAAAATTGTCCAAGCGCTTCTCGCTGAGAGTACGGTCGCACAATGCCATCCGTGCCAATGAAGCGCGTCAGGCGCACACGGTCGAGGCCCTCTTGGTCAAACACTGTGGTCGTATTGCGCACACCTTCAGCCATATTGGACGCAAGATCAAAGGCTCCGATCGCAGCCTTGGTAGGTACACCGAGCAACCCCTTTCCGACGCCTTTGACGAAACCAAGAGCACCCTCCTTTTCTGCACCTTGAATGGGGTGGCGAGCAAGGCCGCCGAGCCCACTGGCTAAACTGCTGGCAAAAGCGTTACCACCGGACGTAATACCGTAAAGGGCATGCTTAGGCCGGTTGCGAGAGCGGGACATGCGACGCGAATCCTGAAACTCCTTGTCTAGAGTTGCCGCAGAGAGACCCTTTGACATACTGCCAGTAAACTTGGCCATACTGTCTGAGAAGCCAAACACCGATTTCTTAACAAAGCTCGATGCACCCTTTGCGATACCGATACCAAGATCCTCAGGACGATCAGATTTGACCAGACCCTGGTACGGCTCGTAGAAGATATCCGCAACGCCAGAGCTGATGTTGTTGAAGAGACCGACTGGGTTTCCGAGGAAGTCGGCAGATCCAATAATCACATGGACCTGTCGCAGTGACTCTTGGACATAGTGGTTCTTGATATTGTTGATCAATGCGGTTGTCGAGATACGAGCGTTCTCAAGCATCAACGAGTTGTATCGTACCGGCGCATCGTTGACATTGCCAATCGACATGGTAAGAACATTGACAGCGAACATGAATGGATTAGAGGTAGTCATGGTATCTTCTGCATTGATACGCTCCGTCCGGACAAACGAAAGGTCAATTTGCATAGGCTGAAGGTGTAGGAGCTCAAAGTAGACATCTTGGCCAGACTGTTCTTGCTTTGGTTCGGGAATACTGAGGTTTTCATCCCACAGCTTGCCTTGCTTCTCTTCAGTCCAAGACGCGCCAGGTATATTCGCGAAGTCGATCATGGCAAATATGAAGTCTTCATCGATCTCGACAGTCATCTGCTGAAGCAAGAACGTGAAGTATTTGATGTACAAGACACCATACGAGTCATCCTTAACTTTGGTGATTGTGGTCTGGAATATGGGGTGTGCTTCCATTTCCTTTCCGGTCTTTGGAACAACACTGGGATAGAAGATGATGGGAAAGATACCACCGTAAAGCTGGTTATCGACCTGGATCCACTTGACCTGCATATTGACCATCTGGTACAGCGGTGAGTCCGAGTACTTCAGCTCAATATCGCGGAGCGTAACGTAGACCAGCTCCTTCAGATGACGATTGACGAGCGAAATGCCAATGCCAGCAAGCCGTAGCTGTGCTTTGAAGGTGACATCCGTATCCATGTCCTTGACTTCGAATCCGGTCGTTGTTGACGACGACCCTGCAGACTTTTGCTTATACATACTCTTGGAGGGCTTGTAATTTGCGATTTCCAGAGTCTGCGTAGGACCTGCAGCAACGACGTTGAGATCAATGACCTTCATGCCTCCACCCTCTTGACCAGGTGGAATCTTGAATGGAATGAGCGGTCCAATCTCGGCAAGTTTGACATGTCGCTCTCGACTATTGGCACTAATCACGATTTCCTTGTTCCTCGCTGCTGGGAAATCCCATGCGTATGGCATGATGCTCCGAGGAGGCAGACGGTACCTGATCGGCCGGAAACCAGATCCGCGGTCATCTTCATCTTCATCTAAGTTTGGATTCACTTGCCAATACAAGAACTCTTGATCACTCATATTTTTGAAAGAGAATGGCCAGTGCTTGTTCTCAACACTGATGTGACAGAATATGGTTGCTGCTTCCATGAGAATGTCTACACGGACAAGCTTTTGGCGTTGGCCAGCCTTGGAAAGTTTGACATGTACGTTGCCAACATTGGAGATATTAAAGGGTGATGACCATTGGTTGTTAACGCCAGGGTAACAGAGTGACAGCTGGGGTGCGCCGCCTTGTCGCAACCATCGAAGCGGGAAAAGCTCGCCGTCCTTCACCGTCATCCAATCAGATTGGCCAGGTTCACGGATAAGCAGTTCTTCCTTCATCTTGTTGTTGATGATGAAGCGTGGCGCGATGGAGACGGTCTTGGTCAAGTTGTACTTGCCCTCGCCCTCTGAAACGGACACACCAAGGTGCATGTCGGAACGCGCTTTGACAGACGGCAAAGCCACTGTGTATGTGCTACCAATTGCGTCGAAACTCTGAGGCTTGCTCCAGTTGGAATCGCCAACCCTGATCAGAGCACGATTTTTCTTGTTCTCGGTTGGGTAGGAGAACATGAAGGGTAAGGCCTTGCCAGCATCTTCTTGGTTGTCCGTGACAACGCCTTGCCCGGCAGCAGCTCGGCCTGAGGCCATGGATTGCTGTGCTCGGACATCCAGCTGTAGTCCAGTGCGGTTGAGTATGATGTATGGACTGTAGATGGCTACCTTGAAAGCGCCACCGCCGTCGGGGAAGTTGCTAGAATATGTTAGTATGCTTTCATTATTGAATCCAACGGAGATAATCTTACAAGAAATGCATGTTGAGGTGTAGAACTATGTCATTGTTATCCCTAACTTCAAGCACTTTTTCTCTTCTGAAGCTTTCCCGGTCGGTGGAGTTGATGATGCCAAATTTGCTGGGTTTGAAAGGCCCATCCTGCATCTCAACACTGATTAGCAGCAGATGGGAGAGCTCCACCACGTGCACTGGACTGATTCCGCCCTTCCTGAGGAAGTTCGTCCAGTCCTTCTTTGTGTTGCTGTCATAAATCCTGTACTTAAAGTCATATGGAAGGAGGTTGTGGACTTCGACTGGCGCCTGGAGGCGAAGCCTCATGTATGGGTAGACACCAGTCAAGGGATCCTTCTTGTCATAGGCTGCATGAAACTGGAAGAAGAATGGCGGTGCTTGATCATCCTGTTCTCCACGGCATGTAATTGTCCGAGTAGGGCGCTTGAGAAGGTCTTTCCAGAATAGGCGCTCATTGGACCAGGCATATCCGAAGCCCTGGTCTGGGCGAACGATCATGGAATGCATGTGGCAAGCGCCAACAGGAGCTGGCCGAGCATCTCCAGGAGGAATCTTATCGATCTTGAGAAGATGGCCGTCTTCAGGGCTGAACATTCCAAGTTCAATTGGGATCTGAGTGTTGTTCTCCACCAATAATGGGGAGCGGATAGTAATGTTCTTGACATTATCCGATCCAAGCTTCACATCAATCAGCAGGCGATGCTGAATGCGATCCTGCTTCGGCTTCAGATTGTATAGAAATTCGCCCTCGCGATGCACCTGTACGCGAGAAAGAGAGTCAAAGCCACTGCCTTGCAGCTTGATTCCAAGCATCCCAGTGGCGCTTTCGGTAGAAAGCGTTTCTCTTGCCGACATGGGATCTTCGAATCGCCACGGCCGCTCTTCTCCATCTTCGAGCTTAGCAGCGAAACCCTCTTCTTCTTTGCCCTCAGCCCAAACATCAATGCTAAAACCTGTGTAGTTGCGCACGCGGTACGGCGCATCGTTGCCTCGGGGCTTAGACAAAATGTCGTCTTCGCTGGTGAGAAAGTCGAAGGACTTGGATCCCAGCGCAATCGTAGCGGCTGTTACTGTGAGTTCCATCGATTTGCGAGAATAGAGATCCACAGTTAACTTTTCTGGGTCCTGGTCCTTGGACATATGGAACCCGACACTCCAAGGTTCGATCAACGGCTCCCATGCGGACTTGGAAAAATTGTACACATTAATCAGTGTGTCGACGGATGTATCAGCGACCATTGCACCCGTCCAATCTCGTACATCGACTACAAACTTCTTCACGCGCCAATCGAGCATAGGCATCTCATGCACATCGCCAATGAGCACAACACGTATGCCTTCAAAACTGACATGCAGCTCTTCTCTTTTGATGACAGCTGAAGAAGGGGCTTGTTGATGCGTCGTCTGCTGCATAGATCGCTTGTCGGTCGCAACAGACTTTGCTTGACCCTTGTGAGTAGATGCTTTGGCTGCATGAGACGTACCCTTTTTGGATGGTGTAGCTGCCTTGAGTTTTTGGGCTTCTGCGGAAGCCATGGGTTTCTCGGCGGGAGCAGTCATTGCAGATGCTCGGTTCACAATCTGCATGGCCAACAAGATGTCGCGCAGTGACAGTCGTAGGACGAGAGGCTCTATGTCGACGGTTATGCTCGTCATTGAAGACTTTGAACCCTGGTTTCGCATGTCCAAGGCTGATTGAATACTGAAGTCGTCAAGAATTCGCATGCGATTGGTCTCGAATCGGTCCATGCGGCACAAAAACATACCGACCTTGTCAACTTGTAGCGTCATTGCTTGTTGTTTAGAAATGAGCACTTGCTTGGTGCCAAGGACAATAGCTTCTGAGCTGGCCATAGCTGGGTTCGCAATGAGAACAACTTGCGCATCCACCAAGTTCACACGGAATGACACGCTCATGCCATTATCTGCAGGCGCTTCGGCAGACTGAGGTACTTCCAGTGTTCGGGAACCATCAGGCGACATGATATCGTCATCGTCGCTATCTGTTTCTTCCTGCTCAGCTCCTTGCTCAATAGCCAAGGGCTCATCAGTGGCAAGTCCTGCGTTGGCGAATGCCTGAAGAGCAAACAAGTAGTCTAGAGCCAAGATGATGCGCGGACTGTCAATGGTCAGAATCGCAATCATACTACGCTCTTGTCCGCCAGAAATGGACACACTAGCCATGAACTGCTGCTTTACATCATTGTTGATGAGCGACATAATCTTGCGGAACTTGTTGGTCCCCTGCACACGGCTGTCTCGGATAGTGAAGGACTGTATGACAAGCTCCGCTTCCATAGCTCCGTCGCTGATCATGCGGACCTTCACATTGGTGTCGTTCAAAGAGAACTTTGAAAGACTAGCGGCTTCGATGTCACCAACAGGTCCGCCATCCTCAGACTTGATAAGCTCCAGGCCGATAGTGCCAACTTTGAAGACAAAGTCCAGCTTCGTCCACTTGTCTTGATCGGTATGTAGTCCAGGTCTTTGTGAAGTAACCACGTCTTTGAAGGGCGCCAAATTTTCATCACTCTTGCCAGTTAGTTGATGTGCAGGATCCGTCCTCTCATTTGGCAGTTCGGCTTGGACGTCCTCTTCAATAGCTTCGGGCTCTGTGGCAAAGGCTGCAGGTATAGATCGTGACAGCTCCAAAGCAAACTTCATCTGCTCAGGCGTGAGTTGCAAATTGATGTTTGACATAGATCCATCAATCTCGAGATCTGGTCGCTGTTGCCCGGCCCTATGCTCGACCATAGTGATCCTGAAGTCGAGATCCACTTTGTCGATCAACTGCAGCTCTTCAGAGCGGTCTTCATCGTAATGGAGTCTCGAGGTAAGCTTGATGTTCCTGATACCAGCCGAAATCTTGTTGGCAGTCTCTGCGCTCTCAGAATCGTCCAGAGGGACAAAACTGTTCTTCGCATAGATCTCTCCCAAGTTCGCAGTAAGGGTATCACGATCTGGTTTGTCTGATATCACCATACGCGGGAAAACAACAATGGGCGTGCTAATGGTAATGTTGTAATGGAATCTTGTCGCTCGTTGTTGAATCTGTGTCGCTTGGTTTGCCGCGGCCTGACGAGCAGCATTGAAGATGGCCTGCATCTTACCGAATTTAACAGCAAATTGCATGATCTTGCGGAAGGGCTCTGTGAGAAAGTTGATCTTGACAGACCCCGTCTTCAGTACGACGGCCGCGTCGTACCCTGGATAGCTCTCAGAATCAGAGTCAAAGGTCTCATAGCTGAAATCAGCTAGGTTTTTGCCTTCAATAGTCACGAGTTGGCGAAGCGGAGACTCCTCAGATACGCCTTGGTTGACGTCGTCAATGAGCGACAGGTTTCCAAGCCTTCCACCAATACGCATGGTTTTACCGCTAAGGAAGATACCAACGTTTCCGGAGTTCAGACTCAGCGTGGCGAGTCGTATACCGTCATTATTTAGAATCACTGCAATGCGCTTCAACTCTGCGCGAATGCGTATCTTGTCTGGTTCTGCTTGCGGCTGCTCAACAATTGGTTGTTCATCTTCTTCCTGCTTGTCCTTGATCTGAGCCTGCTGTTTTTGGGGAGGTCCTGGGTTCGTAAATGTATCTAGAACAAAATCTAGTAGAGTAAGCAGTGTCCGTCGAGTCACTATCAAGTTGATTGTTGAAACGGCGACTTCCAAGTTTGTCGCAATGCCCTCGTATTTGGTTTGGAACTCTGGCGATTCTTTGTTCACCTTGATGAACTTCAGTGTGAATAGATCTTTCTGTTCATCTGCTGACACATCTTCTGATGAGATGATGTTCTTGAATTCGAGGATTGTAGATTCCTCCACGTGGTCTTCAACAGCCAAGCTCCGCAGTCGAACATCTGCAGCCATTTCAAAGGCCTCTTGGTAGAAATCAAGATCGAAACTTTCAGCGACCAACTCAACTAGGAGCTGATCAGCCTTTCTCCCTTCAGGATCTGCTCTGTACAGAGAGCCTTGAAGGCGATCGACTGTGAACTTGAACTCAAAGTTACGCTGATGTAAATGCACGTTCCGTTTGTCTCCTTTGGACTCTTGCGCGTCCGAGAATTGCTCCTCGGTATCACTGTGGCTGTCTTCTTCCATGACAAGCTCATGCCCTTGTGCAGCAAATGCGAACGACCTTGAACGTGATCGCCCGAGAGGATCTGCTTCAGACTTGGCCTCGTTCTTGGGTTTCAGGTTTGACGGTCCCTTTGCTCCTTCGACTACTGGTTTGCTTGGACTATCATCCCCAAACTTGGGTATGGCCACATCAATCAGTTTCATTAAATTCTTGTACTTGGAGTCCGAAACCGATGCGTGAAGTATGGGCAGATTTCCAGAGACGCGGAACTTTGTCAGGTCCGATGCTTTTGGGACGATACATATCTCGATCTTGAAGTCAATATTGATACGGTCGACGATATGATAGTTCTTCACGCTTGAATCTTCCTCCAACTGCGCACGAGTTTCCTCAATGGACGGCCCTATGAGTACTTGCGTTGATTCCAGCTTCAGGTTGAATTTGTCGTACATTAGATTCTCCAACTTTCGGAAATCCTCATCAGTGTACTGCTGCTTCTGTTTCGCTTGAATGTCACGAAGGGTTTCCTTGTCGACAAGCTCACTAGTGACGCTCATATGACCTGCATCAAGGATGAGACAGTTGCTTGATTCCTTAGTGACCGAGTCAGGAACTATGATGAGTGGGGCCTGCAGGTTCAGTTGGGCATTGATAGTCTTGTGTTCAGCAAGGGCGAACTCCAAGCCTGCACGGGTTTGCTGTCGGATGCCTTCAACAGTAGCTCCAGCCGTCTCCATGAGTGCACCAATGGACTCCATGTGCCTCTCCGGAGGCTTGAAGAACTTGGCAACCTCCACTACGAACCTAGGGTTGTAAACAAACTCCATGCTCTTCAAATTCATGGTGAGATTTGTGTCGGCTGTTCCGTCGAGTGGATTGTTTTCGAAGGTCAGAAAGAAGAATGGATCATCCTTCTCTTCTTCTTCTTCTTCGTCATCCTCGCCCTCCATATCCCTGGGTGACTCATCGTCATTAAGTTCCTCAATTCGCTTGTCGTCAGGGACGGGTGGTGCATCCTTGACGGTGATGATTTGCGGAAATAGACTTCCCTCAGTAGTACCATCGTACAAACGCATACCCTCAAGGGCCACCTTGACAAACGTCGAGTCCGTACGCTGCAGCAGTTGTGTACTGAATGAGTCGAAAAGAAGTCGAAGTATCTCGTTTCCTTTGCCATGTGGGTCGCGCTTGAGTGTAAAGCTGCCTGTTCGTAGGCTCATGTTGACCTCTAGCTTGACATACTCACGGGGCATATCCACTGACTCGGCAATGGCCTTCTTCTCATCCCAGTCAATGGCATCGTACAGCTCTTTTCGTTGCTGCTCACTCATCTGAGTGTTGTCGTCTTCGTGCTGCTCCTCTGGCTTGCTTCCCCAGACCCAAGACGTCCAAGTTTGTTTAGGTGGGGGCTTCTTGACACCCACATTCTCTTTGCGTAGCTGGTTGCGGGCAAGCGAGCGCCAGAAGCGAAGATCCTCGTACGAAAGCTTCCGCTCCAATCTGTCCAGATCATCGGTCTCAGTAGCATCAAGCCTCTCTTCGCGCTTCTTCTTCTTGAAAAGCTCAATGTATCGTATCCTGTCATCGCGCCTCTCTTTGAAATAGTCCCAGCTCCATTTGCGGTTCTTCTCGTGGATCTTATCGAGCACAGCTTTGCCCGCAAATCGGAGCCAGCCAGCGGGGTCTTCTTTGGGCGAAGATTTTGGTTGCAGTTTCTTGTATTCTTGGTGGCGAATGAAGTAGTGGAACAAGTCGACCAACATTAGTGCATCGCGGTATTGATCTTCGTCGATGATGAAACCAAGTTCATCGAACAAGAGTCGAGCCTTCATCTTAGCACGATCCGTTTTGCCCGTCTTGTCTATCTCCAAACCAGCACGTCCACTAATGGGCTTGAGGATGAATTGATGGTCACCTAGATCAGGGTTGTCGCCTCTAGCAATCATGCTTCGTGCTTGCTCTATGAAACCTGACCGGTCGATTTGTTGCTCATCGCTACTCTGGTTGCCCTTACCAGTACCAATAAGCTTGGCATCCGTGTCCCAGTATACTGCCAAGGATCCAAGTGTGGCCAGCTTGTGTGTCGAGGCAGACGTACCTTGGATGAAGGTAGGTTTCCAGTTCTCATCGGTGCTGATAGCGCTGAAGTCCGCAAGAGTGAGACCGAGGGCAAAGGGGTGGCCAGGGTCGGATATTGAGTCCTCATAGCGGATGTGAATGTTCTTGACGGTAACCTGAACGTTATCGACAATGGCGGTGACCAAACTCGCGGTAAAGCTTTGGTTCTTTTGCTGTTCCTCAGCACTCATACCCTCGTTGTTTCTCTCTTTTAGTAGTTCTGCACTGTCAAGCTTCTCCATTTTGACAGCATGAGCACGTCTCTCCTCCTCATCAGCATCGTAGTCTGCATCCTCCTTTGGCGCTGCTAGCAAGAAGACATCTTCAATGCTGACCTTTAGCGGCTTGCCACGCAGATTTGACCAGGGTATTGATAGTGTCAGAGAGCCAAGATGGCCTTCGACAACGTTTAGCGGCAAACGCAATTGGTCAAGGGCTTCGCGACGTAACTCGAGGTCGCGTAGTTTGACGTCTCCAGACCAGATACCGACATTCAGCTGCTTTGGGTCGAAGTTCTGGACATACATGCCCAGGAACCGATTCAGCAGCGTCGACACAAGTCCCTCGAGCATGGCGGCGGCGTTGGGCCGTTACCCAGGCCGGACGTCGAAAGTAGGCAAGTGGAGTGTGGGGTATGGAATGGGGCGTATGTGTTGGAGTGGAAAAGATATCGCTATCGTTGTATCATAAAACCGTGTGAAGTCATAGGAAACGGCCGTCAATTTGCAGTAGTACTGCAGAAGGGGTATCGTAGATGGTAAACACAAGGCGGGGCGTGAATAAAGGCACAGGTTTTGTGTGTGTGAGGTGTCGATAATTACCGAGGCCGCGGCCAGGAAGAAAACAAAGTAATCTAGCAAAGAATGCAGAGGCCAGACATTGGAGAGAGGAGTTACACCGCACACAACGCAGCAAGGAGGGGGTGAATAGAGATCACCAAGGCAGCTACACGTCGTTTAGCCGCAAGTGCCATGGATGCATGACGTAGATCCAGCTTTCCCGCTCACGTGTGCGGGCCGTCTGGTCGTTGATTGGCTGGAGGTCTGTTTCCAATTGCGCCGTCTCCAATTTCTTCCCGCGTCCACTCCCCGCGGATCGCGTCTGAAGACGTCGCGCATCAACAGTAGAGGGTAGTATATACTATTCTGAGCTGAACTACTTCTCTATAATACTGTCGCGACCTTTTATTCACACTGCCCTTGTGCTCTACCATTGGCACCTACAAACTACGACCCTGAACTTGACCAGCCAACAGCACAACCTTTTCCATATACACATACTATTTTCAAGATGGGCTGGTGGCCCTTTTCAGGCTCAGGCGCAGACGCCGCAACAAAGCAGCAGCACCAACAACCAGCCACTATTTCAAGTTCAGCATCGCCTGTACAAAAACCAAACGATGCGCCCATACCGACAATATCACAAACACATTCTGCCCCCTACGATCCCGACTTCTACGCCGCCCACCCACACCTTGCACCGCCCTCTTTTTCTCCCAATACTGTCTCGTCCTCGACAGCCAACAGCATAGACAATACCACACAACAGTCTGAGGAGCTTGATCCCACACTCCCGCGCACCATGTCTTGTCGCGCCGCCTTTGATAGCGCCTTCTATTGCTCATCGCTCGGCGGTCACTTCAATGACATATACCGCTACGGGCAACTAAGAAGCTGCTCTGACCACTGGAGCGACTTTTGGTTCTGTATGCGCACAAAGAACAGTCGGAGCGGCCAGGAAGTCAAGGAGCGCATGGTGCAGGATAGGTATCGGGAGAAGGAAATAATGCTCAAGAGTGGGCCTAATAGCGAAGATGTCTGGCGTAAGAGGAAGCCGGGAGAAGAGGTTAGAGGGGCATTTAGTAGGCCTGCTGAGGAGGTATAGAGGCAATGGTATGAATATGGGCTTGTGTATAATATACTGTAAGACTGAGTACTGAAACGCAGTGAGTTTGATTGATAAATCAATCTACGTTTACCGACCTATCTAAAAAAACTCCCAGAAGAAACAGGAGGCAATACAATACTTAGTTATCTCTACTCGAAGAATACGAATGACTTCAAGCCCTTCTTGAAAGATACATTTTGTTCCAGTGTATCATAATCTGTGATCATCGAAAGCGAAATGTGCCTGTTCTACCCATCCAGTCTTTTCTTTCCCTATCTATTCATACAAGGCGTAGCCTAATAGCACAAAGAATAAGGAAACTTGTTGAACGGGCTCTGTAGCTAGCTAGGATAAGCATGGACCGGGCACAAACAGCAAAGTACGAAAGCATGTGCGCGCAGGGCTAAAGAGGGTTTGCACGCATGCAGGAGGGCTGCCAAAAGACAGGTGTTTGTGTATTCAAAATTCTCCTTCTTGCCTATCTACGTGCGTACAAGGTTCTTTTCTTATACTCTCTGCTTCGGTCCTATTGTAGGGGTTGCCCTCTGCTGTGTGCGGGGTAGAGCTTCCGAGCCATCCGATCGCTGTAACCTTATTACTTTTACGGACAAAACTGTATAATTACTGCATGAACAATTTATGTCTGTTTCGCGTCTAGCGCATTGGACTATCATCACTTAGAAAAGAGTAGTAGGAAATAATTACTTGTACTTGTACTATGCAGCTATCCCTCTGTTACATTCCCTTTTAGCATCACATTCTTTTTTATCTTACTCTTATTGAAGTACCAATTACACTGTGCTCAAAGAGTCTACGTCTAGCGTTATATGCAACAGCTACTTTACTAGTGAAGCGGCTGTTACGATATTATATGGTTTTAACACTCTACTTAAGATAAGCAAACCAATGTGGTCGAATTTTTGGGTGAATCTACAGTGGTGAACAGCTCTTTGCGGTCTTCATGCGTTATCGTTGCAGAATAATGGTGTTGTGATGCCCAAGGTGAAGATGACGGACTCACACATGGTGAAGATTCATGACATAGTCCACAGTGAGGGAGCGTAGTGATCATATTTCCAGAGTTTTTGCCCAGTTGTTACCAATGGGAAATTGTAACAGTTGAGGGCACACACTCATTTCTTCTGCTCAAAATAACAATAAGCAGAGTTCGCAACAAGCAAGTCAAGTTGGACCTTTTGAGCCCCACTTAATTGGTTGTTGCGAACTCTGACAATAAGTTTACCATTTCTTCACAACTAGACTTTCTGAATATGAATTTTTGGCGATACTTATTCTACCTCAACTTTCAATCTCACCACGAGAACTCTTCAAGAAATCAGTGTCGAAAAAGCTTCCTTGATATTTTCTACTAACACCTGCTGTTTGTTCTGAGACAATGGCCTATGACGTGTTTTATAAGCGAATGAGCCACCCCACCAACTTTGCGTACCTCTGCAAGCGTGTAGCTGCACCACATCATAATCATTATAATATGTATTGATATAGTAGATTAAGCAGCACACAGAGTGTCTTTTCTACAGGTACGTGAGTTATAGCCAGTCTCTTTGCACCTGCTGCAGCGCGTAAGAGCCCGGCGGCTGATACCTGATCGCTCTCCTCCCTGACGCTCCTCGCAAGCAATCTGCTCATCAACCTCGCGTTGAGCGATTATATCCTCGCCAACTCCCTTTGTAAGCACTCCAAGCTTCTGTATCCGCTTCTTTCTACGCTGCCTACGTTTTGTGGCTGCCTCATTAGCCTTCTCAAGGCTGGCGATCTGTTCGCGCATTAGCTCAGCCGAAAGCATCATTATCTCTGCTTCCTTCTTAAGCTGGCCAATCGCCGCGATAATCGAAGCTAGTGATGAGCTTTTATGACGTTGTAAGCAGCTACTTATTAGCATTGATTGGGCTTCAAGCTCGTGTATATTGTTTTCCTTGCAAGACTCTTGGAGCTTGGGAGATTAGTGGCTTTCATGGCCGTCAAGAACAAGCAGGCGACGTGTGCTGACAACGTGAGTCTTTGTGTGAGCGTTAAAGTGCTTTAGCCATGCAACACCTAGCTCGTTGTTCGTCCAGCTAGTTTCACTGACTGCGATCGCTCAGTCGCGTGGGATATCTGCTTCCTCGTACCAGGCAGATAGATGATGGTGGCCAGCAAAGATGAGAAACGGTGGGACTGCCTAGCCAGCTGCGTTGATCGCAGCGATCAACGCCACCCACTTACGATTGCCTGGCTGAATAGCCTTTAGTCGGGCCTCTTCTTTCGGGCGCTGTAACGACAAGCTGAGTGGTTATGTCGCCTATCATAAAGCCAGCTTCGTCGAAGTTATAGACGTTTTTATTATAGATGCTGTACTTGGCCTTTGTCTGCTCTACAAGCTCAAGCCAGCTCTTGATTAAGACTGGATCTTCACAGACAGCTCTCTGCCTATCATACGCTCGATTAAAACGCGTTGTAAGTCTGTCTATACGCTTGACAAAGTTGCGTGGCCAGTGGACAGCGACTTGGCCAGCGCCGCGCGCAGCCAACAGTCTATGGGCCATATCGCGCACAGCTGCGTAGGTAGGCGCAAATCCACGTAGATCTAGATCAGGTATATGGTTAAGTATCATCACCGCGTCTTCTAGCTTAGTAAGCTTCTTTAAGTTAGGCTGGCAATCGCGTGGGGGAGGCCTGCCAGCGCGTCGGCGGTGAAGAGTAGCGCGAGAGATATTGAACGTAGCTGCAGCGCGTCTCTTAGTTTGAATTTGGGTTGTGTTAAGAGCAGATAATGTAAGGTGTATATCAGCGTCGTGAGAGAGGTGTTTAGATAGATTTCGTGGAGCCATTGTAGATTACAACAAGAGCGGTGCGCAAAGTCAATAGGGGGACTCACTCGCTTATAGAACAAGTTATTATTATTATTGTGGTCTAACGTCCTGTCTCAGCCCTAAGGCTATATAAGACGTACAAGCTGGTAAAGCCCACAAGTATCTACGTAGTTACATTCAATTTGGTGTAGATCGGGGCTGGGGGTTGTCTAAATACAGGTGAGGCTCGTAGCCTATATAAAACACGTTATCTATCTACAAAACTTCAAGTATCCAGCAATAACCACATACGAAGACCTTTCATAATAGTCTACTCATCCTTGAACCATCGTAGCCACCTGAATAGCTGATGTCATATGCAGATATTTATTTACATGCGCTTCGAATAGATGCATAATTAGATTTCAATCTTCGCGAACGTTGTGTAAAAAAATTGTTTCCATTGAGCGAGTCGCGCCCAAAGGTAAGCCAGCTTGTCCCCTTTACCCACTGTGTCAGGGCGGGCTCCTAGAGGAGCCAAGCACGCAGCCATACGCGCCAACTACTCAGCCAGAAAGGCAGGCACAAGAGAACAAGCTTGACTTGTTGCTCGTATAGCTAAGACTTAAGCTTACTGCGTCCTCGCAGGCTGATAGAGCCTAGCACTATAGCTCTGTGACACACTGGGAGTAGAAGTAGCTCAAGAATATACTATACTGTTAAGACAAGCAACGATGGAGGCAAAAACTGGAAGTAATCAAACTACGATCAAGATACTTTGTAGATGTCCATCAGGCGCACAGCAGTGATCTATCTCATCAGCAACAGTGTGTCCTGCAAATAGGACTTGGGAGAAGTCGGCAATCGGCGTTCCACCGCTCAGACGCTAGACCCTGTTCGGAATGCTCCAAGTGATGCGATGCGAACGTTCGGTTCTCGAACTAATTCACTCTTGCAAACAACACTTTGGTGTTTGCTTGCTACATGGCTCGAACCAGGTGATCGTCATTCATTAGGAGACATAGATTACCTCTCTCCAAGGCTCGTATCCAATACAACTAGGCTCACACACTGCAAAGGACCTAAGCACACTCAAAAGACTAGTAGCATCCTGCAATTACCCTGTCTCCGACGATCAAGACGCAGCGCGACTCTCGTACTCCTCGAAAGCCTCAGGTATCGCCATGGTCCGAAATGGCAGCCCATCGCCAGCGGACAATTTTCCGCTAGGCCATTCAGCGACATCCCCTCAACCGCAGCCCTCGAAGCGCGACAAACGGCGCAACATGCTCGCTGAAAAGCTCGCGGAAATGATGGCCTCCTTCTCCGACAACAGAGATAGCCACTATCGCGCTCAGTTGGCTGCGCTGCAAGCTGACATCAACCTGATTATGAAGGCTGACCCTTATGCGAATCAACCACTCGAGGATAATGGAGAGGAGGCCTCGGAGCTCATCGCGCAGATCATGGGCAACAACGTGCCGTCTGCACCCAGCGCTGGCACAGATTATATCGCGCAATGTGGAAAACACTACTCGCGCTTTGTTGACGCGGTCAATGATGCGATGGAGGAGCGGGACTACAATCTCACCATGCTCTGGGTGCGTGCCCCCTGCGTTCCGAGATCCTGACACGAGATGCTAATCGTAGGCTTTATACAGAACAAACACGAAAACACGAAGAACGAAGTCGAAAATTCACATTGTTACAAAGTCCAAATCGCCGAAGAGGAGCACAAGTTGCTTGCCGCCACCATTCGGGAGCGTCTCGTAGCCAGCATACAGCAGCGAACAAACAGACTGAAGCGAGAGAAGGAACAGCTTGACTTGTCCGACAGCAATGCGATGCTCCTCCACCCTAATCAATTCAGCATCGGAAACCCTGCCAGTCCTGGCGGACCGCAAGCGCCCCGGAAAACAAGAAGGACGGGACACAAGTTTGGGGACGCTGAAGAGCTGGCTGCAGCCAATGAAACCAAGCGCAAGAGAAAGTTGTTTGAGGATCAGGACAACGATTCTCCTAGCGCCTCTGCCCGGGCTATCGAGATGGGGATTGGCTCTCCGTTTCGTGAAGCCAAAGCGCGTACCATCAATGCACAATTCGAGTCATCTGCTTACTCTCTTGAACGCTTGTTCACTGAGAAGGAGCTTAACATGGCTATGAATCAAGCTACAACAGCCGCCTCTCACTTCTTTGCGAAGATGAAGAACACAGAGGCTGCAACGCAGGAAGCAACGACGAACGGCAACACCAATGGCACAAATGGAGAGCATGTTTCTGAAAACGGCGACCTTATGGACCAAGATCAGGACTCGGACGACATACCAGGCGCCTCTGACATGGTGCGTCAGCACTCGTCGAACCCCCATGCGACGCGCGGTGCTACCCGATCTGCACTCAATCCTACGGCAGCCATAGTCAGTGGACAAATACCACCATTCATTTACAACCCGCCTTTTGTGTTGGATGCAAAGATATTCCAGAAGATCAACGCGTCGGCGCCACCACCGCCCTCGCTCTCGGCACATGATGTGGAGCAGGATCTGAAGCTGATGCTAAGGGAAGCACGGCCGGATGATGATCTGAATGAGAAGCTGTTGCAGGCTGCATGCAACCCGGTCAAAGCACGGGACTACCAGGTCCAGCCGCCAAACTTCTCTGAGCCAGTCAATGAGATGACAAGCGCGCTGCGCAGCACCGCACCACATCTGGAAGTAGGTGCAGGACTGGGGGGAGTGCCTATGAGCGCGCAGAGCAGTGCTGCAGGATGGTCCGAAGGTGGTGGAAACACGCCGATAGGACGTAACGGAGAGAGAGACTCACTTGCTGTTGGTGGTCATGGTGGCGGTGTCGCGATGAGTCGAACGGCCAGTGGAAGCGGAAGGGGACGCGGTCGAGGACGCGGAGGTGGTTAGGACGTGTCTCGGCGGTAGTCGACTTCCTATTCGGCTTGGACGGTCTCTTGACTTGGGCGTCACGGTCTCGTATTATACCCATGTCTGGCGTTTGGGGACGCGATGCATGTGCGGCGTTGGGCTGGACGCTGGATACATACTACTTGCATGCACCGAGGTTTTTGCTTTGTGGTCTCTGTTATTGCAGGTGACTCGGGGATGCTATGAGCCAGGAGTTCTGTCGCAATCAGGCAGACGCGTCGGTTCCCCCGTTTGTATTTGTATCCTATTTCGTCTTTGATTTTTTTCCCAGTACTACTTTGGCGTATACAAGATAGACACAGTGACCACACGGAGATTTACCAATCGATCAAACCATGTTTTTGTGTCTGTCCGAGTGTCAAGGCTAGCTGTGCATGACAACAGGCCATTTCTTCACGTAGTCACCCCGCAAGACAAGGCGATCGTTTGCAGAGTGTAATTAGTACATAGGTGTGTCGTCAGTCTGCGATCAGCAGCAGCAGGCCACATCATACAAGAGTGTTAATAGTAGATGGCATGGATGACGGTGGTGGGGATAAAAATGCCGGCCATGTCGAAGGTACGTGAAGCAGCCGGTTGCTATGGGCGGCCATGGCGGGGTTGCTCGCTAAAACAACTGGTTTGAGGTCATGGTGGGGTGAGGGTGCCGTCATAGCAGCCTGCATGCGAGCGTCCTGGCAAGCGGCGAAGCAAGCAGGCACGGCATCAACGGGCAGGCGCGACACAGCAACACGCCCAACGCGGCAGGCGCACAGGGAGCGCCTTCCATGCATCGTATCTGGCAGAAAAAAAAGGCGATTTTGCCCCAGCGAAGCCGTCAGACAGATGTTTCTAGTGGGTCGCAGAGCTTGCGGGAAGATTCTGGTTGGAGGCTTGGCACGTCGAAGCCGCTGGAATTCTGTAGAAACAAGACGTGCCAAAGCAATACAAAAACTGCTCCGCCGCCGCCTTGGGCTGTCTCTCTAATTCACTACTCAAATCACATTTGACTCAATAAGCCTCACCCACACGAAGTCTTTGACTTGTGAGCACCTTTGCGATTTTCCTTCTACTTTGATACCCCACTACACATACGCCTACCTACACCATGGCACCCGCGATCGGAATTGATCTTGGAACCACATACTCATGTGTCGGCATCTTCCGAGATGACCGCATTGAGATCATCGCCAACGACCAGGGTAACCGCACAACACCCTCGTTCGTTGCCTTTACCGACACCGAGCGTCTCATTGGTGACTCGGCAAAGAACCAAGTCGCCATGAACCCTACCAACACCGTCTTCGATGCCAAGCGCCTCATTGGCCGCAAGTTCGCCGATGCTGAGGTTCAAGCCGACATGAAGCACTTCCCCTTCAAGGTTGTTGACAAGGGTGGCAAGCCTGTCATCCAGGTCGAGTTCAAGGGCGAGGAGAAGACATTCACACCAGAGGAGATCTCATCCATGGTCCTGACTAAGATGAGGGAAACCGCGGAGTCCTACCTTGGTGGAACCGTCAACAACGCCGTCGTCACTGTTCCAGCCTACTTCAACGACTCACAACGCCAGGCCACCAAGGATGCTGGTCTCATCGCCGGCCTCAACGTCCTCCGTATCATCAACGAGCCTACCGCCGCTGCCATAGCCTACGGTCTCGACAAGAAGACCCAGGGTGAGCGTAACGTCCTCATCTTCGACTTGGGTGGTGGTACTTTCGATGTCTCTCTCTTGACCATTGAGGAGGGTATCTTCGAGGTCAAGTCCACTGCAGGTGACACTCACTTGGGTGGTGAAGACTTCGATAACCGTCTTGTAAATCACTTCACACAAGAATTCAAGAGAAAACACAAGAAGGGTAAGAAGATTTTTATTTTCAATCTTTCTTGAATTTTTTTGGGAATTCTTTGCTAACACTGAAGCCAGATCTCACCACTAACGCTCGTGCCCTTCGCCGTCTCCGAACCGCTTGTGAACGTGCCAAGCGCACTCTTTCCTCTTCAGCTCAGACTTCCATCGAAATTGAGTAAGTTTCACCTTCTAGTGGAGAATTGTCTTGACTCTTTACTAACCAACCCTAGCTCTCTCTATGAAGGCATCGACTTCTACACATCCATCACCCGTGCTCGCTTCGAGGAGCTGTGCCAGGACCTCTTCCGCTCCACCATGGAGCCTGTCGAGCGTGTCCTCCGCGATGCCAAGATTGACAAGTCCTCTGTCCACGAGATCGTCCTCGTCGGTGGATCCACCCGTATCCCCAAGGTCCAGAAGATGGTCTCCGACTTCTTCAATGGAAAGGAGCCCAACAAGTCCATCAACCCCGATGAAGCTGTTGCCTACGGTGCTGCCGTCCAGGCTGCCATTCTGTCTGGTGACACATCTTCCAAGTCCACCTCCGAGATCCTGCTTCTCGATGTTGCGCCGCTCTCCATCGGTATCGAGACCGCTGGTGGTGTCATGACTCCTCTCATCAAGCGCAACACCACCATCCCCACCAAGAAGTCCGAGGTCTTCTCTACCTTCAGCGACAACCAGCCTGGTGTGCTCATCCAGGTCTACGAGGGTGAGCGTGCTCGCACTAAGGACAACAACTTGCTCGGCAAGTTCGAGCTGACCGGTATCCCACCTGCACCTCGTGGTGTTCCTCAGATCGAGGTCACCTTCGACGTCGACGCCAACGGTATCATCAACGTCTCTGCTCTTGAGAAGGGTACCGGAAAGACCAACAAGATTGTCATCACCAACGACAAGGGCCGTCTCTCCAAGGAAGAGATTGAGCGTATGTTGGCTGAGGCTGAGAAGTACAAGGCTGAGGATGAGGCCGAGGCTGCCCGTATCGCCGCCAAAAACGCTCTCGAGTCCTACGCATACTCTCTGCGCAACACCCTCAGCGACTCCAAGGTCGATGAGAAGCTCGATGCTGGTGACAAGGAGAAGCTCAAGGCCGAGATCGACAAGACCGTCGCCTGGTTGGACGACAATCAGACTGCCACCAAGGACGAGTACGAGTCTCAGCAGAAGGAACTTGAGGGTGTCGCCAACCCCATCATGATGAAGTTCTACGGAGCTGGTGGTGAGGGTGGCATGCCTGGCGGTATGCCTGGCGGTGCTCCTGGCGGCGCCCACGGCGGTGCTGGCGGCGATGATGGCCCAACCGTCGAGGAGGTTGACTAAGTGGATCGCTCCTCAGCAGTCTCTTTGTCTTCTTCAGCATCTTCTAGCATAGACATTTTCCAATGGGGATTATTTCACGGAGTTTAGGCTTATGAGCCCTTTTCATTTGTTTTCCTAACTGCATCGGATGACTAACGATCAATGACTTTGGGAGGAAAAGTTTGGTGGTAGCATGTACTCTAGTAATAGGGTTTAATATCCTGTGTAGAGAATTGAAATGACATTTCAAAACACTCGACTGTGCACCTTGCTTGGTGTTTGTGACTATGTGTTGACCACAGAAGGACATGCGACACGAGGAACATCTGGACTATGGTGGATGGAGACTATTAGATAGTTTACCATCATTTCAGTGACTACTTTAGAGTACAGCAGTATGAACACCACTTTGCATTGTGGTAGATCTCCACACAGCGGAGTGGAACTAACTTCAAAACAAAACTTAAACATTCACAAAGGGCAACTTGTAATGGAATACCCCATCGAGCTTTTTGGCTGATCACATCTGTTCCTCAACTTCCTCTCTGTCGCGACCACGATGTGCACACCGTACAACATCAACTCTCCTTGCCACGCTATCAAATTCCTTTCTAAGCAAAGTCATCGCAGAGTCCAAGCGTAATATCTGCCTCCCCCTTCAAATACGCAGCCGTGTAATCAGACTTGGGCTTCCCGTACCAAAGAATCTGTTCCACCGGCTTCCCCTCGGTATTATGAACGCGCAGCTTCTTACCCTTGAACGCGAAGCCGTTGACGGTACTCAAGCTATAGTAGAGCCCTGTCGCGTTGCTCCACGAATACCCCAGGATCAAGATGGGCTGTGGGTTATTGGGGCCAGATTCAGTAGTTGTCACTTGGATGGAGACCCCGGTGCCGTGGTCGAGGTTCTTTTGTTCTTCGGAGAAGGTAGAGCCAGAGGGTATGTTTTGGGTTGGGCCCGCTTGGCCTTGGACCGACGTCACCCACACGGGGAAGTCGCATTTGTTGTGTACTTTGGCTTGAGCGGCCAAGGCAGTGCTGGCGGAGAGGGAGAGGGAGATGAGGAGAGTTGGGAGAAACATGTTTGGGGAGGGAATAGTGTAGCAGTTTAGTTTAGTTTTTTTTGGAAAAGATGAGGGATGAGAGCAGATGATGGATGTGAAATTACTATCAAGCTTGATTGAGATGGTATGGTTATTTTGGCTTCATTGGGGGGTTCCAGCCTTGTATTATACCCGCTAGAAACGCCTCAATTTTTTCTTTAGTATTTCCTACCGTTCCTATATTCGATACTTCGTCCAAAGGTAAGAGGTTCAGCAAGCCAGTGCTACATCACTATCCACATGAGTGCTCTTGTACCAGACACTAAACATAGCACCGTCTTCTAATTGGATGCACGTGTTCAGATGATTTCATATCCAGTCTGAGGTAATACCTTTTGTTTCTTTGGAGCAAGACCTAGTCCGACGGTTCAACGTGGTGCAATAGACAGCATGGCCAAGCTTTTGAGGTACACATGGTGCAACTATCCGTACCGTCCGCGGCAAACTAGCAAATACCTCACAGGCCAATTGATGGAGCCAGCGCATACAAGATCATGCTCTTGGGTATGCAGAAAAACATGATTGACGGGAGTAGGATGGGGAAAGAGGTGGAGAGTTGCGCGTCAATACTGCTGTGGCAAAAGATTGTCATAAAGTTGGAGGCGGATGTTCCTACGTAGTGTTCCGGTCACTGGTTAGATGCATGTGATTACGATCGTCCCTTTGTCATATTGTCGACTTGTCGTCTAGCTGAAACGACTGTGGCACGTTCCAAATAGAAGGAGGTTGTCTAGCTTCTATCATGAGTTTTTTTTCTTGTCACTTGAACCTCAAATGTGAGCACAGCTAGTTAGTGGCTGACTTTTGTACACCACAATCAATAAAATCTCAGAGCCTAACATCAATAGTATTCTCATGTAAGCGACCGAGTGAATAAAAAACTATAGTATTACTATCTCATGTTACAAATTCTAATTAGTGCAGCGAAACGGCTTTCAGTAGTAATGGTATCTCAGACTACCCTTTTACCGAAACGCTAATCTGCATCGTATTGAACGAGTGTAGATAGTCTTGAGCCACGAGTCTTACTATGGAGGAGACGAGCTACCTTCACCTTCGCCTGTACTACATCGTCAGTAGTAGAGTAAGGGAGACACTAAGGCTAAAGGGAGAAGCTTAGAAGGATTTAAAACTATCGAACTGGATACCCTATCTACAATACAAGAAGTCCTGCTCTTATACTGAAGATTCGACAATAATTCTGTACAGGGTTACGAGTAACCCTGTGCACCGGCACAATATAAGCATATATGCTACACTAATATTATCTGATAGCAAGAGGCTTGGGTGTGGGAAGATGGGAAATGTTAGATACATCTCAGGTGCGGTAGTTGGTAGCTACTCAACTGAAGCAATATGAGACAACTAACAAGTAACCGGTTCTGTAGCCTGTTTAAAAGAGGTGTGGGAGGATGTGAGATAAACAGGTTTAGATGAAGACCTCACTAGCAATATCAAAGTAGTAAATACATAATAATCCTTCGCCCACACATCCTACTACGTAAAATAAAAAAACTGAACATCGCACAAACCCTCGCTATCGAGTAAAGCCAGAGCTGATACAGAAAAGAAGTAATATCAGAGATGCTTGAGAATCATTGTTCAGACGTAAGACATTACCTTGATGAGAGGGGCGCTAATGTGGTGTTCGTGTCGATCCGCATCCTCGACAAAGCGTCCCATCGCCACCCAACTCTGCAAATCCGTGTCAAAAGCAAAAAGAATTGAAGAACCATCTAAACAACGCTAGCTGCTACAAAAACAGCAAAAAGATATTTTCCGACACCGGGAATCGAACCTGAGGGGAATCAGTAAGAGAATTTCTTTTGCGTTGCTTGGATAGTACTAACCCGGGCCTTGCCGGCACTAAACAGTGAACTGACTCTGCAATGAGAGCGGCAAATCCTAGCCACTAGACCATATCGGATATTGTTTGATTGATGGTAGAAGAAAAAATTATACTATTTATTATCTGCAAATAAAAAAGATGAACTACATCAGGTAAAAACCGTGAAGTTCATATGACGAAGCTAACTAGTAGGAACATATAGCTGAAGCAAAACTTCTGCAAGCGCCATTCTTTCCTATTTAGGCCTAGGTAAAAAACCCTCGACCTGAAGACGCATTGTAATGATACAGGCGTTTTCTTGCAACTGCAGGAAAGTCGCATGTATCAGAGGCAGAGATTCTTGATCTTCTATCGAGTAGCATGATTTTTTCCTATGTACAAACATATGACCACTATCTGAGATGCCGATTGCTCACATTCAGTACTTGGGACATTGCGCAGCGTCAGAGCCTAATATCTCAGTCAAAAATCGCTCATCCAGACCAAGACTATAGCAAGAGCCGAAAAATGACTCTTGGATATGCTGCACCTAGTGCGGCCAGGCTAGACGGACCAGTGTAATCATAGATGACTCCCGGTTTCGCCGCATGCCCCGCGCAACAAAAAAGTTCCCCGCGACCATTGACTTGAACTCGATACTTGAAATCCCCGCGTCAACACTTCAACAATGGCATCAAAAAACACGGCATTTGACCTGCAGAAATGCGCGCGACCCAACATCCTCGCGTTGGAACCGTACCGATGCGCGCGCGAGTAGGTGAAGCTCAATGCCGCTCATTGTGGTACTCGGACTGACGCAAGTACGTAGTGACTACAAAGACAACGGAACCAACATTCTCCTCGACGCAAATGAGAACGCATACGGCCCGGGACTTTCATTAACACGAGAGATCAAATCAAGAGTCAATGGCGCATCCGACTCATCATATGCGATTGACATTGATTTGCTTGGTCTGAACCGCTACCCAGATCCGTACGCACGCCGCTCTGTATCCTGTGCTGGGTCAACAAGACTAACACATGCCCACCCAGCCACCAAGAAGAACTCAAGCAGCTGCTATGCAATCTCCGAAACACGCACACGCACACATCGAAGGAGATTACACCCGCCAACCTGTTTGTTGGTGTGGGCTCGGACGAAGCTATTGATGCGCTGATCCGCGCCTTTTGCGTCCCAGGCAAAGACAAGATCCTCACATGCCCGCCCACATATGGCATGTACAGCGTATCGGCGCAAGTCAACGATGTGTCGCTTGTCAAGGTGCCCCTGCAAATACCCAGCTTCGACCTCGATGTACCTGCGATCCTCGATGCGCTGGACCAAGACAAGAACATTAAGCTAGCATACTTGTGTTCGCCGGGGAACCCAACAGGCAAGCTGCTGAAAAAGGAAGATGTTCAGCGTGTCCTAGAGCATCAATGGAACGGTGTCGTAGTGCTAGACGAGGCATACATTGACTTTTCGCCCGACGGCGCCAGCCTGGCGGAATGGGTATCTGAATGGCCGAACCTTGTGGTCATGCAGACACTCTCCAAAGCCTTTGGCCTCGCCGGTATCCGTCTGGGCGCTGCATTTGCCGACCCGGCAATCGCTCAGATCCTAAACAACATGAAAGCGCCGTACAACATTCCCAATCCCACCAGTCAGCTGGCACGTGCTGCTCTGTCGCCAAAACACCTGGACGTCATGCGCAATAATCGCAATGCTATTGTAGAGCAGCGCGATCGCTTGATTCGCGAAATGCCAAAGATTGCGGGCATTGGTGCTCTGCACGGCGGGACAGAGTCGAATTTCCTGCTCTATCAGATTCTCGATGCGTCTGCGGACCAGGGCGGCAAGCCATCAAATGAGACTGCGCTGGCGGTGTACGAGGGGCTGGCAGAGGAGAAGGGCGTGGTGGTTAGGTTTAGAGGCAAGGAGCATGGCTGCTTAGGATGCCTAAGGATAACGGTGGGTACGGAGAAGGAAGTGGATCGGTTTTTGCAAGAGCTTCAGGCTGTTTTGAAAGCGATCTATCAAAGAACGGGCAAGTTGGGAGGCAAGGACGAGGAGCGGAGAGAGAAGGAGGCGAGTGAGGTAGTAGCATAAGGTTTCGATGAGACGTAGATGAGAAGTGAATATAGCAAATCGGAATTTTCCGTGGCAAGGTCGCAGTCGCAATAAATGATCGACATTGCCGTTTGTTTGAACGTCTCGATTAAATAACTTTTAACGTTCGTTCCGTTTCTACTTTGAACATCATTCCGCTCGCACGTCCACATCCTCATGCATCCACGTCTCGTTGCCCCCACCGCATGGAGCATACAAGCACTTTCTGATACTTCCGTCTTCAAATACGGGCACGACATCGTGCTCAGCCACCTTCATGGCCCACATGACGATCCTCGCGCCTAGGTGCTCAGTCCGACCATTAATAAACACAGGCGCCGTGCTATCAGCCGGCTGATTCACAAATGTGAGACCAAGGTCATCTAGGACGTCGCTGGAAGTGGCGCTAGGATCAGCAGAAGGAAGGTGCAGAAAGTCTACGAGGTATTCGTCAACAAAGGTATATGTTTCTACATCTTCGATACCGTCTTCGAGCGTTGGGAGCGCATGGTGGGCACATAGGCTGCGCAGGAGGGTAAAGACGGACACTTTTTCCGTTTCGGGTGTTGTTAACATTATGGAGATTAGCACAGTAAGCAACAAAGCCCATTTTAGACTCTCGTCGTGAGTCTTGTCCAAGCCATGTTTTTGGAGCGCAGCTGTGAACTTTGCTGCTGCTGTAGGTATATCTTTTTCGAAAGTCGATAGGACATCAGGCAAGCTGTGCAAGGATCTGTTTGAAGCTTCTTGGTCGGATGCTCGTAGCCTGGCTACTGCAGCCTGAAGTTCTTGCCGCACCGAGTGAATGATGCGGGCTTGACCGTCACGGTAAATTTTTGCATACCTTTGCTTGGTGTTTTGGGGCTCCTGCTCTATAGAGAGAGGGAGGGAGGCGCATCTCTGCTCCAGCGCCTGATGTAAAAGTACCAAGACCTGTAGCGTGATCCTTGCTCCAGGCCGAGCAACGTCGATGCTATCTACATCCTCTTCTGCGGTAATGATGGTCTGGATGAAGAAGAAGTGAACAATATACGGGGGCACACCGCGAAAAAAGGGCACATTGTTGTCATAACGCCCAAATGGGTGGCCTGTGGTACGCAAAAAGTGCTGCTCCTTGTTTGGATCTGTGGCGAGGAAATCCCGAGTCATTTCAAAAGGCACATTTTTGCCATCTAGTAGACCGAGCTGTTGTGCGTATTGCTGCAGCTGCGGCTGAAATGCTAGTTTCAAGGCAAACTGCTCAATTGGGTTGTCCTCGAGACAGAAACCGTATCCGAGGAGCAGCTCATCATTCTGCTTGGGTGCATAGTTGTTGAAAAGCTCCTCCCCCGGTTGGACAGAGTCGCCTTGGAGGCACTTGAGTGCAAAGGAGCGATGTGGCTCAAAGTCCCACTCAACCTTTGCAGTGACGGAATGATTTAAAATATCGATGACTGGGAAGAGCATGGGTATTGTCTCTCTGCCAGGTAAGATATGAGTAGAGATGAATGCGCGCGAAGTGAAGATGGTAGCGGCCCATTGCAGCGATTCGCTGACTAGTGTTAGCGGGGTGTGTTATGGTGTCTGATGTAATGCACAGACAAAGCAAATCAAGCTGATCATTCAAGATGTCGAGAGCATCACGTATTAAATTGCCGAGTGGACAGTGTGGGCCTACTGCACGCCTGAGACACCATGTTTAGGCTGCTTCGAGTGGCCTGCGCTAGGAAACTTACAGAGAGATAACGTCAGCCAGATGCATGCCAAAGTGCTTTATGACTTGTACGGCGTGCTCCCATTGCTGGTGGAGTTCAGCCTTTCTTTCTTTTGCAGCAGGCGCCAAGGATGTGCCAACCAGAAAGGCGAGGTCTGCATCATCAAACCAGAGAGGAGTGGTCATGTCCTCAGGCCCAGGTAAGCATGCTAGGTAAGCGCTCCAAGGCGAGTCGTTGCCCTTGTTGCGCTGCTCTAACAACAGAAGATATGCCAAGATATGGTCTGGGATCTTGTCTCGACATTGCTGCAAAGGTGACTGGATATGTTGCACCTCTTTCTCACCAGGGTCTAGGTTGAGGATGGAGAGGGTGAGGTTGAGTGGACACGAGGCCACGACAGGCGAGGTCAATGGCGTCCGCGCACACAGATGAAAGCCTTGAGTGTGGGTGTAGACGAGCTGGACATGCGGGCTCAGGTGGCCCCCATGCTGGACAAACCAATTGACGAGGTTCTCAGCTAGTGAGTGAGGAGCGTCTTGGGCGGATGTGTGCTCCGTTTGGGATACCATGAGCGACAAGGTTTGGGCTTTTCCGCCCGGCATGATTGATCAGATTTCAGAAAGCGAGTTGCAGGCGCAATGGTGCAGAGCTTGTGCGACGATTCGGAGGGTGGTTCGTCCGATGGAGTTTTGGAGCGGGCGATGTGCAGCTGACGAGAGCTCGGTCTCGGAGAAAAATGGAAGCGCGCGGAAAACGGACGCCGGGAGAACCGAAGATCGGACTCAAGGCAACATGTGGTGGCATGGTGGTGAGCAGCTGCGGGGCCTTGCAGCATGGGTTGCGTGTCTCGGCGAGGTGCGTGTCATTGTCGGTGAGGAAGGAGGGGGGAGGAGAATGCAAATGGAAGGCTGTTGCCATGCCACAGGCGGTGCGGGTTGGCCTGGGACATAGCATACATACATAGATACTTACTGTAGCTAGCCTCGGGTTTAAACATGCTGGTACTCACATACATACTACTCATCGACATGTTATTTACTCGGGATATCCGGGGGGGGGGCCACTCGGTAGTACATATCATAACTCCTGTGATATGTACAGGACATCGGTCCTCGGCGGGTATCGTTCTTTCTTGGCCTCACATGGTGTGGTGGTGTAGGGCCGATGGAGAAAGTGTGGAGATGGTGTGATGGATCGATAGATATCTACAGATGTATGTAGTAGTACTAGTATTGGAAACTGTCCATGGGCCAGCCTACAACGGAGCTGTGGGAGCCGGGCGTCGATCCAGACAGTTGTACCGCTGAAGTGCGTATCGTATCGCCCGTATGGATGCGTGTGCGTGCCGGGATGTATGGATGGACGCAAGTATAGTAGCAGGCGAGGCACATACGGCGATGCGGGCCAATCATGCAGGCCCCGTTGCTAGCAGAGTCTGGGCCGGACATGGCTCGTGTCGTGGTTTCGAACTGGGAGCGGGCGTGCGCTAGCGGGAGGTCGACGGTTGACATGACGGGCGTCGCAGCCTGCCTGTGTCTTGTGCGTCGACAATGCGGACAAGAAGTAAAGCCCATGTCCGCCGCCACGCGGTGAATGACCTCTGGCGGCGGCCCTGTTGACCTCATCTTTCTACCTTTGTGTCCTTCTGGTCCCTCGTCTTGGTTGCTTGTGTTCCTGGCGGGCTGCCTCTGGTCGTCGCATGTTACGTACAGAGTTGCTGGTACTGTATGCACCTCTCAGCCTCTCGTACCCCTGCTCTGCATAACTCCAGCTCGTGCTCACTGTGGCTTGTAAGTCAGACACCGGTTTGGCGCTTGACAGAGGCCATTTCTTTATTACAACAATGGCCTCGCATCCTCCTGCCTATATTTCCCCAATTGCTGACAGTCTCCTCAGAATGCCTCTCCCCTCTGTCCCATAGCCGGAGCAATGCTGATGGACATGTTGGCCGCCAATCCCCCCACCGCCACAACTAATGCCTTCCTTCACAAGCCACTCTCCCTCCTAGGCTCCGTCTTGCGGGGCCAAACTCCCTCCCCTGACATGTCCACAACAACACACAAAAACCCCCCGGTTGACCACTCTTCCTCTCGCCCTGCTTCTGCCGGCAGCGACACCACTGCCGACAAGGTGAAAAAGCCCTCGCGCCGCTCAAAGACGTCCTACAACATTGCCCGCCCCATAAACACTCGCTCAAAGCGCCACGTCCACCTCCAGTTACACCAGGTCATTACCTCGCAGCGCCCCAAACCCGCCTACGACGTCGTCCCCTTCTCCCTCCTCCCTCAGCGCTCCACCCGCCGCCTTGCCCACCTCTTCAACACGAGGGAGCGATTAGGCCCCCACGACCTCCTTGTTGTCAAGGCCGGAGCATACACCTCGCAAGATGAGCAGGAAAAGTCGTGCCACGATGACTGGGCCTCGCGCGACGTCGTCGGCGTCCTGAGCACGCGCAAAAGCGACAACGGCCTTACCGAGTCAACCGACATCTGCATTAGCGATAGCTTCAGTCGCTGGTCAGTCACAGACATGCCCAATGGAGGCTACGAATTCACCTCTACCGATGAGCATGCTGTTGCGCTCAAGGCACGCTGGGTGCTCAAGCCTGCGCATGCCCGCCGCATCTCGGCCTCGACATTCACCGCCCCCGCGCCAGAGGACAAGAAGTTCACCTTTAGCACAATCAGCTCCGACTCGAGGCGACATCCCATCATTGCCACAATGACACGCAGCCGCATCGACGTCATGGACACATACACCATCCCCTCGGTCACCTCTCCTCCAACCCCAAACGTATCCTCGTACACTCAGTCGCCTACAACACCTCTGAGCATCGACTCCGATTCCTTTGCCGATGCCCTTGCCGAAAAGCTTCCCATCGAGACCAACGAAGCCCTCCGCAACCTCATACTAGTGTCTGGCGTCTGGCTTGCTTCAAGAGAGTTTGCCTCGGACGGCTCCAGCCTAGCGACCATTCCAACTCTGACTCACAGCAGTTCAGTCCGCCAGGCCGCTCATCGTGCATGCTCAATGTCTATGCTCGAAGGCCCTCGCTCACCATCGCCAGCTTCAACAGTCGAAGAGAAGTGTCGTTCATTTACACGAATGTTCAAGACCAGTGTCGAAGGACTGTACCATGCATACGTTGATGCTCCTCCCTCCCCTGCTTCCACTAAAACAGCGGTCAAGGCCTCCCCAGTAGTCACAACACGCTCACGGAGAGCAAACTCGACTGGCACTGCTATCCACAGTATCACTGGCAGTGCGAGAAAGAGATATGGGCTAGCTTTCGAAGATGAGACTCTGGTGGAAAGTACAGAAGAACGCCAGATGAAACGCAGCATAGAGTTACTTCGTATTAGAGAGCTACAGCCGCCTTCTCCCATAGAACGTCCATCTGTTGAGACATCTCGACCCTCTCTCAACCAGCTTCCTTCTCCTATCATTATACCTCCTTCCCTAGTAGAGCCGGCCTCGCCTGCACCGTTGCTCGACTCGCCCTTGCTCTCCCCGCCTCTCCCAGACACAAAGCGACCACGAAAGATGCAATCTACCTACGCACCCATTATGACAACTGGATTGTGGGATTCTGGAGTTGTTAAAGGCTCCGGTCTAAAGAAACGCCCTACCAGCATGTTTGTCATGAATGAAAAGAAGCGCAAGCAAGAGAAGAAGGACGAACGAAGTAAGAGCAAGGATTCAAAGATGAGGAAGAGCGAACAGACCAGCGATCACGGCATGGGGGTTAAACGGAAGAGCGACTGGTATGTGTATAAGATCAAGCTTCGCTTTAAAGACATGTTCCACAAGGAGAGGGCTTAATTGCGAATATGCCCTCCCAGTCATGACCTTATACTATGGTCTACAATTCTTTTCATTACATTGGGGTGGAGTTTTCCTGGAGTATTTGGGCATGGTACAGTATTTTCCTTCTCTTTTCATTTCACAACGACTATGAGCAGAAGCAGGCTGGACCTGTTGGTTCGGGCTTCTTCGTCCAATCGCTATTTTTACTGTATACTACGCTCTTCTTACTTTCTAACCTGTAGATACCTTTGCCTCTTGGGCCACCTAGATTAACGTCACTCCCTTCCAATTTTTTCATTTATTTTGGTTAGGTTAGGAAATTCGCAATTTCTTGCGCCAAATACAAATTATTCAAAATCATCATGATTGGACATACTCATTCGCTCGACTTTTGTAAATAGCACCGATAGTATCTCCGAACTCTACCTAGCGCTCTTTTTTTGGATCTGTCTTTATTACCTTATGCAGTGGGTGGGCGATCCCCTCGACCAAACTTTGAGCTAGGATCATGCCAGTGAGACGGTGCTTATCCTAGTCCCAGGGCTCCATTACCCGTCCCTCTTCAACCATGCCTGTTTTGGAATACAGACTAAAATCAACATTGGTGTTTATGTGGCCCGGAGAACCGGACATTAGTATCCGAGATCCGAGAGGCTTTTTTTTAGAGTTTTCATTCCTTTACAGGCCATGTGCTGTATACTACTAGTGCTAGTATGAGCACTTGTGGACATCTTGACATCCGGTTCGGCCGAGTGGACTGTGGATGAATGGAGGAGGGAAAATCCGAGATGCCTTCTTGCTTTGCTCATTGATTTGCCGAGTCGGGATCATGTGCAATGTTACTTGCTGAGAAGATATTGAGACGAACGCTTTTTTCTTGGCATGTTTCTACTGATAAGCACAAAAAGGTTCGATGGGCTCCAGCAGTATTACGATTGCGTGTTGCCGTTTGCCATTATCGATGTTAATGTCTTGACCTTGCTGGGAAGGGGAAGAGCCACGCAACTTCTGTCTGTTCGACTGATAAAAGGGAATGGTGCTCTACCCCTCACGGTTGCTAACCTAGTGTTTTGTATTCGAAGCTGCAGCTTGGGTTTGAATGTCGCGCTCACCTTTGGCATGTGAAAGGTGTACCAGTGGCTACTATGCAGCGGCTGCTATCGTTGCAGACCTTGACGCCCTTCATGCCATCACCCCTCTCTGTCGCCATTACATTCAAAACGCAATCTATCACAGCTCTCTCATCGTCTTGCTTTTCACGATGTACGTTGTGGTGCTCGTGGTTCACTGCAATACAACTCGTGAACTCCTAAAAGCCCCGCACTAGCGTCCGACTAGCGTGCCTTCCCCTGCAGCGTCTCGCTTTGGCAACGCAAACGCGTAAACACTGACCCTAATGTAGCAAAACACGCCTTCACATTCAACTTCATCGTCACCACGCCTTCCTTTCGTCTACATTCGTTGCGTCTTGCCCGTGTCTTGTTGCTCAAACAATCACGTGTGACGAGTGTTTTTTTCCTTTCACCCTTATCCCCCGTTCTGGGGACTCGACTTTAGCCCACCATGGATGACTCCCTAATGGACGACTCCGTATTCGACGAAGGCGCGAGCTCTGACTTCGCCCCGCCCGCAAAGCCCGCCAAAATCACCAAGGCAGCGGCGAAACCAAAGGCACCCGCCACAAAGAAAGCAGCTGGTCCTGCAAAACCTCGAAGCAAACCCCCCAGCGCCACTGCAAAGCCAAAAGCGAAGGCTGCATCTAGGAAAAAGGCAAAGGCCGACTCAGACATTGACGAGAACTCAGACGTAGACATGGATGAGGATCCTATAGACGACGATGAGTCGCTGCTCGCAGATACACCACCAAAGGCCAAAAAGGCACCAGCCCCCAAGAAGCCGAGCGGCAAACCCCTCGCAGATATTGCCAATGAGAGCTTTGGTGGAGATGGCGACGACGAGCCAGCTGCAAAGCCCAAGAAGGGCGGTGCCAGCAGCAAGTACCAGATGGTGAGTATTGCAATTGCAATTGGCGAAATACCGACCAACACAATCACAGTTGACGCACTTGGAACACATTATGAAGCGCCCTGACACATACATTGGTTCCGTAGAACGGCAAACGGACAAGATGTGGGTGTACAACTCAGAGAGCGAGTCGATGGAATACCGCGACGTGTCATACGTCCCCGGCCTGTACAAGATCTTCGACGAGATTCTTGTCAATGCTGCCGACAACAAACAAAACGACAAGAATATGAGTGAGATTAGAGTAACCGTTGACCGAGAGAGTGGCGAGATTTCCATCAGGAACGATGGCAAGGGAATTCCAATTGAGATTCACAAAGTGTGTTGCCTATGACCTTCTAGAATTACCTGCTGACTCGGTTAGGAACACGGCATATATGTACCAGAGATGATTTTTGGTCACCTCCTCACCTCGTCCAACTATGACGACGACCAACAAAAAGTCACCGGTGGTCGCAACGGTTACGGAGCCAAGCTCTGTAACGTATTCAGTACCGAATTTACAGTCGAGACCGTCGATTCGAAACAGAAGAAGAAGTACAAGCAAACATGGACGGAGAACATGAGCAAGATGGGCAAAGCCAAGATTACCGACATCAAGGCGGATGATTACACCAAGGTCAGCTGGAAGGCCGACTACGCTAGGTTTGGCATGCAGGGCATCGACGACGATTTTGAAGCCATGGTCAAACGCAGGACCTACGACATGGCCGGTACGCTACGGGGTGTCAAGGTTTACCTTAATGGCGAGCGCATCAAGATCACATCATTTGCCAAATACATGGAAATGTACACAAAGTCCATCTCGCGCGACCAGGGCAAGAGCGAAGATGACAAGGAGAAAGATGCTATCATTACTGACAAGCTCGAACGCTGGGACATTGGTTTCGCCGTTTCCGATGGATCCTTCAACCAGGTATCCTTTGTCAACTCAATTGCGACAACATCCGGTGGTACGCACGTAAACCACATTGCCGACCAGATCGTCGACAAGCTCATGGCCATTGTCAATAAGAAGAACAAGGCCGCTGTCAAGCTCAAGCCTGCACAAATCAAGAACCATCTTTTTCTGTTTGTCAACTGTTCTATTGTGAACCCCGCCTTCACGTCTCAGACAAAAGAGCAGCTTACTACCAAGCCTAGCCAGTTTGGCAGCAAGCCTGTCCTCAGCGACAAGTTCCTAAATGCCATTGCCAAGACCGATGTCATTCAGAATATCATGCACTTTGCTCAGCAAAAGGCTGACCAGATGATGAAGAAGACCGATGGCAACAAACGTAACCGAATCAGCAACGCAAAGCTGACCGATGCCAACAAGGCAGGCACCAAGGACGGACATCTTTGCACTCTTATTCTCACTGAGGGTGAGTCGGCCAGTGTGCTTGCACTTGCTGGACGTGCTGTTGTCAACCAGGACTTGTTTGGTGTCTTTCCACTTCGTGGTAAGCTTCTCAACGTCCGTGACGCCACGGTTGATCAGATCATGAAGAACGCCGAGATTCAGAACATCAAGAAATTTATGGGTCTTCAGCACAAGAAGGAGTATACGGTGGCAGACATCAAAAGCTTGCGTTACGGTCATCTCATGATCATGACGGATCAAGATCACGACGGTAGCCATATCAAGGGTTTGCTCATCAACTTTCTTCAATGCCAGTTTCCGAGCTTGCTCAAGATCCCGGGCTTCCTGCTGGAGTTCATCACGCCCATTGTCAAGGTCTGGAAGGGCGACCCCAAGAACCCACGCAACATGAAGAGTTTTTTCTCCATGCCAGAATACGAGGAGTGGAAGGAACAACACGCTCATGAAAAGGGCTGGGATCACAAGTACTACAAGGGATTGGGTACCAGCGACATTCCCGATGCCCAGATTTACTTCAAGGATCTCGACACACATATGAAGCGCTTCCAGGTTATGCGAGAGGAGGAAGAAAAGCTCATAGAATTGGCTTTCTCGAAGAAGAAGGCAGATGCTCGTAAAGACTGGCTACGTGACTTTGTACCAGGTCAGCATCTTGACCTGACCACTCCGGACATTTCCTATGACGATTTCGTCAACAAGGAGTTGATTCTGTTTTCCATGGCTGATAACGTGCGATCTATCCCGTCCGTTATTGATGGCCTGAAGCCCGGTCAGCGCAAAGTGATGTACACTTGCTTTAGGCGTAACATCAAGAAGGATGTCAAGGTGGTTGAGCTTGCTGGTTCAGTCTCCGGATCTACAGATTATGCTCACGGAGAAGCTTCAATGCAAGGCACCATTGTCGGTCTGGCACAGAATTTTGTTGGAACCAACAATATCAACTTCTTGGAGCCCAGTGGTAACTTTGGTTCTCGTCTCAAGGGTGGTGCTGATGCTGCCAGTGCCAGGTATATTTACACCCGTCTGTCACCATTCGCAAGACGCATCTTCCATCCCCACGATGATGCGTTGTTGAAGTATGGCGAATCCGATGGCAACAAGATTGAACCGGAGATGTACGTACCCATTCTGCCTACGATCCTCATCAACGGTTCCAGTGGTATTGGTACTGGTTGGAGTTCTGAAATCCCCAACTTTAACCCCATGGATATCATCGAGAACATCAGGCGTCGGATGCAACCAGGTGCTACCAAAGAGGATATGACTCCTATGGTCCCCTGGTACAAAGGCTTCACCGGAACGACCACTGTGCTTGGTCCTGACCGCTACCAGTTCACGGGCACTGTTCGACAGACTGGTGATAACGAGATTGAAATTACTGAACTTCCTGTTCGCTACTGGACCCAGGACTTCAAGGAGAAACTTGAGGAAATCATTAAGGCGGAAAAGGGTCCCTCATTCATCAAAGACTACATCGACTACAACACCCCAGATCGCGTCCACTTTGTCATCAAAATGGAGGACAAGTACATGACGGCCGCTCTTGCTAAGGGCCTCGAGGAGATGTTCAAGCTATTCAAGCCACAAGCTACCAGCAATCTTGTCGCATTCGATGCCCAAGGACGTATTCACAAGTACTCGACCGTCCTTGACATTATTGAAGAATTTTACCACATCCGTCTGCGGTACTACGAGAAGCGAAAGCAGCATCAACTTCAAGTCATGGAGAAGGAGCATCTCAAGTTGACGAACCAAGCCAGATTCATTCAGATGATCATCGATGGAAAGCTTACGGTTTCCAAGAAGAAGAAGGCTGTCCTTGTCCAGGAACTCAAGAAACTTGGCTTTACACCCTTCCCCAAGGTCGAAGATGCGAAGAATGCTGGCGAAGAGGAAGATGCCCAGGATGATGAGTCAGACGAGACTGAAGTCGAAGTATCCGCCAACGACTACGACTATTTGCTCGGCGTAAGTACTCATACACCTGAAAAGTGTGTCAAATGCTAATAGTTTACAGATGGCCATTTGGTCTTTAACTCAAGAGCGTGTCGAAAAGCTCATGAAGCAGATTGGCGAGAAGCAGGCAGAGATCGACACCCTTATCAACCTTTCACCCAAGGATATCTGGAATGTTGACCTTGACGCATTTATGGAAGAATGGAATGTCCAGCAAGAAGAAGAGATAAAGCGCAAGAAGAAGATTGCTAGCATGACCCGTCGCGCTTCCCAGAAACTCGGCATTGCTGGAGGTAAGGGTACCAAGGGAAAGAAGAAGAGAAAGATGGATGGTTCTGACTCGGACACTTCCGACTCGGACTTTGGCCCGGTTAAGAAGAAGGCAAAGCCCAAGAAAGAGGGGCTGCTCAGCTACCTTCAGCAAGAACCTGTCAAGAAGCTATCAGCGGCAGAAGCTCTCAAGAGCAGTAGCGCGTTCGGCTCCACGGTACAGCAAAAGCAGGGTACGCTGCTTTCACATCTTGTGAAGAAGGAAGCGACGCCGCAAACCGATGGGGCGTCAGATAGCAGGCCAGGCACTGCAGATTCAAAGCCAGCACCTGCGAAGCGGGGTCGCCCTGCTGGTGCGAAGGCTATCAAGAAAAACCCGGTTCCTTCAGATGATGAAGACTCTGATGTCTTTGCTGCAGTAGCTGCGGAAGCCGCCAAGGAGCCTGCCAAAGCTGCTGCCCCAGTTCGGGCTGCTCGAGGCGCGACCAAACAAGCGGCCAAATACAACCTCGGTAGCGACTCTGACGATGATGGCGAGGACCTCCTTGGCGACGTCAGCAGCATGGTCAAGACAATCGGATCTGGTACAAACGGCGTCCCAATGTTTAAGACGACTACTGTGGCGCGGCCAGGTAGCAACGGCAACCCTCGATCCGGCAGTTCGGCTGGCGTTAAAAAGAATAGCATTGTTGATGTGGACGGTGACACTACTAACTACGAAGGTCTGATGCCTCAGTCTTCACCACAGCGCCCTGCTCCTCGAAATGTCAATGACACTATCATGAGCTCGGACGATGATGACTTCAATCTTAGTGTCAAGAAGCCATCTACGACTAAGTTGACAGCTAGACCCGCTCCGAAACCCAAGGCGGCTGCTGCTGCTAAAACTGTATCAAAACCTAAAGCCATTGCGAAGAAGTCTGCCGCTCAGAGCCCAGCAGCGAAGGCTTACGCGAAGAAACATGGCAAGGACGCAGGAACAGGCAAGACCGCATCTAAGAAGAAGAAGGCTGTCGATTCAGATGAAGACAAGGACATGGAGGACGCAGAAGATCTTGCCAATGATCTACTGTCAGACGAAGATGAAGACGAGCCAACTCCCAAGCCAGCTGCACGCGCACCTGCCGCTCGGCCTGGTCGCAGAGCTGCTGCTAAGCCGGCCAAGTACGTTGTTAGTGATGACGAGGCCGACTCGGACGATGCGTCTGAGCCTAGCTTCGATGACGACGAGGACAGCGAGTAGACTGATTAGCTTGCTGGAGGTCTCTGTGTACATGTGAGAAAGTGGTGGGTTGTTTGATACCCGGATTAGTCAATGGCGTTTTTTTCTGAGACCATGGGGTGATATACAGCTACGGATGTAGTGCTTCACATGGCATTTGGTGTAGCTTCTTCATAATATGGGGTTTCTACGCAAGCGCATATATTATATTCCATTCCGCTATATACGCGTAGTTGAATTCATGCGCTTTTTCATATCTCACGCACTTGTTTTTGTATAGTGACCCAGTCCTATGGTGAGAAATTGCAAGAAGTGTGTGCACAGTAAAGGACATGCCGGTTACATGGGACTGAATCTTACCAGCTGCACATTTCTACAGCCTCAGTATTAGAAGCAAATCTGTCATTGTGACGACATATTTTATACTATACTGCAGAGAAAGCACACGGAGTCCAGACCTTAATAGACGCTTCCAGACTACCCACGTGTGCATGCAATACAAAGCCAGCTCATTCACATACCCGCTCACCCACTCTCCTTCATTAGCTCTTATAGTGCCAAAAAAACACAAATATCTTTTTGCTCCGTGCCCTTGAGAACTTGCACACGCATCTCGCCTTGCTGCATAAATGACGGCCACGTTGGAGGCAAGAAAGGGAAGGGGAAGCAAGGACCAAGAGGATTTGGGGGAGTGGAGAGCAGCCACGTTTGTAACCATGATAACATTCTTGGGCTTCCCTCATGGTGATTAGGTGCTTGTGTGTGGTCTTGGACGGGCAATAATGTGCAGACTTGTTATCAGTCAGTTGGATCGACAGACTGAAAACCTGTACAAGGCTAGTTTCCATCCAAGTTTTCCTGTTTAAGTTTTCAGTCTGTCGATCCAACTGACTGATAGCAAGTCTGATAATGGGGCAGGTTAGAGCGAGGCAAGAAGGGTGTATGGGCATAGATAGAAGTGGCTTGTTACGGTATTTGTGCAATTGGAGACTAGGTATAATAAGAAAATGGGATAGTGAGGCTGAGTGGTAGTGTGAAAAGTGATACATTACTTGTACCACGGGGAAGGGAGTGCTAAGAAAAATGGGGGGCGGAGTGGAGAATGGAAGTTGTCCATGGACGGGCTAGAATTTGTTGGTTGTGCTCGATGTCATGAGCTTCCCTTTCCACTGTGCGACAATGGTGTGTGTATGTGGCGGAAGCACAGCCTAAGGGTTTCGGACAGAGGGAAGCTTGAGGCAGAATGACAAATAGTGGTTTGCGAGAAATAAGAGCATCGGAACTCATATGAGCAGCGATAGCGTATAGATAAGTGAGTGTTTGGCAAAAAAAAAAGACATGAAAAGATAGGTGTGTATTGGTGTGTGTTGCGCAGGCAGGTACATGCGATATTTGGAATATACAAATATATGGTGGGGATATCAGTGACATGAAGAAGAAGAGGAAAGGGAAAAGGAAAAAAAATAGTGAGGCATACTAAATTTTGCCCTATTTTGCTTCCAGGCCTGTCTGGGCCCTTTCTTCCCACTCTGTCTAACCCGGTTCTTGTGTTGCAAAAGACTCGCACCATGACACCTGTCAGAGCTGTCAGAAACATGCCAGTCCTGTTCTATTGGTACGTTGTTTAGCCAGAACCATCCATTGTACTACATTGTCCTCTTTCTGCGCATCTGATCCAGAGCAAAGCCTTGGAAAAGGGGGCCGAGATCCGCCGTCCGGATTGCCAAGCACACTGTGTGCATGCAAGTTCCTATATATGCGTAGCTTTTTTTTCTTACTCTCAAATCATTCATAGTATATGGGTTCCAGTCGATGGAAGATCTCGCTCCGTGTCAAATTATGGGAGGCTGTCTTGTACATTGCAAAGGTTTCCCAGGTCAATGGAGTCATGTTCGGGCACTACTTTAGCCTTGTGTAGGAGATGGGGATCGCTAGGCAGGCCATCCGTGTCTCCGTTGACCCAGGAAATGAACATCGTGGATGACTGTAATGCCGGTAACGGATACCTATCGTAAGTAGCACTTGTACGAAGAAGGACGGGGCCAGACCTCATCGTCTTACTTGATTCAACCCTCCCTTTTTCCATCATCGAGCGGATGCACTCGCATCTGTGACGTATTAGGATACCTCAGAGGTTCTATATGGCTACTTTCATTAATAGATATGCGGGCTTGATCAGACAAACCCCTGCGTGCAGATAGTATTGTAGTTCGTCCCACCCTGCAGAAAAACGCTACAAAGCTTGAGTTCATCGTCGCAATTGTCCTATAGAGCCTACCCCAAGAGACGGGAGGTTCGCCTTCGATTATGGCACATCTCGCGGTACCCCCACGGAACGTGATATGTTCAAGAGTCTGGTCCTTTGTGACGCCTGCGAGCAGTTGTTCCTGGCGTCACAGCGGGACTAGGTTCCTCAATGCGGCAAGCCGGAGACGATGACCCAGATACACTCTTGAGCAATATTCAGCGTAAATACGAGCTAGCCGTACTCATAACTCAAGGAAAGAGCAATCGAGAACATGGTCATGCAGGCGTGATTTAGTGGGGCAGTGTGTTGATTGCATTCAAGGCATGCGTCTCGCTACTACGTACGCTGCGCGGGGCTCGTCTCAACGCGCCACCCGACGGGCACGAGGAATGGAGATCTTGACAACCTCGTCGCACGATATGCTGTAGCAGCGATGTCAGCGCGTCGTTTGAGCTCAGTTGCAAAGCTGAGCATGTTGTAACATAAGCTTGAGACGCTGTGAGCAGACCCTCTATGCGTACGTATTGCCCCGCTGTGGCACGCTCCTACAGGCATCCCACGCAAGAAATTTACATTGAACGAAGCAGTCTAGACAGCCAAAGTAACTTTGCAGTGTTGTAGGCTTTAGAAAGGCCGTGGTGTCTGCTCGTTACAATGCTCCGAAGAGCAAGCAGAGATAGACAAGCATGAGAGGTTGTTGTTATAACGAGAAGTTTGTATACGTATATATGTAATCATTTTCGGGAATGTTGAGCGACTCTTCTCAGTGTACGTGTCTACACCGAATCTTTGAATGGCTTCAAAGGATTTCCTCGGTCTAGATTCATTGATGCGATTTAGCAGACTTCAGCCAACCTTGAAAAAACCCGTTACATAGAGACGCTGACCTTGCAGCCAAGAAGATGCACATTCTCGCATCGATAGTGTTGGAGACATCCAATAGTTAGAGCTGTGCCCTCTTGCACAATACTGGTGTGTATCCAAGCACGGAGAGTTTAGTACGTTATGGAAAGTAGGGTATATTGCCCTCGACAGATCAGGCCATGTGAATACACCTTACGAGGTAGGGGCAATAAGACAGCTCCACAAACCGCGCATATGTGTGGGAGGAAGCCCGTAGACTGGGTGGATCACCACCTCAAAGACACTAGCACATAACGTCAGCTGTTCCGGATTCGTGCTGGTAAGCTATTCGCCCTAGTTTTGTCTAAGACATTGCTTCATTTACCGCTCAAACCACATCTCAGGAGACGCTATCTTAAGTCTGGTACAATGGGGGTAAACTTTGTAAAGATGAAGTGCTCGGTCACACAAAGTTGTCTTACTGTTTCTTGGTCGAGACAGCAGCATTGGACTCGAGTTCGATAAGCATTGAGAAATGCTGCCGGTCAATCGTCCTGCCTTTGGCTATGTTCGTCACTCAGCTCACAGCCCGTACTTGCCTCACAGCGGCAACACCCGAGCTGCCCCAGGTTACTTGGACTGCCTGTCATCCTACATTGGCGGCTTCTGTGTAACCAGCGGAAACGGAGAAATTCTGCTGGACGCATGGCTACAGATTGTGCATGTGCATATCTTACGTAGTCTGGCCCTGTGCGAATGACCCCGTGTTTCTGATGGCATCAGATTAGCAACCAATAGCATCGGCCCTTCAAACAGCCCTGTGTATGATCTCACAAAGGCGCTGTGCTTTGACCGGAAGGCAGAGTGAGTTGTTCGAATCTCCCACCGCCGGGGGCGCGCAGTGACAAGAGGCTCGGCGGTATGTATCCATGGCACTTCACATGAAAGTACTACTCCTAAAAAACTTTGAGAAAAAATGATCCTAGAAGGACTTTTAGATGTGCTTGGTCAATCAGTTGTTACGGCTCGCCACAGACAAAGCTGCAGCTTGGCCTTTGTCTTCTTTGAGCGGTCTGTACTGAAAAATCATCGCCGCTCTTCTCTTTGAAGTGGCCCTCCACTAATCCAACTGCATACCCAAGTGATTGAGACAAGATGCTTTGTTGGTCGATGTCCGGTAAGGCGCAGGTCAGGTGAAAGTTGGAATATGAAAACTTTGCTCCGCAAGTGAAAAGGCTTGCATCAAAATACGCCATGTTTCAGTATGATGAGAGACTCATTTCTGGACCGAGAAACATAGCCTTACCCCCCTGATAAAGATGTATGGTCGATGCGGCAAGCGAGCTATTTCCTGGGTCATACATCTCGAGTATCCCTAACAGAAGCAAGGCTGATATCACACACCGATAAAAGATGAACCAATCGATTGCTTCGCTGAATCTAAACTTGTGTAGGTGTCCGGGATACACAAAAAATGGGCTACGTTTGCAACAAAAGCCAAGAAAGTACGTGCATTTGTGTACCGCGGTAGGCTGCAGGTAAACGCATTACCGATTCATTCTTTCACGCCATTCCAACAAGGTGCATGACAGGCGGGCCTGTTCTTCTGAGGTATCCATAGCCTGGGTAATAGAGAGCTAGTTCTATTCCGAAGTGTGGTGGTGTTACTTATGCGTGGGAGAGACACTTGTAGCGTTGCGCGATCGTAGGTAGCTTTATAGGGCTGCGCCTTCCACTGCCAGCATGACAAATCGTTTTCTCTCCAGTCGCATCTTGCGTTGACGGGAACTATGTACAGTTAACTGTGACGTTCAGAAAACGTACTATTTCTCTCGTAGCATTGTGATGGACTGGCGATTCACGTTATTGTCATGGGTGTCTACGTTCTCCAGCCCATTGAAAATGTTTTTAATTGACATTAGCTGTCAGGCCAAGGACATTAAACAAAGAGGCCGGACCGTATGTCCCTGCTAGGATGCAGGGTTCAGCACGGGAAGTATGTTTGATGCCGTGTGACACCATTCCCTCGATTCATCTTGCACCATCGTAATGCCCAGAGCCCAGCACTTGTTGTGGGTAACAGTCGTTTGATTCAACTGTGGGCCCGCCGTCTTGCAGCCTGTCAAGCCATGCAGTGTGCGTCCTGGAACCCAGGCACACCCACTTACACACCAGACGTCGTCTGCACTGCGCTTAGGCAAGCTTTGGCGACGCAATTCGCTGGGTAAGCAGCTAGTGGGTCGAAGTGAAGGTGGATGTTGATGCGTTAAAAGGGACCGGTGATAGCACAAGTATATGTTGCTGCACTTGTTGTGCATTGGCTGTCTCCTGGATAGTCACACCCGAACGATCCTTTATAACAGTCAACTTTCCCAGGAATTACTTTGCCCCATTAGCACGTTGTTGTAACTGTGCCCTCATCGCATTCCGGTAAAGGAAGCCTATCCATAGCTGTCTCTCTTCGGCATCACCTGACCTGGCATGTTAAAGTCACTGGCTAGCTTGTATTGCTGTGATAACCCAGCGAACTTATCTGTTGGACACTACGCGAGGTCTAGCTAATTGCTACGGGGCTGTACTGTTTGTTGAGCGAAGCCACCTGAATATCAGAGCTAGGCCGACACGACGTGCACGTCTCTCTGCCTACTTCCAGACGGCGTTGACTGACTCAACTCACGAACGTAATAGGTACGTCGCAAAGGTCATCAGTCCCATTTTTTCGCAATCCTGACGATACTCAGGTTGATTACCAAAGTGGATATACATTCCAACACGTCCTCGCCGGTAACAGGTGTAAGGCGATTATCTGGTCCTCGTGAGCATTTCGCAAACGCCTGAACACCAGTCTCTTCTTCCTGTTACTGCCACCAAACTTCTCTTTACCCAAATTCAATCTCTGTTCCACAGCAGCCCAGTCTTTGTATCGACTTGATTCTCGCGCTCTTCTCTGCCAGGTACTGGTACCCAGTAGTGAGCCTTCACGTCTTTGCTTTCGCCATTTCCAGGTGATCGCACGCCCTCCGGAATGAATATACAAGACTTGCTGAACCCTTCTTGCGGTGATCGCCATGACCATCGCCACCCAGAGTCTCCGCCACCATCATCATACCCGGTAGCGATATTGCCAGCGCTTAGGCGACACAAGATACCAAAGGATGCTCCAATCTTTTCAGAAGGCAACAGAACCGTTGGAATAGTTAACTTCATCCCTTATGAAGCGGGAAAAGACGAGGAACTCCTTGCACAGCACCGTAGATTCCAGATCTACCCGTTGGGTGAGATCTCTAGGAAGGGAATTCGACACATCCCATACAACAGCGATAAGAAAGACTTCCTTGAGAAGACTGGACGTGACGCATTCGAAAGTAAGGTTAGCTTTTAAAGTTGATAGTAAACACTGACTTGCTTATAGTGTTCCAGTATACGTACAAGCTCCCTGGCGAAGAGAAGCCGTATGTTGTCGTCTGGGATTACAACGTCGGCCTCGTTCGTATAACGCCTTTCTTCAAGTCGTGCAAGTACTCAAAGGTAGGCATCTAGTTCTACAACACTCAATTAGGGTACTGAGTATTGCAGACGATACCCGCAAAGGCATTGAGAGAGAATCCCGGGCTCAAGGATATCAGCTACAGTATAACTGGGGGCGCTCTGGTGTGTCAAGGTCAGTCAAGTCAATCCCAGATTATCTAAACACTCTACTGACATTGTTTAGGGTATTGGATACCGTACCAGGCTGCCAGAGCCATAGCTGCAACCTTCTGCTATGACATTCGATGGGCGCTTACTCCCGTCTTCGGCAACGACTTTCCTTCGATTTGTCTGACGCCAGATGATCCCTGTTTCGCAAAGTTTGTCATTGATCCAGCCATCGTACGGTACTGTGCTGAGGAGACCACAAAATTTCGAGAACTTGGATCTGCGTATGAAGTCCACAGGCCGGCCGGCCCGACACAGGTGGACGCACCGACGTCGCGCTCTGAACAGCCACCGCTCAGCGCCCAAGTTGTAAGGCAACGGCGCGCGCGACCGGTAGATATAGAGAGTGGATATGGAACCGATACAGAGCGAAATGACAGGTATCTCTTTTCTCCTGAGGTATCTCCGCGCACTCGCTTCACGCCCATCAATCGGTCACACTCGCCGTACTCTCCTCGCATAGCAGAGCCTTCGTTTGTGAGCTCACCCGTCAGCATGCGTGCGCCTCCAGGATTGCATACGCCGACATCGACTCCATATGAGTACTCTGGCGAGGCCTTCCGGGCAAAGCGGTCGCATTCCAAGGTGGCATTTTGCGAGCATCCTGCCGACGAAGCCGTCACTCGCCCTCCAACAGCCGCCACAATCGATAGTGCGCACGGATGCGAGATGTGCGTTGGTGAGGATAACCACAGCCACGTCGATATGGACGCGGCAGAGATGTTGCTTTCGCTGTGTACAGCGGACAAGGCGATGCCACCATCAAAGCGTACGCGTCGGGGTTCGTGATGTCCGAAATAGTGTATGCCAACTTCCTGTTTTGAGGACGGTGATGACTAAAGCATGGCGATTGATACTTTCCTTTTCTGTCTGCTCATCACGGTTGCTAGCCTTTTCAGTGTTTCTTGTCGGCATGCTCGTTGAGCAACTTCATTTAGTTCAGTTTGTGCATTTCAGTATTGAGAGGGAGCACCATCAGCGCCTTGGTACGGTCATATGCTATGTTTTCATGTTTATGCAGTCATATCCAGTGAATAGAAAAGTGCATTAGCAATGCAATGTCAAAAAGGTCAGACAAACATCATGCTCGAGAACATAGATGGGGAGATGGATAGATGAATTCGGTCTCTAAGAACATCTCATTTGTAATCTTTGCATTGCCATTGTATGACTAATCCAAACCTCTTGGCATAAGTTTACTTCGATACTGCCTTGTTCTTTTTCATCTTTTCTAGTCTCTTGACGGTGGACGAGATGATTGTGTCCTCATCATAGATGTATGTTACACTCTCTTGTTTTATTACTGCTGCAGCCCACTTGGAAAAGTTGGGAAGTGCATCCAAGTCTGATGCAATGGACTTGGGGAGTGTACCGTGTCTTGAGAACGCATATATCCGGATAATGAAAGGCGCCGTTAGAGCCTACCAGGCTATCAGTAATGCTGCTACTTGCTTGAGTGCCAACCATACCTCTGCCAAGGTGAGTTTCTCACTCCCTCCAAAGAATGGCTTTGCATCTTTCAGAAGAGGCTCCACCTCTTTGCTAACGGTTTCGATAAATTCCTGGCTCAGCTTTGCCTTTTCTTCTTCAGAATCCAGCATCAAGATCTTGTAAAAATGGCTGCCAGCCTTGGTACTCCAGGTATCGACAAAGAAATTGATTCTAGCACGGGTCAAGGCAGCTTCTGGAGATCCTGCTGCAGGGAAGAGATGCGAGGGATAGGCGTCAGCCAGGAATGTTGAGACAATGGCTGACTCGGTGACAATGTCGCCATTGAAGTTTATGGCAGGAACAAGACCTCGCTGCATATGGGTCAACTACGCATTGACGCATAGAGCCCGGGCGTAGACTCACAGGGTTGATTTCCAGATACCAGGGCTCTCTCGGATTATCCAAATCGATTATAACTTCCTCATATGGCAAGCCCAGTTCTTTCAGAACAATGTGAGTTCGGTGAGCATAAGGGCAGCGATGGTTTGTGTATAGCGTAATTTTTGGAGCATTGCCATTAATGTGCGCCATTATTTCGGAGTTGTTAGGACAATGTGAAGGCGGTTGCAGGGATTGGAAGGTAGTGGTGCGAAGAATACTATTTGAGAACACTCGTGAGACTTGACTTCGATAAGTCTGCAGCATCTACTAAATAGCCGTGACCATCGACAAGATATACCGGAGCTCGCGCAGCTCGGTACGCGGCTTATCAATCAGGCCATGTATGGATTGCATCAGCATGCAGCCAAATTGTGCAGTGCGGGGCATGCCCGATGTGAGTGGAGAGCTATTGTGTGCCAATCCCCAAGCTCTTTCGTGTATTGCCCCGATTTCCTTGTGCTTCGGCACTGATCTGACAAAAATAGTGCCCAATATTCCGCAGCTCGTGCTTTGGCATGTCCAGTTTGAGCATGAGCGGTACACAATAGTGTCTAGAACCCTGCAAATAAACTCAGTGGTGAGACATATTGTCTCTGTCCGACAGAGGGGCGCCGCCCTTCGCAGCGCACCGGTCAAGATCTCTCGTTCTAGAGGGGAGGAGCCGATAAGTATCGCCATAAAATATCGGGTAGATGCATGCCCTTGTCTGCTCACAAGTGCCCGTATTCAACCATGGCTCAGGATGACCTTCCATCTACAGCATTCAGCATGGTCATCGCCATACACTGGCTCAACAGATGACACCGTCACCTTCGACTTTCCACTCCATCGCATTGCTGTCTGTCTTCTTCTTCGCTCTGCGCTTCTCGTTGCGCAACCGCCTCTTCTCTTCGGCATCCTTTTCCATCTGTTCCCTGTTCATCGCCAGTTTGGCGTCCAAATCTGTGACTTCAAGAACTTTTGCCTCGTCTTGTTTTCGCTTGAGATATCGTAGGCGGTCTCGAACTTCTTGGAGAGTTGCGCGGCGTACTTCGCCGGACTGGCCGGTAGCGATCAAATGCTGCTTGCTATTGAGATGCTCGACGTACTGAATGTTGTCCCTGAGGGATTGTTAGCAAAACTAAGTCAGCGCTGTAAAAGAGAGACGCACTTGAATGTCAGGTCGCAAGCTCCGCAGTATGCACCAGCACCACGTCCCCTCTTGCCAACTGCAGCAGCAGCTGATGTGAGGGTTTGCTTTCCGATCATTTTGCTCCAATCTATACGTTCTGCTCTTGCTTCAGTCTGCTTCAGATCCTCAGGCGTTGACGCTCTCCGTCTATACGTCTTGCCAGCCAGCTTTGCTTCGTATCGCTCCTTTCCCTCCTCACGCTCTTTTGCCTCTCTCTCTTTGGCCTTTTTTGCCATCTCGTCGCGGTCCCATGTTTTCCTGAAATCTGTATCACCGCCCCCCGTCGTTCCGTATGCGCCTGCTTTGCCGCTCATGACGGGCAATTGTAGAGAGACACGCTCTTTACTCTATTGGTGATGGGAAATTTGGTGGATCACTGGGTTCCAGTAGAGCTCCAGTCGTATCCGGATAGTGCGTAGGTGTTTTCACGAGTCAAAGCAAAGTCGAGTATTGGTGTGTAGTTACACACGCGTGGTTTTCGAGAGTCAAGCTCGTGACTTTCTGGTCCGTGACGCACGGACTTTACTGAGCTTTGGGCAGGTATGCATCATCATCATCATCACCACCACGTATTACAACTGATAATACCTGTCTATAGAAAAGACAAAGTCCATGTACATTGATTGATAATTCAAGATATTTCATCTCGTTCTAGTTCTGAATATTTACTACGTGTCATCCTGATCACGATTGAATAGAAGGAAAATCGGGAAAAAAGTACTCCACGCTATGCTCCGATTTCCTGTGAGTGTCTTAGCGGGCGACACATACATGTAACCATAAGCCAGTTTCATGCCACCTTATCCTAGCGCAGCGAAACTCATGGACGCGCATGACATTTCTGTTGTATGCTTCCCATAATTGCCGAATGTTGAAAGTGTCTTCGTAAGACGATTGGAAGCGTGATTGTGTCGGGCCATACGTAATTCCCGCAACTCTAATACGAGTATGGACCAGATCCACGAGGAAATCCTACGTGTTGGCCCGGCGCTGGCGGCGGCGGCGGTACTGGTACTGGAGGCGGTCCGCGCGCTACTCTGCCGACTGCCATGTGTCCATGAGATACTGAGCTATCTCTATCTCGTCTTTTCTTCTTCTTCTCTTTGACACCATATCCTATGTCAGTGTAACCTGCAGCGGCAAAAGGCGGTTCAATAACCTCTCGAGAATGGTCATCCGGCAGCCTGAGGTCAACAAGACTGTAGAAGTAATCCAAGACTTCCGGGTAGCGAAGAACCGATGCTCGCCAATCGGCGTCGATGCCACGCTTGAGCTCGGCATGGGCTTCTGCGATTTGTGTCTGAAGCGTCGCCACATACATGGGGTGTATTGGCGGATGACCGGAATATCGCATGTAGACTTCGTAGTGCGGGAGCGAGGCAAGGTATGATGAATGCGCTTGCTTGCGAGTTGATGTCAACCGCTCAAACGCATTCAAGATATGCTGACGCGCGTGATTAATCACCCAGTCTCTACAGCTCAAGTCAGCACTCGCTTTGAGAAGATTGAAGTGTCCGTGGTACCGTATATCAGCCAGCCTTTCGTCCATGGCACGCTGCTCTGCCTGCTTGACAGCAATTTGCAGGCGCTCCGACTCGCAGGAGCATTCGGGATAGGGCGGCGCATTGCAGATGGCACAGTTGGGAGCTGCATCCATTTCATACGGAGGTAGTTGGTGAGCCAGCGTTGATCATTGTCGGTCCAGAGTGGGCCGAACACGGTTGCAGGGTAGTTTTAGTGATTGATGGTGATGCACGGGATGAGGATTTGATCTGGAATGAGGTCGGTTTTAAGACAGTCTGGAAGCGGATGCGCGCTAGGGTAGTCAGGCACAGGCGGTGACGACGGACAAGTTAGAGGTTACATGACGATCTTTGTGGAGGCCATCGGCGTGATCTGGCTAGTTTCGTACGGCTTATGGAGTGATGGATGGATTGGGCAGACTTGGGATGCGTTATGAGTTGGCAGAATCGCTAGGATCGGCTCAACCAGTATTAGCTCCGGGGTGTGCCAAGACTAATTGCTTCTAGATAGTAGTGTATAGCATCGATCGAAGGCTACGGATATGGCGATGTTGAACTTAACCGTCTAATCGTAGCGGAGAGCCGTGTCGGATGGGGGTGTGCGATGTTGTAGTTGTTGATGCCCTCGATCAACCTACCCCGCCTTTGCCCTTGACCTTGCCGGACCCCACCACCGTGGTATTAATGTCCGACCGAGTAAGACGACAGGGATGTGGCCTTCTCTTGTCCTACAGTATATAGACTCTTCGGTCTGCTGGTATGCTACGCTTGTAGACAACAGCCCAATGATGTCAGGATCCATGGAAAAAACAATCCAGACTCTGAACGCACACGCACATGTGCTGTTGACACGGCCGTCTCCTAGCCTTGCGATGGTGTCGACCGATGTGAGTGGCATGTGACATGTGACCCTCGAGCTTTTCTTCACCTGTCCGGTCCGCGGATTGTTGTTCTTGGCCGGGCGCCCCATATCCCAAGGCCCATTTGCAAGCGTTTTCCTTTGGGCTCTCTTGTGGAGAGAGCACCACCACTAGGTGTAGTATCTACTGTATGTCCTCGGCAGCAGTAGTGGGCTTGAGATACGTAACGTCTCTTGCACGTGACAGAGGGCCACGCACCGACACCGCTGTTTGTTCGCTGTTCCAACCGCACTCGCATTCGCCGCACTCGCCGCACTCGTCGCAAATCAGAAGCCGGGCTTTCCGATAGACGGCGTCAACCTGACGCAACTGACCGTTCGATGTGAGGCTTGCAGGCGTGTTGGCCTGTCCCCTTATATACTGCCGCTATCACTGGCGGATGCGCATCATCATGCCGTTCACAACGCATATCCGGTAGTTTCCCCATTGTGAGTCTGGCTTGTCCCCAACCGCCTATCGTCTTCTAGACCCATATCCTCCAATCGCCGACCACCGCTGGCCTAGTGGACCAAGCCCACTGTGGTTTTGCAGCACACGAGGGCTGAAGTGGAGTTTGTCAGCTCACCTCGTTGAGGTTCAATAGCCTGGTATGCTTCGTATGCTCTGAGTCGTAATTTTGGATAGTCGCAACTTCTTTGAATAGAAAAAAGCGTCCCATGATACCCATGTGTCGGAACAACAACCCCCAGAGAAGGCCCCTCATGCTAACAACGGCGTTTATCACATTGTTAAAAATAATTTTTTTTGTAGAGCTACGGCTTGCGCAGTGATGTATGTAAAGCCATGAGTCTGTCTGGTGCTGCTTGTACGCATGACTCAGCAGTATTATCATGGTGTTTTCTGGCTAATAATCCGGGTAATCCTGCGCGCCGCACAGACTGCGCCCTTCGAACTCGACATTCTCCCGCATTAGGCTTAGTGCATGTAGAAAGTGTGTCTTCCCCGTCTTCGGCATGGCCCCAGAATGAGTCCAAGCCGCGGTCCTACTTAGCATCCATCATCCCGCAAAACGACAACTCACGCCTTATTGTCGAATTCGTCCAGAGGGCGTGCATTTGTTCTTTGATCCATCGCAGGCCATTGGACAGCAGTCAAGATAACCCATTGGTTGATTGCAAATCGAGGCCCGCTATCATGGCTACCCAAGATGCAGCCTTCGATATGGCAGACTTTGTCGATTTTGGAGACACAAGCATACCCGGCGTATCACAAGGGACAGACCTCAACATAACCGAGCCAGCATTGGATCAAAGGTGCGTGGTATACCCATTATTCCTTAGTCTCTTACCCCGGCTTGACATCCATGTAAATGCGAACTTGCATTCAAGGGGTCCATCATTGACGATCAAATTTCTTTTTCTTTGGTTCTAATATCAACCAGTCCCTTACTAGGAGAAGATGACTCCAGAGGGCTCGTGCAATCCACCGATGCTCAAACTACCGACATCGACTTCAACACTGACTTTAGCACTTGGCTGCCAACATACCAAAAGTCCATCCAGCCATGTGAATACTGCAGATCAATGTCACTGGAGTGTTTCATATACAACGTCGATGGTACAAAGCAGCTAGGCTGCTCTCCATGCAATGCTCTGTTCCGACCATGCAGCTTCAGCAATCCGGAAAGGATGCCAGCAATGAAGCAAAGAACGGCGCTTGACACGTTAGATGTCGTGGCAGAAAACGACACACGATGCTTTGGTGGACTCACCGGAAGGAAACAGATGCGATCGTTAGGTCACGTTGGACCCATAACGGATGACAACAACGGAGAGCAGTGCTCCAAGAGTGCTGCTGTGTCAGCACGCTTCCCAAGAGCTGCTGTGAGCATCCTGAAAAATTGGATGCTGATGCACATTGATCACCCCTATCCAACAGAAGAAGACAAGGAGATGTTGAAACAGCAAACTGGTTTGTCCATTGGCCAGATCTCCAACTGGATGGCCAATACGCGGCGGAGGCAAAAGGCACGACCAAAGCGAAGTGCATCCCCGAGCATCCGACCATCGACCAAGGTCATCAACATTCCCGCGGGTAAAACCTGGGAAAGCATGGGTACGTACACTGAAGCTGAGTTTAGTCGATCGCACAAGACTGTGGCGCCCAAGACTGACGGAAGATTCATCGTCTTTCGTGCGGATCAAGGGCGCATAGACTCAGATGCTGGCACCTCGTCTCAAATGCCAGTATTACAGCAGCAGGAATGTCTCGGTTAACTCTCGATAGGTCCGTTCGAACGATGGAAGCACTCTCCTCCTGAAAACGAACCTGCACCTCTCAACGCCATTGCTCACGCTGTTGAGACCTTTGATCCGCCGCAGTCTATCAGTCAGAGTAGCAGCTACCGCAAAGATGCTTCTAATGATAGCACTGGGAGCTTCTCGGTGTTTAGGGCACCTTCCATCTCTTCGCTAGAGACTGGCTTCACCAAGATGTCCTCTGGCTCTCGGGGATCCCGGGACTCTGTCTACTCGTACGGATCCCGACACTCGCTCGGCTCTCTGAATAGTCTCAAGTCAAAGGAAAGGCGAAGGCGCCGACGAATTCCTACTCGAGTGTCAAAGGCTAGTCCCGATGAAGGACACAGAATGTTTCAATGCACATTCTGCACTGATTCTTTCAAATCCAAGTACGACTGGTATGTAATTATCTACCACAGCTGCTGCAACTATTTGATTGCACCGAGTGGACAGGATGATACTAACGTTTTGAAGGTCTCGCCACGAGAAGAGCCTTCACTTGTCTCTTGAAAAGTGGCTATGCGCACCCCTTGGCGAGGTTGTTGCCGATAAGGTTACCGGAAAATCCAAATGTGTCTACTGCGATGAGTTGGATCCTAGCAAAGAACACCTGGCGACACACAACCACACTGCATGTTACGAAAAGGGCCCTGAATCTAGAACCTTTTATCGGAAAGACCATCTTCGACAACACCTACGACTTATGCATGGCTGCAAGATGACTGCAAGCATGGACACTTGGAAGTCTGAAGCACAATATATCAAATCCCGCTGTGGGTTTTGTGGCATGAACTTTGATAAGTGGCAGGACCGTGTCGACCACCTTGCAAAGGAGTTTCGTAACGGAGCCAATATGAAGAATTGGAAGGGCTGCCGTGGTCTAGATCCCCATGTAGCCATACATGTGACCAACGCAATGCCGCCATATCTCATTGCCAATGAGAGCAAGTCACCCTTCCCATTTTCGGCAAGCAACTCCGCAAGTCTACAGGTACGTACGACTGTATTGAACATGCGAGGCTACTCCGAGGTCGGAAAGCACAGTGGCAGTCTATGGAGTTCTCTGACTGACTGATAAACAGCAAATCAATTTGTCACTCGAAATGCGGGACTTGGAGTACCTCTTACCCAACAACTATGATCTATCCATTGCCTATCAAGATGGCAAGGATGCTTCGTCGGTTGGGCCAATTATCTTGACCACACCCGAGAACTTCCCAGCGTCAGGACAACCGGATCATAATCCCAACGCAACATGCTGGGAAATTCTGACTCTACGACTTGGACGTTTTGCACGACAGCATATCCAGGCACACGGTGCTGGATCCGTGACTGATGAGATGCTGCAAGTTGAGTCGCGCCGTATTCTTTACGGTGATGACGATCCCTGGAACCAAACTTCTGCAGACAATCCCGAATGGCTCAATCTCTTCAAGAAAGCACACGGCATCGACTCCAAAACCCCAGTCAAAGGCATCAATGCAGAGCACGAAATTCACGAGGATCTAGGTATCAACTCCAGCACCGCTGTTGACTCTAGCTTCGACGTCAACAACTTCACTTGCGCAAACCTGCCTGAGAACGATCCGCTGCGGGCACTCTCTTTCGAGTGTTCGCTTTCAGGCTCGTTGGGTCATATCAAAGGGCACGTGCGACAGCTCTCATCCGGCCGCCAAACACCCTACAGCGTACCAGGGTTGAGCAGATCACCCACATCGCCCGCTTCCTTTGCACCAGCAACAAATACAGCAGCAGCCAATGACGACCCACTCATAGGTGTATACGAGCCCATTTCCGAGCTCGCATGCCCTTCCAACGGCGCCAAGGGACCTTGCTTTGGCGAGCACGGCGAACTAGGCTTCTCCATCACCAACCCCGGATCCCCCAAGAGAAGATACTGGATGGATGACGCAACCACAAAAATCTTACCTTTGAACTCTCCTCTCGACCACCAACGACAACCCGTATACGAGGGTATTACTGCTCTCAGCAATCCTGATGCCACCACGACTACCACCGCCGATGACTTCCAATTCCCCTCGTGGGACCAGATCCCAGAGCACCTGCAGAACCCGACAAGCAGTGCTGAGTATAATCTTGCGGGTGTGAGCACTTCTACTGCTGAGAATGTCTTGGCGATGCCGTGGGATGATACCATGGATTTTGCCATGGATATGGATACGGATGTGGATTTGAATATGATTTGAGTGTTTTAATGGAGAGGCGAGATAAAAGTGTGAGATTTACTTGTTTCTTAGTAAAGGAATGGAGGAGCGAAAAGATGGGGTCGATATAATATATCTTTGCTTTCCGGGATTTGCTAGGGTAATGTAACGGTGTTGGGTGGTATCTGTCTTTTTCTCCTTGATTAATGAGTCATGATGTACCATCCTTATACACATTTTTTTCCTTTCACTTACTCACTCACTCGCTCACTCTCTCATGCAACAAGTAGAAATGTTGAATCGATCTTTTTCTTCATAACTTTTGCAATCACTTTATGCCGGTTCGCCAGCAAACAGCAAACAGCAAACAGCAATCTATGTAGTCACCAAGAACGACAATCTCAAAATCTTTCATTTTCAACTCTCGGTACAAATCGAAATTTCATACTCCATATGGAATTTTACTTTTTTTTATATAAAAAAATTACAAAAAAATAAAATAAAAAATGAAATAAACGTGACCAAATCATAACTGATCCACACTAACCTTCTGCACAATAATACCCGACGCAGCACCACCACCGTTGCAAATAACAGCCGCACCGTACTGTCCCTCCTTGAGTTGATGCAGGAGTGTAACCAATATCCTACTTCCAGAGCTACCAAGCGCGTGACCCAGAGCAATAGCACCGCCCCTTGGATTAACGTTTTCAGTACCGAGACCGAGAATCTTGGCGTTTGCCTTGATGACGGTGGCAAAGGCTTCGTTGAATTCCCAGATGGCAATGTCGGACTTGGAAAGGCCGGATTGAGCGAGGAGCTTGTCTACGCAGGCGGCGGGAGCGACAGGGAAGTCGATGGGGTCTAGATTAGAGTGTTAGTAACGTGCTTTGCTGTGAAGATGGAGACAAAACGTACCCAGAGCAGCATCAGCGTAGGTGACAATCTTGGCTAGTACACGGCTGTCCTTGCCGTACTTTTGTGCAATGTCTTTGCTGCCGAGGACCAGCGCTGATGCGCCGTCACTCAGGGGCGAGCTGTTGGCCGCTGTGACGGACCCATTTGGTCCCTTTTCGAAGGCTGGCTTCAGCGTCGCAACCTTGTCTAGCTTGAGCTTGTTGTATTGCTCATCCTCCGAGACAACGGTCTCGCCCTTTCTCGTCTTGACGGTAACCGGTACAATTTCGTCCTTGAAGAGCCCGTCCTTGTATGCTTGTTGCGCGCGCTTATACGTCTCAATAGCGTACTCGTCCTGATCCTGCCTTGAGACCTCGTACTTCTTGGCCGTGTTCTCTGCGCAGTTACCCATGTGAATCTGGTTGTAAACGTCCCATAGACCATCAGAGATTAGACCGTCCTCCAACTTCTGGTGTCCGAATGCTGGTTGCTGGCTTGCTCGGCTCAGGTAGTACGGGACTCTTGTCATGTTTTCCATTCCTCCCGCGACCTGGGCTTCCGCTTGTCCGAGCTCAATGATAGAGGCGGCAATGCTGACAGCTTTGAGACCTGAGGCGCATACCTTGTTAATGGTAGTGGCTTCGATATTTGTAGGAAGGCCGGCGAAGATGGCCGCTTGTCGTGCGGGTGCTTGTCCAACACCACCTCCAAGCACGTTGCCCATGTACACGGCATCGATAGATGATACAGGAACCTTTGACTTCTCCAGGGCAGACTTGATGGCTGTGGCGCCTAGTTGCGGGGCCGAAACCGTTGTGAAATTGCCATTAAACTAAGAAGTAATCAGCATACATAGTCAATTGGTGCCAGTTTCATACTAACCACTGCGGTCGGTGTTCTGCTGGCACTTAGAATGTATGCATCCCGAATCTCCTTCCTTTGTGGCGTGGAGCTGCTGAATTGCCTTTGAATACTGGCCAGTCGTTGTTGCGGCCGCGAAGCCATCTTGAAGGAATTGCGAATGACAGTGGAAGACATGGTGACAGCGATTCCTAAAAGAGTTTACAAGAGTTCAAAATGCAGAGAAAAAGATTCTAACGAGTCAATATGTAGCTATCACATGGCAACAAGAGTTAGGCTGGTGTGACAAATGCGGGCGGAATGTGGAGGAATGATGCGCTACAGCGGCTAGGCCGAGGTTCGGCAGTGCGCGGGACCACCCGGCTTAAGCTGTTCCGCTGAACCATTTCTTTAATCCTTTGACATCACTATGGGGAAATGGAGATTATTCAGCGAAACTACTCTAGAAATACAAGTAACATTGAATCCTCTATCTAGTAGTCATAACGTCTGGAAATCTCGTAACTCAAGCCAGTGCACCCATGGGGTCCCAGAGCTCTAGCATCTTTGGCTGCTGCTCCAGCACCTTCCTAATCGACGAGCTAACCACACTCGGATCTACAACGGCCTGGTATACAAATTCGTCCATCCAAGCATCGCTCATAACAAAGTATCCCTTGTCGCCCACACGGTCACTCCATGAGTTTTCTACCCTCCAACGCACTGGCTTGCCGTCAACTACATGCACGGCGGTCAACACCATGGCATGCGTCATCTGACTCTCTCCAGTCTGTAGACGCTCTGCTTTTGTCATGCCAAGCCTGACATTGAAGCCGAGCTCGTAGTCGAATAGCTGGGTATCCATGATACCCTTGGATGAGTCCGAGTATTTGCCAACGTCGGAGCCAAAGAATACAGGCATGCCGCGTTTCAGCATGGCAATGCAGGCTTCTTTGATCGTCTTCATATCGACGTTGACGTAGGTTACTGGTCGACCGTTCCAGACATTACCCAAGCGCTTGACACTGAGCAGGCGGTTGTAGGGGTTCCGGGGGTCGTTGACCAAAGAAAAGAGCGTGTGCACATCGGTGCCAGACAATGCGCGGATTACTCTATGGTCGGAAAGTTCCTTGGCAAACTCAACTGGTCGGCTAACGACAGTGTTGAGTTTGCCACCCTTGTCATAGTACTCCCACGTGAAGGGCTTGGTGGCAGATGGTGGGGGACCGAGCATCAGCGTCAGAATGAGATGAATCTCACGGAGCATCTTTTCCTTCTCGCTAGCCAGAGTTGCTTTGACGGCTTCGGGAGACCAGTTGCTCGAGGCAATGGCACGCAGGCGGACTGCATCCTCGCGCAGCTTTGTGGTAATCAGGCGGTCCATGATGGAAGAGTTGGAGGCATTGAACGAGTCTGGGTAGATTGAATGGGGCACGAGACCGTACTTTTGTACGAGGTTTGCAACCATGTCCCACTGACCGCCATCGCCGACAGGGCTGGACATGAGGGCCTGCACTATGCGACTGTCGATATCCTCGTTCTTGGTCTCCAGTATGCTCTCGAGGAAGTAGTTGGCCTTTTCAATCTTGTCCCAGTAGAAGAGATAGGCTTGTGACAGCTGAAACTCGGAGAGCTTGTACCTCTTCATGATGGCGATGCGGAAGACATTGGTGGACGCGAACAGCCAGCATCGTCCGGAAGAGGCTTGGTTAGTGACGGGAGAGCCCTCGAAGGGGATCCTGATGTTGAACTTGTGTGTGTCTTCGATGGTGGCTGCGCGAGAGGAAAGGACGGCGTTGGCGGAGTTTGAGCTGAGGGCTGACAGAGCGAGGCGGTTCTAGCAGAAGGGAGTCAGCTGACGTAGGGACAAGAGGAAGGAGCGAGTATGTGTACCTTTGGGTCAGCCATGAGCTCCTTCTCCCACTCTTGAACGGACTTGATGGAGACATTTTGCTGGTACTTGACGACGGGTGTGTACTGGGGTGCTGGAGCACAGGGTCAGCGGCGAGGGAGGGTGCTGGAGGGGCATAGGATCAAGAACATACGGGCCTCTCCTTCGCCTTCGACCACGACATACTCTTCCTTCTCGTTCAGGTATTTATCATGGTTCATGTTGAGCGCGTGCAGGCGTTCGAGGAGCTTGTCGTTGACTGCGGCTTCGGACTGCTTGGACTGGTCGGAACCCATGGTGGATACGCGAGGCAGACGGTGTGGGGTCAACTAAATATCTATCAGAGGGTTATGGTGTCGGGAGGTGTTGCGTTAGTGTGGGAGAGGCGCTCCCGTCCGCGTCGCCGTAGCCGTGGTCATGGCAAGCCATCACGGTGTTGGCTTCTTATCGGGCTTATCGGGGGGGCAGCGCGTGCAAGGGGCGCGTGGCAGGTCCACCATATCAGATGGTCTGAGTGGAACGCGAAGCCTTCCCTATTGGGCATGGCCGGGTTGCGACATGGAGGTTGAGAGCACGTCGGCCGTCTGACCCTCGCCAGCACCACCACCACAGAGGGTGGTTGAGATCCAATCTCTCGCTGCCATTTGCACGCCTCTTGGGGCGGGCCAAGCACATGCAGGGCAGCACGAGTCACCGCTCAACAGACCACCACGACTGCTACTTTTACTCCCTGGTCCCCTGCCCCATGTCTGGCCTCATCTACAAAACCCCGCCGATCGCGCCCGCCACCCCAAGGCCATCGGCACGAGACCCTGAGCTCGGCAACGGCCAACGCCCTAGTTTCCTCTTGCCCATCAGCTCAACTGCCGTTGCTTGACATCCATTCTGACTCTTGACACTGCCCTTGGACCTCCTCCACACCTCTCACACACACATGCATGTACATACATACACACACCGCTCCCCTCCCCATGGGCCATGGCCGCGCATCGCTCGCACCCAACATGCGCGGCTCGTAATAGAGGAGATGAAGATAAGCAGGGCCGAACGCGTGTTTCATCACCGCGCGCTGTGCCTTCCCCTGGATTCAGGCCTGCCAATTCAGCCGCGGCGTGAAATTTTGGCGACACTGGACCTCTGTGCGGTCAGCCTTGGTGCCGTTATATGTCTTCTCTTCTGCCTCATTTGCACTTGACTGTCACCGCAACTAATACTCTCTTCAACCTCCCCATTCTGGAACCCCCGCCCTGCGCAACATGGAGCAAGGAAAAGGACTATGGAAGAAGCGCATCCTCGTGCCCTTCTGGACAGTGCGAATATGTCTTATGATATTCATCATCGCCATATTCGCCTATACCCTGCGCACGCTGAAAGATCTCAAGGACTTTACTGAGCCAGGGCCGGGGTACGCCTATACAGCTGCTCATGCGCACTCTCGTAGACTAACAGCAAGCAGGACTGTCGTCCTCTTCATTCTCTTCATGGTCGTTGTGCTGTTGATTGATGTGCTCGCCATCCTTCTCTTCCTTCGAGATGCGCTCAAGCCGGGCACCTTCCTGATCATGAACTGTTTCCAGACTGGCTTCTGGGCCGGAGTTCTGATTGTCGACTTTGTAGCAATAGGCCACGGCGCAAGCCCCGTCGGAATCGGCTTCAGCATCTTTGTCTTGTACGTCTGAGCCGGTATCACACCAAGTCACTTTGCTGACCTGTTGTAGCCTCACTTTCCTCGGTCTCCTCATCTACTCAATCATCGGCCACCGTCGCGCAAAAGCCGCAGCCCAGCGAGGTCACTATGCGCCCGCCCACAACCCAGCTCTGCCTGCTACCGACTTGCACGACACTCCCTATTTTGGCGCGCCCGATAACCATCAAAACACCGCATACCATTCGCAGACACAACCACCCCCAGATGCACACGATCAATATGCTGCTCCTCCATACCAAGCCGGTGCTGCAGGCGACTATTACTACCAGCAGCCCATGAAGCCTGCTCACATTGTTTGAGAGGGTCTTGCAAATTCAATAACGACCCAGGGTGTTTCGGCGAATCGGCGCAATTACATATAAATGGGGCGGTGTAGTATATGCCGAGATGCCAGCAGCTTGTCTGAGGAGGTGACGCAGGTGGATCATGATGACTGAATCCCAATACCTCCACTATATGCTATCTGGCCATGTCGTGCGATTCTAGACTGGTGCGATGAGACTATTCCGGCGCGCGAGGGTGGTAGGGCAAACAAGCTCCTGACTCGTACGTGGCACGTCTTGGATTTCTGAGACGCGTAGAACTTACTCGCGTTATTTTTCCTCGACCTGCGCCATGCAGTGGTATGATATGCATTCTTACGTGCTATGGGCTTGGGCTTGGCTATAAGGTACAAAGTTAAGGGGCCTTGGCTTCTTCTGCTTCGCCTCGTATTTTGTGGGGAGCGGCCCGTCAAATCCATGCGCAACCGGCGGGAGGTAATCAGATATGGCAGGAGTGAAAGATCAGGTCTCGCGGAGGACGTAATGTATAGTTGGAAAAAAAATCATCCAATACCCGACGTGGTGGTACGAGTGAAGTAAAGCGTGAATAAAGTCTCGGTATCAACACACGTGCAAGTCGTGGGCGGGCCTGGTTGCCGGTTCAAGTGACTGGCGCCGAGACGCTACGACTAGTCCAGAGGCGACTCCTTGGAAGTTGTTTCCAGCTCGGAGGTCAACACCCACTCACAGCACGAAAGCCGTCCTCTTCAGCATGTTTGCAGGCTTGTTCATTTATGCAGCGAGCAATCACATTGCTTCTCCCGGCACGTTGCGATGAACCTGTGCCTGTCCTGGGGCAGTGTTTCCAAACTGCGTTTACTTTTAGCACGCATGATGGCCTCGAATCGTTAGTGGCTGATCATTGAATGCGACGTTATACCCCATGGATGCACAGTGGTAGGGAAAGTATATATCTATAGACCTCGAGCTACGGTTGTCGGACTCCAGCACGCTCTTTCGTCTTGCCGCTCTCCCTACCTTCCTGGTCCGGTGACGTTCGCTCTGCTCCACTCATTCATTTCATCCACCAAGATGCGCTCGTTCCTCTTGCTTGCCGCTGTTACGGCGCCACTCGCCCAAGCAGTACGCATCGTCCAGTCCAACGACGACGGCTGGTCAGAAATTAACCTCCGGACCTTTTTCGATGTCTTGAACTCTGCAGGCCATCAGGTAGTGCTCTCCGGACCGGCTGAGAACCAGTCTGGTACAGGTATGTAGCTACAAGTATGTACACAACTATCAACCTATGTATACTGACTTTTCAAGGTTCGTCCGACGAAGCGCCGACAACAGTTGATAGCGATGGCTGTATCCACGCTTCTTGCCCAGGTGGGAGCCCCCCAACTGGCGCAAACGCAACAGATCCTCGCCTGAATTACGTCAACTCGTTTCCCGTCACATCCATCAAGCAGGGCATTGACGTTACCGCGCCTGCCCTATGGAACGGGGCCAAGCCTGAGCTTGCCCTAACTGGACCGAATGTTGGTAGCAATGTTGCTGTCCAACTTCCCTTCTCTGGAACCGTTGGAGCGGCCACTTACGCAGTCAAGATGGCTCAGATCCCAGCCATTGCCTTCTCGGGCAAGAGTAGCGAGCCTACTGGATGGAACGCCCCTACGCCTCTCTACAGCAAAGTCTACGCCGACCTCGCTCTTAACGTAACCAGCACCATCATCCAAAGTGGCAAGCCGTACCTGCCCGCAAACACGTTCCTGAACGTCAACTTTCCCGAAGTTTCCGACTCCCGATGCAGCGACCCCAGCCAGTTCAAGTTCATCTTTACTCGCGTCAATACGGGCATCTTTAGCTCCCGCGATGCCGAGTGGTGCGGTAGCACGCGCCTGCCCTGGGAGGCTGATGTCATTCTGCTCAGGGGCAAGGACTGCTATGTTACCATTAGCCCTGGTGATGCAAATGACAAGTCAACTGTTAATGATGCCGCTGTTCAGACTCAGATTCTTAACAAGCTCAAGCCTATCTTGTCGTGCTTGCCTTGAGAGACCTGGCGTCAATAATGGGTCCTTAGAGAGTGTACACAATACTATGGCATGTAACATTGTTGGGATGCTTTTTTTTTCTCAATTGTGAAATATCTCTGATCAACAACGGAATTCATGTATTGTATGGAAGTACGTAACTACAAAAATCGAACCCCATACTTTGTTATTCAAACAAAGTGTATAAACACCAAAACCCAAGACAAAAATCGAAAATAAACCTCCACTATGCCATTCGTTCAAACAGTTGCCTATATACTCAACCTAAGTTTCTGCGACTATTTTTCTCTATTTTACCACCGTTTAACGTTAAACTCTACTTTTTTCGTAAGCGACACAATCTTTGGTCTGCTTGCCGTTTCTTTTAGCAATACCGAGCTAGAGATCCTAGGGCCCACAGGTATACACCATACCACGTATACCGAGCTAGTGTCCTTCGACCCCACTTCTGCAACATTATGCTATATCTATTGTAAAAGGAAGCGAGATATAGTTTCCGCTCAACTCTCTGTTACAGAAGAGAACCCATCAAAGATGTCAGATTGAATAATTTCAAACTCTTAGGCGTCCCACGAGTCTGCTATTGATTCGAGTCATTGCTCTAGCTTACATGACCCCCAATCACATAACCACAAGTCGAGTACCCCACACCCCACCATACGAACCGTGTTCCCACTGTTTCCCCTCTAAGTCGAGACAAAGGATCTGGATTGGCAAGAACAGGTTCTGCGAGGGGGTGTCTAGACAGCGTGCACAGACCTGCTACGTTATTAACTTTTGGAGTCATCCAGATGAGTCGCATCTCTTTATGACTACTCAGAACCTAGCTACTATATAATACAACTACAGGTTTCTTATCGCCTTTTCTTCATGATTGTATCGTGGGCTGATCCTTTGCTAGAGCTTCAATTGATATAAAACATACCACATATTTGTCTTCTTACCTACCCAGCTTTCTCAACTTCTCTAGAATTGGCACATATCATTATCATCAAGTGCATTCTTCAACCCAACATCGAATCCTGGGCATCTACATCAATCGAACTTAGTATCATACTATAGACCAACATCTGCAATATATATATATATATATATATATATGTGTCACGCAACTCAACTCCCCAATGGACCCCCCACCAACCGACGATGTATCTCAACCCCCCTCCCTCGCATCCCGAATGCGCTCCTACGAAGCATCCTTCGACTACGCCCTCCCCACCAACCAACCCATCATCCTGCGCCTCGACGGCCACGGCTTCTCCCGCTTCACCTCGCGCTTCTCGCGCCCCTTCGACGAGCGCATCCACACCGCCATGACAAGCACCAGCAGCGACCTCCTGCACTTCTTCCCACAAGCCACCCTCGCCTACACGCAATCCGACGAAATCACCCTCGTCTTCCCCTCCGGTGTGCAGACCTTCAACGAGCGATTGCAGAAACTCTGTAGTCTGAGTGCGAGTTACTGTTCTGTGCGGTTTAATCGCCATCTCGAGCTTGCGCTGCAGGCTCAACCCGAACCCCCCGTGAAAGGCGATATGGAGCAAGTCCTCGGCAAAGCACATTTTGACGCGCGATTTTTCCCCGTCCCATCGGTGCACGAGGCGCTGAATAATATTATTTGGCGGTGTCGCAATGATGCGGTGCGGAATTCTGTTTCTTCATTTGCACGCACGCTATATACGCCCCGCGAATTGCATGGGAAGAAGACGAACGAACTAATTGAGCTCATGTTGAAGGATAAGGGAGTTAAGTATGATGACACGGTGCCCAAATGGGCGATTGAAGGCTGTTTGATTAAGCGCGAGCAGTATGAGCATCAGGGTATAAATCCAAAGACGGGTGAGGTGGAGAGGACGTTTAGAACGAGACCCAGGGTTGAGCAGAGAGGTGTGAGGGTCTTTGACGAGGCGGGTCTCAAATTGATCACGGACAAGTATTGGTAGTTGTTAGTTAGGGATATGACGAGTAGCATCAATAACGAAAACAAAATAATTAAACAAATCAAAACTACATTAGTATTATATCCATGATTTGTATCATTAGTCTTCACTAAACCCCCTCCAAAATAAAATAGAATAAAACAAAACAAAAACATCGAAAGCTCAGTGCGCTATCCACACCTCCTTCGGGCATTTTTTTTTTATAAAAAAAAAAACAGCAAAAAAAAGAAAGGATGGGGCCTGACCGGGATTCGACTGTAACGCTGTTAGAAATTGCGTTGACTTTACGAATCTAAATGGGTGAAACTTACACCCGGGGCCTCCTGCAGAATAGGCTAAGCTAAAGGCCAGATCGGTGAAGATCTGGTCTTTGGTTTCCCAAAGCAGGAATCATACCACTAGACCATCAGGCCGGAGCTTTGTGACTCTTGGAATTGATGAGAAAAGTTACAATTTATAAACTTATGACTGTGAAGGAAAAATTGGGAATAAAGAACGTCTAAAGAGTCATCGGATGGAATGGTGGGGAGGGGGCGAGGGAAGGAGGGGTCATGTGGGTGAGAGGGGCGGGTAAGCGAAGGGGGAATGTGTGGGATTGTGGTTGTTACCCCGCCATGTGCCATCCATTCTTAAATGGGAGTGCGAAGTAGCTTTACGGTCTACTTGGTGTTTTCAAGCAGTAATGATACATACTAATTTACTTAGTAGACAACTAGGAGACACTCCGATATAAATATTAAGAATGATACAATTGAAACTGATATCTTTCGTAAAAACTCCATCCTCATGCTTCCCGTCGTGTAACCATGCACTCATCAAAGCAAACAAAAAGTAACGCCATGTTTCCCTATCTAATCAGCACCCTGCGTAAAGGCTCAGTTCTACGTCAGATCCAAGACTTCTACTGCGCTTTCTCTCCACTTGCGTCTATCCTTGCCTTTGAGCAAGGGCTCCGGTGTCTGACCTGTTGGCTTTTCAGGACTATCTATGTCCACGTAGTCCCAGGCGCCTACGACGCTTTTTCTGAGAATAATGGCGCGTTTCTTCTTGTTCTGGGCTTTCCATGCTGCGGGGGGTGATACAGACTTTTCTTCGCTCGATGGCCGCGATGAATGCGTTGGAGGGGATGTTGGTGTTGCAGCTGTTGGTTGTGAACCCGGGCCACATCCCCCCACGGGTGACGAGTGTTCTGTCAGATCAAGCACATCCGCTTGTGGCGATGTCGACCGTGATTTTGCTGCAGCAGGACGAGGGGATGTAAGGTCTAGATTATCAACACTGGAGGGCGCTGATGTCGTTTTGCTGAGACGTGGCGAAGTACGGCGAGATGGGTTTTGGCAGAAAATATCTTTAATGCTTTTCTTCTTGCCCAACGTGGAAGCTGACGAAATCGAGCTCGTAGACATATTCGAGGATATTGACATCAATGGCGGTCGTGTTGTCGATGATGCTACAGGGTCCTGCTCACTGCTAACCTCCTTTTGAGAACCTCGTGTGGCTTCTGGGCGCTTTGGTGAGGAGAGCGTCAAGTCCAGTGATTCCACATCTTCAGATGATTTACGGAATTGTGGTGGTGCAGGGACTAGTGCTGCACTAAACAAAGGAGTTGTGCCTCGCTGTTTGGTTGGTGTCGCCGACGCTCGCCATGCATCCAAGGTAGTCTGTTTCGGCACAGATGAGTCGCGAGATGCTCTGCTTGCAGCCGCCTCTTTCAATGTTCTTGTCTTCGCCATCTTTGCTGGTAGCTGCAAAGGTGAAGGATGCACTGGAGACTCGGCTAAATCCAATGTTTCTATTGTCCTCAAGAGTGGAGGAGTGGAAGGTCGATCCAAGATGTCGCTGGTATCAGCAGGAAGCGTTTTTGAACGCTGAATTGGAGCTCGCCTTCTCCGTTTGGTTACACTTGGAGGCAAATCTTCTAGAACTGGGGAGAGCGACTTCTCAAGCTCCGGTTGTGGTTGTGGTGTTAGTGTCCGTGGCTTCACTGGCGATGAGGACAACAAGTCAATCGTTTCGTGCTCCACCGTTGCAGTAGTCTGCGATGATGGCGCTGGGAGATCGCCAGCCTTGTCTTGGGCTTTTTCTTGGGCTTTTGCAAGTGCTCGTGAAGCTCTAACTCCAGGTTTTGTGACCTTTGCAAAAGACTCTATTCGAACTTGGGGCTGGTCTTTGATCGTCTTCGTCCGCCTTGTGGTTGTCTTGGCTTTCGGCGCGGCAGTACCAGTGTCCTGAACTGATGCTGCTCGCCTAGGCCTCTGTTTTGCCTGTCGTCCGGCCTCCCAATCTTGAACTGTGAGTGGTACGCCGACTTTGACAAACGTTTCCATGACCCATATACGTGCCGGTTTTTCAGGGTCAAACTTGGTCGGTCCACGTTTCCTAGGACCCTCGTCCTCCATGTCCAAGGGCATGTCTTCGTCCAGATCCGCATCTCCTACATCCTGTTGGGAACTAGGCGGCGGGGCCTCTACATCATCATCTAGATCCTCTTGACTAAGGTCAATCTTTACCAACTCGACAGGTGTGAAGCTTACACGAAGCTCGGTACAATGGTCGGTGACGGCATGCTGTCTTTTGCCGTGAAGACCTTTGATGAGCGTTGATTCATCTTCTTGTATGGCTCGTAGGTTGTCAGTAGGCAGGCGATTAGTCTGTTCAGCGCGGATCCGCAGTTGGCGCACAACAAGAGATGGTGCCAGACTGCGAATGAAGTGCTTTGCACCCTCGAGTTTGGCCCAGTCAAAAGCATCTTGTGTAAACTCGCGCAGACCCGGAAAGTCGAGGTCCCGATCCCAGTTGATGGACCGACGCAACTTGTCTAATCCTGCTCGGTTCGAGATCGCCGGATGTGTATAGTATCCGAGAATATCGAGCCGTGGGAAGTCGTCTGGGATCTTGAGTGCTCCGTGTTTGCGTTTGAAGAACTTGCTTTCGTTTGTCTTCAATTCGTGTTGCAGTCGCTCCTTCCATTGAGCTATGGCTCTAGAGTCGTTTCGTGGAATCTTGCACAGGTCGGCACCAAAACCCGCCTTGGCTGCTTCGCATGCAGTCTTGGGGCCGCATCCAGGTATGCCCTCTGGCACATAGTCTCCTCCGCTCATTAGCGCGACCAAGATCATGCCCTCGCGATCCAGCCCCGACGGCCCGTTTTTGGTTTCGACAGCGTCGTATACGTTGACATGGGTTGGTGTCTTTCCTGATTTCTCTGGAGACCAATTTCGGAGAGTGACACCGCTCCCAAACATGAGCGTGTCCACATCTTCACTCAAAACCGCATCAACAATTCCCTCCCTTTGCAGCAGTGCACATTCTGCTTCTGCCTCGCCTGGCGCAAGATGTATGGGATACCTAAACTGCTTCAAGAGCTGTTTTGCAAGGAACTCGGGGATGGAGGCGACAGTTGGGCCGGTGCGCTTGTTGCGCTTAAATGGCGGTTTGTTGGGTCCATCAAAGACAAAGACGGGGTGGATGGCAAGAGAAATCAAGCGCAGGAGGCGGTAGTAGAATGTTCGCAACGCAGGATTCGTGCCACCTGGCTGCAGTCAGCATCATATGGTATGCGCATACCCTGGGAAGGCTTGCCTTTGCTGGCCTGGATCTGGAAAAGCCATATCGACGTATCAATAGCAATGCGCAGCGGGCGGCCAGTCTCTTCAAACTTTTCGACGGCGAGTTTGGAGAGCGCAATGCGTGTGCCAGGGCCGATTTCCTTGTAGATTCTGCATGCGTTAGTACTGGAATACACATAATAATTTGCGAGACTCACCCATGGATACCCATTGCGACTCCATGCTCTGTCCTTTGATCTCCAAGCTGGCTGCCTTGTTCGCGATGTTGCGCCCAGCGCGTGGACTGGTGTTGTGATTAGATTGTTGCCACAACAACAACGCGTCACCCGTCCCACATGCCCACGGATGCACGTTTATTCCCCACCATGCCGTCCTTATCGCACTAACAACTTCCACCCACCATCCTCACAGAGACCGTTGAGCATGGCGCCCCGCGGTCGCAGCATAACGGTGAGTCCGGGTGCCTACTCGGATCGCAGCAACGACTCAAGCCCGGACCCGCTAGCCATTTCTTTCGACGAAAACACCACCTCATCACACCGCAAGCCCAGTCCCAGGAAACCCGTCATGATCAGCTCGCCAAGGAAACAGGTCAGGCGGCTGGAGACGTCAGAAGTCGTCTTATCGTCGCCGTCCAAGTCTATGATCATGAGCACACCGCGAGGCAACGGCGCAAGCCCCTGGCGCATCAAGGTCACCGTCCAGGCTGAACCGGAAGACGGAGAAAATGCTGAATCGCCATCAGTAAAGAGGGTGACAAGAACAAAGACGACGACTGTACCGCTAAAAGACCCGGATGCGTCGTCTCCCGTCAAGCGCCCCCGCGGCCGGCCAAGGAAGTCTGAGACTGGATTGACGCCCAAGCCCAAACGAAAGGGGACACCAGTCAAGAGACCTGCAGAATTCAGCTCTTCGAGCAAAATTGTGCGAGGTGGCGATTCCAGCGCAGCCGACGTTGATACCGATGTGCCGCCTAGGAAGCGAAGGGGTCGTCCAAGGAAGAACGTACAGCCATCGACTGAGTATGATGAGACCAGCGTTGCAGAAGAGGCCGAAGCTATCCTACAAGCCACGTTCGAAGAGACACCTCTGCCAAGCACGGAGGCCGGATCAGACAATTCGAAAAAGAATGCGCGATTTGCAGCTCCCAATGATCAAACCATGGATGATGCATTGCGAACATCGCCTACACAATCAGAGCCGTCTCCCAGCCTAGGCACACCATCTCATACCAATTCGAGGAACAATGTACGCATACGCAGAGGAACACCACATGCAAACAGGGTGGCCGTCATTGAATCTGATGAAGAGGAAAGTGGCAGTGATGTCCTTACGCCCGCCAGCGGAGATGAAGACAACAACGATCTTCCTGAAAACCAACCCCTGAGTGGAACAGAGGATGGCCAAGGAGACGTACTTACACCAAGCGAGACCTCGGCGCAATCGAGCGATTCAGCCGATGCCACTAGTGATAACGGTGCACCAGAATATCCTCAAGACTATGAAGACAACGATGAGGAAACACAGGCTCAAAATTTCACTTTTGATGAAGGTACCACCAGGATGCCAGATGACACGACGATGTTGGATAGCGAGACCTTTAGTATGATATCTGTCGAATCATTGAAGAGCAATACAAATCGACCGAGCCCAACACAGCCCCGAGATGTGCAGACCAATGCTCCGAAGGCCAAATCATCACTCAGGAACGAGTACTTGGGACCAGCTACGCACGTGGCATCAGGTTCTGAATCTTCAACTCATGAAAAGCACGTCTCGACAAACCAAGTCCCTGTAGAAACCGCACCCATCGAGACAGTGCGTCCAAAACTGGCGCGCCATGTCACACCCGCTATGGACTCTGAGATTCCATCTGCACCCCCTGCTTTGCATCCTGTTCAGCCTGCTCTGACCAAATCTCCATCTCCGACACTTGGGCGAGCTGTCACCGCCGGCGTGGCTTTGCAAGGCCTTCTCGACCCCACACGACTCACCCCAGATGCCTCACAAAAGACGCCTGACGGAAAGCGAGGCTCATTGGACGATTTGTTCCGTGGCTTCAGCTCAGGGACACGTAAAGATCTTCAGGCAGGCTTGCGACTTGGCGAGCAACTTGCGCAAAATCAGACAGAAGAGGACAATGTGCCCGGCCCCTCGAGCCCTATCAGGGGCCAATCTGCGGCAGGGCCGAAAGCAGGTGTGTTCCGAACGCAACGAAAATATCAGCAATCGCGTCTTCTTACACCCGAAGACCAGGATCATGTTGTCACAGCGGTGGCACCAGCAGTTGCAGTGAGCGACGTCCAGTACCCAACGTTGGATGTTGAAGAGGCGACCACAGCACCTTTAAGCCCTGTGAGAAGCGAATCCGCAATGAGCTGGCGAACCGACACTCCACCCCGCGCAGCCAAAAGTCAAGATCAACAAGACACCACCATGAATGAGGTTCAAGAGGAGGTTCCGGGTCCTGCAGAAGAGCCAATCCAACACGATGACTTTGGTGATATTTGGCAAGAGGAGGCTAGTCGCTCAGTGATCTCGATCAACCCAGAGGAAGTTCCAGTAGAGAAGTCCACTGAAACTCACGATATCTTCACAGACGCCAGCGTTGTCAAGCCTGCTCGCGGCAGAGCTGCCCGGACTTGGCGCCGCAGGAAAGTAATCAATGAGACGGAGTCCCAGCAAGAGCCTGCCTCAGCACGCTCAGACCCAGCAGCCGTCTCACAATCAGAGGGCAGTAAAGAAGCCCAAAAGGTTGATTCCGCACAACCCGATGAGCAGCCTATGCAAGTCAAAGAGCCAAACGCTGAAGGCGAAGAAAGTGACGCTGGCATGTTCTTCCAGTCGAACGTGCCCAATGTTACGGACCAGAAGCGGCCTACTCGGTTCCAGAGGCGGCGGCCAAGAAGACAAGAAGCAGAGAAGGTGAGCCTCTCTGAGCTTCTTGACCAGGGGGACAGTTTTGTACCAGAATCTCCCTCGCCCGTAAAAACGAAGACACCCCCCAAAGCGACGGTAAATCCATTCTTGGATACGCCACCTCGCTTCCCTGCACTCCTGAACTCGCCAAAGAAGAGCAGTCCTTTGAGGCGGGAGCTTCACAGTGGGGATATTTCTACGAGCTCCGTACAGCAGTATGAAGAGTCTACATTGCCACTCGCGCAAAGCTCGCCGTTCCATACGGTTGTCGATGGCGACAGCAAAATCTCAGCAGCATCCGACCAGCAACAATTCCGAATGGAGATGGAAGGAAATACTGCTTCCACCATTATACGTGTGCGCGAGGAAGCCAACGAGTACCTAGACGCCTATGAACCGCAAGAGCGAAGTCTGAATGAGATTACAGAGGTTACCGAGCCTAGCAGAACACATCAAGACATTAGTCACCTGCCATCGAGCCCACCGAAGATGCAGCGACGGTTCGAACAGCGGTTGCTTTCTGCACGAAAGCCTTCGCCGCTTTCCAAGACAGTAGAGCGCCCAGGCAATGTATCCGTGCCACAATCACGGCAGAACGTAGCGCGTTCCAAGGAACCGGAAGTGATTGAACTGTCGTCTGAAACTAGTTCTAGCGACGATGAGGAAGAAGAGGAGGAAGATGAGGATGAAGAGGAATCAGATGCTACCCCTAGTGGCCATCCTCAACCCCGTGCACAGCCTGCTGCAACGTTGAGCGCCAAGCCAACAACCTCGCGCCCATCTCAACCACAACCACACCCTATCCTCTCACGCATGACACCGTTACCAAAAGTCGAGCCTTGGACACGAACACATTACAAAGCCCTCGATAAACTATACACCACACACCTCAAACATCCCGCACTCTTCTGTCCTTTCAACGTTCCTCCCACCCCCCTATCAACCACAAATGGCTACCTCCTCCGCCGCTTCCTCGCCGACAATGGCAACCTACCTTATGTCGGCGCCGTGTTCCACGCCTGGGGCTACAGCATGGTCATGACCGCCGAGCTCGTCGTGCTCTGCAGCGTCTTCATGGACCTGATGAGCCTCAAGAGCGAAGTCGAGTACGAGCAAGTCACAGGTAGGAAACTAGAAGTAGGCGATTGTGCGCCAGGCAGGCGCGGCGACTGGATCTCTGGCGAAGACGTGTTGCAACGTCTTGCTACTGTCGTCATGGGCGAGAGTGTGAGAAGAGATGAGCGGGCGGGGCTTGAGATTAACCGTTCCAGGGGTTTGCAGATTGAGTGGCCGCATACGCCGCGGTGAGCTTGGCTTCCATGTTCGATTGCTGTTTTTTTGGTGATCGATGGACTGAAGTTTGCGGCTTGGAGACGGGCTACCATGTGATTGATGATTGTTCATACTTTACTCTTTGAATTCGAGTTTCTTGGGGTTGGGCTGACTGTTTTTACTATTTGGGCATGATACCTCGCTGTTGAGTCAGTTTTCTTGTTCTATTTCTTGATTTGTCTTCTTAATATCGACTCACGTATTACTTCACTTGTTGACCAGAGCATTGCTGTTTCATCATCTCAATGGAACATGTGGAGTATTCCGTCCTCGTAACAAAAGAAAAGAGTACATGTCAGGAGGGTACCAGACTTTGCCTGTGGATGTTCCCAAAGCGTGGCCGTGCCCCATCCCTATATCCATCATCGTATCCAAAAAGCAAAAAGAAGATGAACGGGCTCAACCGGGATTTGAACCCGGGACCTCCTGCAGAATAGGCTTGGAGACAGACGAAACTGAATTGTCCCAAAGCAGGAATCATACGACTAGACCATTGAGCCGTATTGTGGGTGGTTGAGATTGTTGTGATGACTAAGCTCTAAATTAATTAATTAATTAATGAACAAATATTAAATGATGCTCAGATTGGAGTAAGCTGCTGTGGTTGCTGATAGGTAGCGAAAATCCAGAGTGGAAAAAGTGGAGCACTGTGGGGAGCCATATGCATCGCTGAGTCATTAGAGAGCCAACATAGGAGGCAGTGCACAACCGACACTCGGAAACGTGTATGGAGCATAGAAAAGTAGTCAATAAATTGAGCATTGCTGCGTATGTTGATGTGGTAATTGTACATTCGGCATGACTCTAATTTTCGCGTATACAAAGCCTGACCCGTGAGCTTCGCGACGGCGGCTAATGCGATTATATATCAAGTGCGAGACTACAGTAGAAGACCTTTGCTCGCTCGCTCGCTATCCGCTTTTGTTGATACTCAAACTGAGTTAATGCCAGAAGAATGGCTGGAAGTACTTGCGACATCGCGTCTTACTTCATTTTCGCCTTTTCCCGCTTTTCTTGCAAGTACCTCCATGACTTTGATAGGCCCGCCGTAAAGGGTCCCTTGAGCGTTTGCACAGTTGATGGCCACTTGACGGTCTGGTTGATCGCCTTAGTCACCATCTGAGGGATGTCCTTCTCAGCTGCTATTCGCCTGTCAAAGTCACCGGCAATCTGCTTCTTCAAAATTCCTCCTGAAGATTCGTCCTTCCTTGCCTCCAGCATCTGCTGGTACTCGCGGCCTGAGATGCCAAACTTGCCGCGATACTGGAAGTATACCTTTTCACGGAACTTCTTGGGCAACCGCCTGACCATACTGGCGCGACGCTCTGGGTTCATGTCTTGCGACATCTTCTGATCCAGCCCCTGGTCCTCCATCCAGTCCGGCTTCCGAATCACAGACTCGTCGGCGTACTTGATGTTCGGGAGTGACATTATGAGATCGTGGTAGAGGTATCGAAAGTTTTGTATCTGGTGCGTGACAATGTTGTCAATCTTCTTGGGATTTTCACTACCATACTGCATGCGCGGGTCGCCTTGATAGCTTAAGCCTGTGATTGTAGAGTATAATTCCTTCTCTGTAAACCTCTCGGGCAGCAAGAGAAGCGCGCATCGAACGGCAGAGAGCAGATTACGCTGATTCGCGACGCGGAGATTGGGCTCTTCGTGCAGGATTTTAACGGGCTTGTGGAGGCGGCCGGCAAAGTATAATGTGTCCCACTCGGTAAGGTCGCGAAGGAGCGTTTCGTAGTTGACGACGGCGTATTTGATCATTGTTCCGTTCACTACAACGTACGGGTTAAAGTAAGCACCTGCGCCATACTTCTCTTGTACATGGCTGACGACTCCTGAGCCGAGCGACCCAAGGAAAGAATAATGATCTCTGTGTTCGCGTAGATTGAGCGAGTGGAAGTGTTGAGAGAAGCGAGGCGTCAGGATAAAGTCAATCATCTTTCCACCTCCTTTTTGCCATTTCAATATCGCATCGGGAGGGTTCGGATGAGGCGATTGCGTCGTGCGCGAAGCTGTCGCAGCTGACTGGGGAAAGACACCAGAGCCGTAGGCAAATGCATATGTGACTGGCGGGAATTTCCGTAGTATGCCTCGCAATGCCCGTTTGAAGTCTTCATTGGTTTGCATCAACTGGTTTTTGCCAAAGTCCTTATGCGGGAGCTCTGTAAAGTCCGACAACGAGGGAGCTTCATCTTCCCAGTCTGGTGGCAGCGATTGGAACGCATGGGGAGTATCGGTAGGTGTTGTTTTTTCGGATGACAGAAAGCGGCGATTGACATGCTCTAGGGGCCTTCTACGCCAGGCTATCCGAAATATTGGTTGGCGGCGATACATCTTGTTGGGAGGATAATGCTTCAAGTCGCGCAAAGTGAACGAACTGATGACGTAAGCGTGTTATTGCTCCACAGGTCTTGGCGGATCAGATGTTTGTGGTTTACCTGCCGCGTCTTCAGACGCGACTTCTTTCTCCATCCTCATCCAGCACACATCACCCGAGACTTGCAATATTTGGTATTGCAAAACACATCTTCATCTTCTATAACCGGCCGAGTAAAAAAGCAAAACTAACACTCAAAACTCTCCATAACTACCATCGCTCCTACCAACGCCATGGATGCGTCGCTGGCTTCTTACCATGCGCGTCTAGCTACCTTTGAGGGAGCAGCTACGACGGGCAAGGGACGACGCACAAGCAGCAGATCTAAAAAGGCAGGAACTAAATCAAAGGCTTCATGGCCCCTTACAGCACCCTCAGCACAGGATTTGGCGTATGCCGGTTTTGTATGGAAGCCTACGTCTACGAGCCCCGACAATGTACAATGCTTCAACTGCGAGTGCCAACTAGATGGTTGGGAGGAAGCGGATGTCCCTGCGTATGAACACGCAACACATTCTCCGAGTTGTGGTTTTGCAACCATCGCCTGTATCCGTCTCCGTGCGGGCGACCCTGGGAGGACTGAAGAAGATCCGACCTCAGACGCCATGGTGGCAGCACGCCGCTCGACCTTTGGCGATATGTGGCCACTCGACATCGCGGCTGGTTACCCCAGCGTCGACCAGATGGTGGACGCCGGCTGGTTTTATGACCCTGCAACAGACACACCCGATGGCGTTACCTGCCCATACTGCTCTCTAGCACTAGACGCATGGGATATTGGCGACGATCCTATGCAGGAGCACCGTCGAAGATCTCCTGACTGTCTCTTCTTCGTCCTCTCCGAACTCTACAAACCAGCCCCAGCACCCAAGAAAGCCAAGCGTGCCTCAAAAGCTAAGCGTGCCTCAACCCGTTCGTCAACTGCATCTACGGCAAGCAAGAGAGCCACACGTGGCAAGAAGCGGACGAGCGAGGCAGTTGAGGAATCCGAGTACTCTGAAGTCATCCAGCCTGCCCCGAAACGTGTGCGATCCTCGAGCATTGAAAGTTTCCCTAGTGATCTTCCTGTGGGAACGCCTAAGAAGACACCGACAGGAATCAGGGACACCGTCATGGATGACTTTGATATGTCGAGCCTGCCGGCGGACCTAGCAGTTGGAACACCCAAGAGGACCCCGCCTATGATGAGTGAGGCAGATGACATACCAGAGCCTATTAGCTGGAAGCCTGCCGACGTTGATGCCGTAATTACATCTCAGGAAGAAGCCCACGGTTTTATCAGCGAAACCCTTGCTGATTCTGGCCTGGACAATGTTCAGACGGCGGACATGACCCCTGAAGAACTGTACGAATACGTTATGGCTAGCCTGACGGATGAAGAGAAGCGCATGACGATTGAACAATGGGTTCTGCACAACGCAAAGAGAGGCGAAGAAAAACTCCGCATGGCCTGCGAACAACAGATACTTGCATTCGAGGCAGAGAGTCAACGTGCCATGGCTGTTCTCGAGGGCATCCCCACGATCTGATTTTGGTGGGCATTTGGTTAAGGTTGGAGTACATAGGAGTTTGGTCATTGAGATACCCCGACATCAGGATGGGCGTTTTGGGCATGTTGCGATTCGCATACGTCTAATTTTACGGCTACTTACTGTTTTTGGTCTTTCATTTGGGGTGCCGCATCCGCCCTTCCTGCGGGACAACCGTCATAGCCTAGGAATAGCTGGGATAAACGAGGCACCTAGTTTTATTGTTTGTATGAGGTCAAGGGCAATTTTTGTTTTTGTCCAGGATAAGATGATGATAGACGAAAATGAATGATTTCCATGTTTGAACCATTGCTAGATGCCATTGAGAGAGAGGGGCAGATCAAGAGACGTGTTGATAGTCGAGAGCAATGCAACGCGTGATCACGTGATGTGCTTCACAATGTAAATGGATTGAGCAAAGCATATGCTATTCCACAAAGCCTCGTATTCTTTGCAGATTTTCCAAAAATCCACCGGTTCTTTGCTGCGGAGGCTGTGGCTGAGACTTTGAAACACTAGAGCTACGAGCTGGCTTCTGCTGGCCTCGATCCTTGTTCTTATCCCTCTCTTTGTCCAGCTCTCGCTGCTTGTCCTCTGCCAGCTTCACCAGGCCATCGATGAACTTTGTTCTTGCCTTTTCTTCAGCCGTGCCCTTCCATACCTGAGCAAGGTCTCTCAGTGCTTGTATGCGCACCTCGGCCTTGTGCATGCCACCTTCTGGATCGCCTGTGATGAGGTCGGCAATCTCGGAGCGGAGCGAGGCGGCAAACTCTTTGCCTTTTTGCTCGCGTGAGGCGCTGTCGGTGCCGGGCTCGGGGGCAGAGACGCTGATTAGGGAGGCTCCTAGGGATACCTCGCTAGGAGGAATAGTCCAGTGCATGGCTTCTCCGAAAACCTTGATAACACTCTCAAGGCGCGAGCGGACTGTGGTTAGGGTGCGAAGGTCGGAGATGTATTCGGGAGTAGTGTCTTCAGGTTCTACTGCCGCTGGCAGCGCTTCGCTGGGGGCTTCTGTTTGTGCTGGCGCAGGACTTCCAGGTTCTCCTTCTACAAGGTTTGGTTTTAGAGTAAGCCCACCTGGTAGAAATTTCTCAACGTCGTTCTTTAGGCCATCCGTTAGGGTCTCTGTAAGGCCGACTGCCTCTCCCCGCAATACTTCGACCTCATAAGCCAGCCGCCCACCAGTCCGTAGTATGTCATCGGTCAGTTGCGTGAGTATGGCAGATAGCCGGGTCGTATGTGCATTGAGCTGTGAGAGGAGGTCTTGAGTCTGAGAGGAGAGATCGGCCAACGAGGCGGCATTGCCTGTCTTTGATCTTGAGCTTAGCGATAGCGAGGGCAGTGTAGCATTGAGGTAGTCGGCGGGGTCGAATTGCGATTGGAGGAATGGATCAAGCGCGGGATCGGATACATGTGTGGACTTGGCCGCTGCCGTTTCCGGCTTTTCCTGGGATACGGCCATGGTGGACGCCGAGATACGGAGAGAAAGGTATTGCAGATGTTCCAAGATAGGGCTGGAAGCCGTGCCGAACGCTCGGAACCCTTGCTTGCACTTGGCCGATGGAGCTTCGTTCCCGCACCTAAAAAAGTGGGGGAGAAGCGCGCTATCTCAAGCTCCAAGATGACGGCATCCTGGTCTTTATCAAGAGACTTGTCTTTTTCTCGTACACACCATTCCAATCGCTCCCCCAATTATGGTAATTAGTGTTTGGTCAGTGGCCAGGGGAATGGTAAGGAACGGTGAGTAGGCAGTCCTAAGTAGGAGAGCTCCACTCTAGACTGCGGGGCCTCAGCCACAGGCTCCACATCTCCAGGCATCAGAGCCCCCAACCCATGGGCCATTACCATTCTCGTTGACCGTCTACCAGGCAGCTCTGCAGCACCGCCATGGAGCCTTGCCAAGTCTCTATTAGGCCCTATTTGTCTGGATAGAGGTGAACAGTTAATCTTTGTTTTGTGCCCGCTCCTCCTCCTTCGCCATCACCTTCCTCTCTCTTTGCCTTTGTAATTCTCTCGCTACCACGACTTTGGTCAGCCTTTTGTGACGCCCACTTCTCCCCTCTTTCCTCTTCATAACCTCTCACAAAACAACAAGGCCAACCCCATTAGTGTTTTACCGCAACCGCAGGAGTGATTTTCGTCTCCTCAAGTTACGCAGTAGTGGTAATTCTGTTCGTGATTGCCCAACTCGCCTCCTCCAGTGTTTGCTTGCTGGCACAAACAGGGCTCTTTGACGTCACCCAAATAAAGCCAACTCGCCCTCACTTGTGGTTATTACAAGCCGCGCTCCTATATCTCTACTGGTTCACCTGAAACCTACGCAACCCACGAAACACCGGTGTCTGGCAGTCGCTACCAGACAAGCGGCACGGCACTGTGCCACAAGCTCCCACAAACACTAACCTTGATCTTTCTCTCTTTCAATCCAAGATGCCACGTAGGCAATTTCAGGCCGACCTCCAGAAGGCTGCCGATGGCCTCCTCCTAGCTGCTGGCATCTCGGATGTGCGACCAGGCGCTGACGATGGCGAGTTCACCTTCACTTGTATGGCCGATGGCCAGCCGCTCAATGTCTCCGCTCTCATCACAGATGTATCCGATTATCCCTCGAACCACACCTGCATGATCTTCGCAGGGGATAACGCCTCCGCAGGTGTTGCTGCAGCGCTCAATGATATCACCGACGCCGCTACAGCCAAGACGATACCTCAGATTCTCGAGCTTGTATCCAGTAGACTTGAGTCGACTGATGGCGATGGTGATAGTCAGATGGTTGGTTCGCAAGAGTTTGATAATTTTGAGGGTTACGAGGATGAAGACGAAGACGAAGAAGAGTATTTTCCTGGTGACGACGACCTCCTACCCAAGCCTCGCATCGCACACACTTTAGGATTGGGCGAGCCTTCTGTAGCGGCCACATCTTCATTCAAGCGCCGTGTTCGGAATGACCTTTTAGTCGCCAAGAGCGAGGGCTTCAAGGTAGGACATCTAGGAGGTCTCATGATGGGCCTGGGATGTTATGTATCCCTGGCCATCCGCATATCCAAGCTGGGCATCTCAGAAGAAGCTACGAAGGCATGGCAGGTTGAGCCTTCGGAATACCTTGTCATAATATTTCACTACCCGCTAGGATACAAGAGCATGGATGACTTTCGGTCCTATGATGCCCATCAAGCTCGCCGCAACTTCGGAGTCCGCATCGGCGTATCGACAACCTACAAGCCGACCATACAAGAGGCTGTCGCAGCGTTTGCTGTGGTGAACAAAGAGAGTGAGAACGAGCGAGAGGATTCCCAACAGGGCGAGTCTCAAAATACCTTGCCTGCGCAGTCGAGCGGCTTCCGTAATTCCTTCGTTTCCAGGCCCCTGAATGAACTATTTGAGCAACGATTCTCCATGCTCTTGAAATACCGCTACGGAGGAATGCCGTGGCAAGGCACTGAACTGTTTTATAACGATGTGCTCCTAAACTCAGCATATGGAGGCCACGATGTTGCGCTTGATAAGTACTACGAGGACGAGCGTGCCAGCACTACTTGGCCCAAGATTGTTACAGCCGATCACATTACCTCTTCAGTCGGCCAGCCACATTCCCTGCCTCTGGTCGGCATGCAGTTTGTGCTAAGGCATTTTGTACGGTGTACCGAGTTCTGCTTGATTTGTTTCAGCAAGATGTCGGACGACCTGCAAGCAATCAAGCCCTACGTCTGCGACAACCCGCTGTGCCTGTATCAGTATATGTCACTGGGTTTTGGTCCAAGCATAGAGCACGAAATAACCTCTCAGCCCAAGGTTGTGGATTTGCTAGTCAGCTTTTGCTATTCCAGCGCGCGCGCCGGAAAGCTTAAGGAGTTTCCCACTGGTCTGAGCTTGGCTGTTCCGCCTCCCGTGTCTAACAAACAAGGAAGTCTCCAAGGTGCACAAGACGCCTGTTATGTACCGTACCATGGTGCAACCCAGCAACCGCATTCCGTATATGATACTTCGCCATTAGCCGCGCTGAGCATGCGATTCAACGAGGACAACCTAGAAATGCTTTTCGAAAACTCCAAGGCGCCTTGCCCCGTGACGCCTGGCTCTTGGGTTGTCATTCGGGTGGATGAGGAACTTGATAGAGTCATACACTGTCGCGTGATTGACACTTCACTTTATCCATCGGTGAAGGTATCCAAGCCTGTCATTGCAGCAATTGTTGACGCCCCGAATAACGATTACGTACACCCATATAAGTTGCCATCATACAGAGATCAGGCCCCTCAGCAGAGCAACAGGATACACTTGAAACCGGTCCAGAGAGATCATTTCCGGTCCGCGAGTTTCTATCTCTACAATCACAACTTCGATGATCTCAGAGATCATGAGAAGCAACAGACGATAGTCTCGCTGTTGCATGTGCTTCCACCTGTTGAGGAGATGAGGAGATATTTGTTGCGCAAATCAGAGTCCCCTCTAAGTTCTTGGGTTGACCGCCTGCCCTCTGCTGCTCTTGGAGTCTTACGTTGGATCATTGCCTCAAACCGGGCTTGTATTCTACAGGTGGATGAGGGAGATTCTCTAAGCGGCCGCAAAGCTGAAGGGCGACTCTATGGAATGGGCGGCTGGGCACAATTCCGTTTCGCGATGGGTGCGCCTGACAAGGAACGTCGCTTTATTGAGGCAGTACGGCAAACCAAAGAGAGGCTGCATCTTAAATACCCTACTCTTTTTGCCTGGCATGGCAGTCCGCTCCACAACTGGCATAGCATCATTCGAGAAGGTCTTCATTTCAAGGAGACACACCATGGACGAGCCTATGGGCATGGGGTCTATCATGCCCCTGACGTGAATACAAGTTTAGGATACTCCAACATGCAGATAGGTGCCTCGTGGCCGATGAGTGAACTCAAAATCCAGCAGGCCTTGGCTCTGAATGAAATTGTAAATGCGCCAGGGGAGTATGTCAGCCAGAACCCACATCTGGTCGTCGCGCAACTCGATTGGATTCAGACTCGCTATCTCTTTGTAAGGAAACGTACCGACATCTCCGGTACCGCTGCACCTAATCCAGTCTCAAAACCACTCGAGTTTATTGAACAAGATCCAAGTCGAACTCCTCGTGGTGTTGATGGACCGCTCATTATTCCAATCCACGCTATTGCCGTATCTCGGCGGTACAAGCCGACTGTACTTGGACTATCCAAGAGGCAAAAAGCTTCTGGGAAGTCCCGGTATGATCATATAGAGATCGGGTGCGAAGATGACGATACAGACAGCGTTGCAACTCTTGAAGAGGATCTCGCTATTTTCGACGAAGATGATTATGAGAATGACAGCATCAAGACACAGTACGCTGGGGAGTCTATCCCTACGCCGAACTCGATCATGGACAGCAATGGCAAATCCAAGATGACAGCTATCTCATCATTCTCATCCAAGATCTTTGGCAAGTCAACTCAGAAAATACCACAGAAGCCTCTTACCGACTATGTCCCTGGCACTCTGGATTACTCAAGACTTCCCATGATTGCGACGCCAGTATGGGCAACTACATCTGCCACCAAGCGCCTGATGAAGGACTTTAGAGATATCATCTCAATCCAGAACAGGGAGCCGCTTCATGAACTAGGATGGCACATTGACAAAGACAAGATCGACAATATCTACCAATGGATTGTAGAGCTCCATTCGTTCGACCCCAAGTTACCCCTAGCGCAGGATATGAAGAAGAGGGATATCAAGAGCATTGTTCTGGAGCTGCGCTTTGGCAAGGATTATCCCATGAGTCCACCGTTCGTCCGGGTCATCCGCCCTCGCTTCCTTGGCTTCAATCAGGGTGGAGGTGGTCACGTCACTGCTGGTGGTGCCATGTGCATGGAGCTTCTGACCAACGATGGCTGGAGCGCTGTTTCCTCCATTGAATCTGTTCTCCTCCAAGTCCGAATGGCCATTTCCAGCATGGACCCAAAACCAGCTCGTTTAGCGCCAGGTGGCCCGTCAGATTATTATGTTGGTGAGGCAGTCGAAGCGTACAAGCGGGCTTGCAACGTCCATGGGTGGACTATTCCTCCGGGTTTCAATGAGACGGCGTTGGGTGGTTCGGGTACGGCTAACCCATACTAAGTGAGACTGTTAGAGGAATGGCAGTGACAAAACCACGGAGTCATGATTTGGCTCCTATGAGAGGGAAAAACGGGTACAGCGTTTACGACGCCTGAGCTGCGTCTTATGTGGCTTTCACCTTTCTCTTGCTTCTTACTTTCTTTCTTTCCAATCATTTTTTAAAAAGGCGTCTCAGGGAATCAAGGTGCATTGGGCGGATGGGCATGGTACATGATACCTCATGAGTAGTAATCAAAAACACACCAATGGCAGTGTCTCTTTCGAACGTCTCTTCTTGTGAACCATAGTGAAGATCAATCTCTTTTGAATATTGGGTATCATTTAACCACCACCCGAACTAAAAGCTGAGACCATCTATACATTGCTGGCATTTGCCTCGACCTTTTTTTTGTTGGGTAGGTATAACAAGAAGTAGCTGCTTGAAACACAGCAGGTACTCTTCTATAAGGACTCCAACCAGCTTCCAGCAAGCCATATACCCGCACAGCCAACCAAAGCCGCCGCGCCATACGCCTGCTTATTCCACCCTTGCTCATCATCAACTTTCCACGCGCCTTCTCTCCGAACACTCTCCACCACCGACTGCTGCTGCGAGCTCGCATTCTCAACGACACTCTGCTCATGCGCCTTAGCCAGCTTCGTCGCACTTCCCGCCTCGCGCACCCAACCCGTCTCATTCCTGCCCTCAACCTCGACATTCTGCACATTCCCAAAAAAATCCATAACCTTCCTATTCCTTGCTTCCTGCTCGCCTCCCGCAAAAAGATCGTATCGTATCCCGGGGCGACTATGAATTTTCTCCTCATCGTAGCTATCGAAGAGCTCGCCCATTGTCAGTTTGCTGGTGGGGTCTTTGACTTTTGTTTCGAGGAACTCGAGGTTGTAGTAGGTGTAGCGGTCGATCACTGCGACACCAACGTCGTTGTCGGCGTGGTGGGAGTAAGAGGATTGGTCGATTTCTGAGGAGCCAGTTGCGAGGATGTTGGGGGAGTAGAATTTCGAGTACATGGTATTTGCTTGGCAGGTGTCGATCATGAAGAGGATTTCGTGATAGCTAGTTTGTGGATTATGGATTTAGTATATGTATGTGCTGTTTGAGATGTGGGTGGAGATGCCTACCGTTTCTTCTCCCACATTTGGCCAAATGCGTCGGCGAGATCAAAGGCGCTGATTTCTTCTGCGTCTTGGAACTTCAGGAATTCGTTGCCCCCGTGGCCGGTCATGTACACGAGGATGTTGCTTCGCTCGTCCGTCATTAATCGCTTGCTGCGGGGCATGTCTTCTCCCACACGATCTGTCATGAGGCGGATGAAGTTCTCGACTGTGACTTCGTAGCCTCTGTAGTCTACCTCAATGTTGTCGCCGTAGAGGTCGAGCGCGCGGTCGGCATTGTTGTACACAGTTCCGGGGAAGGCGTTGCGCGGGTTGCACGCCATGTCATCGGGGAGCATGAGAATGATTTGCGAGTCGGGGATTCCAAGTCGCTTTACTGTGCGGTAGAGAGACAGGACATTGGCCAAGTGGCGGTAGTTGAACCAGAAGCGCGAGGTCGATACTAAGACCGCCCAGTTGGAAGTGTGTTCGCTGGCGGCAAAGGGCGCCGCCAGCAATGGCAAGAGTATTGTGGACAACTTCATCGCCAATATGGAGTGTATCAAGACCGAAGCAAAGTCGAGCTGGGGTTAGATTGTACGGGCCGCGACGCGCTCCAGACCCGGGAGGCGGTTCACGATGTTCTCCCCAGCCTGGTGTTTGATTGGCGACGTCTGACATCTGACAAATCGGAGATAAGCAACGCTCTAAGATCCGGTGTTCCATCACGTGGCTAATCGTCTAAGGCTAGTCCGGTCAGACCGGGGACCTTGCATCATCCCGTGCACATGCACCGAGCACGCCATTACCAATGACAAGATGATCCCGTAATCTTCCTATCAGGTGGATCATCTTCCGCCCCTCTCTCGATCCGCCTTGCCTTTGCTTTATTAACTGAATACTCGCATTGGGCGTCGCGCTGGCTGAGTCAATCCAGCTTCAGGATATCGCGAGTATGGCGCCGGACCGAGGTTACACGGAACTGCAAAATGAAAGAGCTGGAGATGGTGAAGAGACGGAACATGTGGCGTTGAGACGTAGCAGAACGGGGACTCGCAGTTATTTGGCTGAGCGGGCATCGCAGCCGCAGAACTTTACGCTCCGTGGTGTTTTGGTTGGCTTGGCGATTGGAATCGTCATTTGCTTTTCTAACATGTATTTTGGGTTGCAGACGGGTTGGGTGAGTGGCATGGCTATGCCTTCGGCACTGATTGGGTTTGCGTATTTTAAGGTTGTTGCGAAGACGCTTAAGTTGCCATTTACACCAGTCGAGAATGTCTTGATCCAGTCAGTCGCAGGATCAGTCGGTACCATGCCCCTAGGATGCGGATTCGTGGGTGTCATCCCGGCATTAAACTACCTATTGAAACCAGAAGAGAACGGACCGCTGGATATCAATCTCTGGAAGCTGATTGTCTGGGCCGTTGGAATCTGTTTCTTTGGTGTGGTCTTTGCGGTTCCGCTTCGGAAAGAAGTGATTATCCGGGAGAAGCTCAAGTTTCCGAGTGGAACTGCTACTGCACTGCTTATCAGGGTGCTTCACGGGGACAAAGAGTCGAAAGAGGTGGTAGCTCGCGAGCAAGAGCTTTCTGATGACGAAGAAGCGTCTCAGGGACTTTTGCAGGGGTCGAGTGCCCAGCGAGAAGAGCATGGCCTAAGGCCATCTTTGGATGACAACCTGAAAACCACAGGGCAGGAGCCTGAAGAGGATGAAGATGATGGGGACTGGAAATCCAAGATCAGGTTGCTGTTGATCTCGTTTGCTGGATCTGCCTTGTTCACCGTTGTGTCCTACTTCATCCCGCAACTGCACGAGATTCCCGTTTTTGGCCTTACCCTAGCGCAAAATTGGCTTTGGACATTGAACCCTTCACCAGCTTATGTTGGACAAGGCATCATCATGGGCCCGGCTACGACGCTACATATGCTTTTAGGTGCTATCATTGGCTGGGGCGTTCTCTCGCCACTTGCAAAACACAAAGGATGGGCTCCAGGGCCTGTTTCTGACTGGACAAACGGTTCCAAGGGATGGATTGTGTGGATATCACTTGCCATCATGCTGGCAGATTCCCTCGTCAGCTTGGGATGGCTGCTTCTCCGGCCACTTGCCACGTTTGCAAGAGCATACTACCCAACTACCAAAGAAATTTTCCAGTCGCATACTTGGAAAGAGATTCTTACATTCAATATCACGCCCAGACAAGGATACACGCGGGTTGGCGATGGGACGCAAGAAACACCATTGATATCTATCAAAAAGCACTTCGCTGCTGATTCAGACCCAGATGCACCCCCCGAGCATCTCGTATCGAACCGCACCACCATCATCGGGCTCGTCGTCTCGCTAGTCCTCTGTGTTATTGCCGTCCACGTGACATTCCCCGGCCTCATCCCTTTCCGCTTGACCCTTCTATCACTGGTTCTCGCGCTCTTCCTTTCCATCATGGGCGTCCGCGCACTAGGCGAAACAGATCTCAACCCCGTCTCTGGCATTTCAAAGCTCACGCAACTCGTCTTCGCGCTTGTCACGCCGACGACGGGACCAGGCGCCAAGAACGCCGTCATTATTAATCTCGTGGCTGGCGCAGTGTCCGAGTCCGCAGCGCTGCAGGCGGGAGATTTGCTGCAGGATCTCAAGTGTGGGCATATACTGGGTGCAGCGCCGAATGCGCAGTTTTGGGGTCAGATGATTGGATCGGCGGTCGGGGCGGTGGTGTCGGCGGTGGTGTACAAACTGTATACGAATGTGTACACTATCCCTGGTGGGTTGTTCGAGGTACCAACGGGTTATGTGTGGGTCTTTACCGCGCGACTGGTGACAGGGAAGGGTCTACCACCCATGGTCAAGGAATGGGCGAGCGGAGCGGCTGTCATCTTTGCTGTCAGTACGGTAATTAGGGTCTGGGGTAACGCTCGAAAGCGGAACGGCTTGAGTGGATGGTGGATTGACTTTGTGCCTGGCGGAATTGCTGTTGCCGTTGGTAAGCTTTCTCTCTCTTCTTTCGTGTTGTATGTTCGACTTTGCTAACATCATGGTTCAGGTATGTACAACACGCCTTCGTTCACACTGGCGCGCACAGTCGGGGGTCTGATAAGTCTTTGGTGGCGACGCTGGAAGGGCAAAAGCGAAACTCCGATTGTTGTACTTGCGAGTGGCCTGATTTTGGGCGAGGGACTGCTTAGTATCATGAACCTCTTACTGGCCAGTTTGAACGTGCCGCATCTCTAAAGTAGCTTACTAGCAATTGAGTCCTCTATTGTCTGTATACCATTTAACATGCGTATTTTGACGGTTCGCTGCGTTATCCAAGTCGGATATCCACCTCCTCCGTATCTGCAGCTTCCCAGTCTTCTTTCCAAATCTGTCCTATCGCTTTTCGATATGCGATGCCATTGTCCCATTCGATCCACAGCACATCATAACACCTAAACTGCCAATTCGATTCTGGCTCGTAAATTCCATTGTAGTAGTGCTCCAAATCCGCAAAGCATTCTCTATGACAGCCCTCGCTGTCGATGTACTGGTCACCCGGACTTCGAACACGGGCATGCTTCAAGCATACAGGCGCGCTAACACTAATGCAAACAAGCTCCACATCGTTCTGGGGTAGGTCGAGTGAGTAGAAGGATAAGCCGAGGTCTAGAGCGCCGATCATTTGGCCCTCTGATCCCAGTATAAGAGCCGTATCATTGCTGAAGCCATTGCAGTCGTGCTCTGCTAGACGTGCGATGAGCCGACGAGTACGAAATTCGATGACGGTGGAGTAAACATAATTGAGCCTCGATGTGAGAGTTTCTTCGCCTTCAGCTTCCTCAGACAATGGCTTTTCGCTTAGGACTGTTGATGCTAGACCGCGAGATTCGTAGTAGTGTAGATCTCGTATGAGTTCTCGCTGTTCCGATTCCAAATTGGTAGGGAGTTTGTAAAATTCGGTGATGTGAGGGTACGCAAGACGGCCAGGGGAGGCAGATTTTCTAATACTGCTGGCTTCACTGGCAAGAGACATATCGATTGGGCCGAGCCAGCCAACCCATGACCATGAAGGAAATTGTTTCAGAATTTTGCCTTCGTAATCTACCCGTCTTTGGTGTCGCGAGTCCATGTCGTGGTGCCAGCATAGCATGTTGTTAAAGAAGAGTTCTGGCAGGCCATGTAGTATGCCACCTTTCATGGCACGGCCTTGCAGTGTGATGAATGCGTCAAATGCCGTTAGGATATCTGCTGGATTAAAAAGATTCCTCCTGCTATACTGTTCCACCTCTGCACAATAATGCGCGGGATTGGGCTTCCTTGTCCACAAAGCCAGTGTTTTTTTTTCCGGCATTCGAATCGGCCAGTGCCCGTTTTCTTGCTCTCGAAAATTCTGGCATACCCATGTCACAGTTTGATCGTGAAACACTAGCATACGCTTCGCAAGTTTCCATTCTTGAAAGGTCCAGCCTCGGGTGTGGTAGACTTCGCGCACGTTTCTCTTTTTTGGGTATGCTGCAAACATGCGACATTCAGGGCTGAAATCGAAAAACTGAAATGGTGGTGTCCTCGGGCGTTCCTTTCCAACTCCATAAATTCCATAGTCACTGTCTGCTCCTTCGGTAGCTGCGATAGTGACGTAGGAGTTGGAGTATATTGAGGCCATGGCAGCCAGTTGACCGGGCTTTGCAATCTCATCGTCCTGTACGATACAGAATCGATCGACCCATAGATACTGCATGCCAAGAGCGCGAGTAAGGTGTATGCTATCTTTGACCGTGTTGGGAAGTTTGCATTCGTTCTCAGGTACGTTAAATGCGTTTTTCTTGCTTAATGAGTCAAAATTTGCTTTTGTCGTCTGAAAAGGATCGATAGTATCGCCCCAAACGTAACTCAAGGCGGCGTATCGATACATGTGACCGTTCTGAGGTTGCTTCACCAAACAAAGATTCTTGGCGTCTATGAAAAGTAGCCCGGTAGCTTCTGGTATTCTGCCCACAGGATCCGTAATAGTGTGGCACGTTCCGGCGTGGTCGCGATCGCATCGGTCAATCCATCTCTTGATATTGGCAATACTAATCTCATGTTGGAGGAGAGAAAATTCATGTCCATCTGGAGCATCTGTATCAGCTCTCATTTCGATGCAAATGCAAGGTTTCTTCCAAGAGTAACCATCGTGGCGATCTCTAAGGCGCAATACCCAGTAGTCACCGAAGGACTCTATATAGCTAAGCTTGTCACGGAAACAGATGTTCGGTGCTTCTTGATGAAACAACTTTACCACTTTCCCACACGTAACACATCCATGATTTTGTTCAACCTTGTCATCCTCCCATACCAACTTCTCACCGTCTCCTGACGCCTTTTTGATCGCTTTTGCGACCGAATCACACAACCTGCACTGCACCATCCTACAGTAATGTTTCCAATCAGATTTTCGCGTAGTTCGGGGAGGATTTTGAATACCTGGACTATGTTCCAGTGTACATAGTCGGTGTACTTCAGGCTGGGATGATTGTCTTGTTGATCTGCTTGGTCGAGGATTGCTGACTGATGGAAAATTCAAACTCTAATAACAATGCAATTGTGTAACTAGGCAGAATTACAGCCTTTATTGAGGTATGTATAGATTGCGCCGCATTCGTGCAGCCGCATGACATAATACGTCCAATCCTGCGAAGGCCAGCGCAATCAATTGTGGATCTATCAGGTGATCAAATACAGGATAGGAAGCGAAGAGGGGCAACATATCTTTTGGTCTTGCTTCCCAGAATTGTAGTAAGGTCTAACATGACACTCAAAGGCTAGAGTCCAAGTAAAGAAGACTTGTATTAGTTTCTTTCTGGGCATCATATGTGACAGTTGTTTCAATCTCAACTATGCCTCAGTCTCTTAGGTTGCAGGAGCCTTTCATTTGATTTGTGGCCCCACATCAATCTAGAAATAGCTGGGACCAGTCCTTAAGATGTACACTTTGATAGGGGGCTGGCCAAACGAGATCGATGTTTTGTCTATCAGCGTTGAAACCCATATTCATCAAGAGTGACTTGCTGATTTGGAGGATGTGATGCGCTGGCTACCTTCTGGAGTTGCAGACACTTTGGAAAATTGTGAATTGTAACAAAAAATCTTTGCAGACGTCGAGTTTCTAAATAAGTCAAAAGCATTTGGTGGGTCGTAGAACTAAGGATTGACGTCCAAAAGGAACCAGGCACATCCCTCGTGTGTCCATTCCATAGTTACTAGCAAATCGGCGCTAGATGGGGCATCGCGCTTGCCGATGTACCCCAGAAACCCCACGAAATCGTGCTCCACAGTTTACCGACGGGCATACTGACATATCAAATACAGAGCTGCTCATGCATAGCGGTGAGGCTATTGAACGAACCATCTCAACTAGTGACAAGTCGTCAGTTCTATGATCGCGAACGGTAAAGACCATGCATTCTTGAATGCGGGCATAGCACCATCCACAGGTTTGACGGACGTCATTTCTGGCATACAGCCGTCACACCTAAGGCTGACACCGCATGCGCTATTCTTTTCCGGGTAAGGGAATCTCACTGGCGTGTGAGGGGAAGTAAGAACACCCACCTAATCGTCTCGTCTTCCATAGGATAATATAGGCCATGACATCTTCTTATCGACGCGCAGAGGGCATGGGATAAGCAATGCTCAAGCAGTAGCGGAGATGATTGCAGATGCAATCGAGTTGCTTTTCTTGTATACTGCCTACCCATTCAGTCTTTAATTCTTATTGTACCGCTGCCATCAGCAAATACAACATTGGGAAGTGTTCGACCTGCGCATCTTCTATTTTTGACCATTTTTGTCAATTATGACTACTTAGGGGTAGCGAAAGAGTGGAGAAAGTATAGGGAAAAAGCAAGAGAAAAGAAGACCAGCTACGGAGCTATCTTCGATCTAAAGCTCAAAAACCAGCTAGCAATCCCGAGAGGCACGAAAAGAGAGATTTCAAGCTCTTTCTACTCCCTTAAGATAGGACACGGATACTTTAACTCCTACCTAAAGAGAATTAAGAGAAGAGAATGCGATCTTTGTAAATGCGGGAGACTGCAAACAGCAGAGCATCTACTTCTATATTGCGGCTTCTACAGCGCAGAAAGAAACTAGCTTGAAAAGACGCTAGACCAAAAAGTACTTAAACTCCCACTCCTACTCCATACCACGGGCGGCATAGAAGCTACTTTAGCTTTTGTTACTAGCACGAGGATAGGAACAAGAAAGTGGCATCTAGGCCAGGACGGCTAGACGAAAAGAGAAACAAGAAAAATAATAAGAAGAAAAACAATTTTGCTTTTATTAGTACCATTTCCTTTCCCCTAAGAGCTCGCTGGAAGGCAGCCTAGCTGCCCTACATCTCTCCCTGTTACCAAACTGCTCTTTAGCACCAGGCATCTAGAAGGCTAGCAATAGCTTAGCTAGATAAAGGCCGAAGCACCATAGTCACGCAATACAGCGCAAAGTACCAAATTGTAACTAGTTAGATAGAACGGCCTTTGGCCAAAGTCCTCCATATTATTATTATTCCATTATAGTCCTGTATCAGCCGTTGGCTATGTAGGACTTTGGCCAAAGGCCGTTCTATCTAACTAGTTACAATTTGGTACGTTGTGCTGTATTGCGTGACTATGGTGCTTCGGCCTTTGTCTAGTTAAGCTAGTACTAGCTTTCTAGACGCCTGGTGCTAAAGAGCAGTTTGGTAACAGGGAGAGATGTAGGGCAGCTAGGCTGCCTTCCAGCGAGCTCTCTTAGGGGAAAGGAAAAATTTTCAGCTTGTTTAGTTTTATAGAGTAACTCTCTCTAGTTTTAATGAGTAGCTCTCTCGTTCACTTTTAGTGAGTCTTCCTCTCAAGTTTTAATGAGTAACTCTCTCGTTCTGCTGGGGTGCTATTATAGCGGGCGGAGGCTACCTTAGCGTTTGGATATTTGTGCTAGTACAGGATACAACTACTGTTCTAGCGGTTTCGCATGGTGCCACAGCGCGCAAAGGCTGTTCTGGCGTTTAGATATGGTGCCGCAGCGAGCGAGGGCTGTCTTGGCGTTTGGATGGGGTGCTGTTGTAGCAGGCAAGGGCTACCTTAGCGTTTGGATATTTGCTAGTACAGTTCACGACTACTGTTCTAGCGTTTTGGTGTGGTGCCACAGCGAGCAGGGCTGTCTTGGCGTTTGGATTTGTGCTATTACAGAACAACAAAACTGTTATAGCGTTTGGTATGGTGCCTAGCGGGCGAGGGCTTTGGCGTTTCGATGGGGTGCTATTATAGCAGGCAAGGGCCACCTTAGCGTTTGGATATTTGCTAGTACAGTTCACGACTACTGTTCTAGCGTTTTGGTGTGGTGCCACAGCGAGCAGGGCTGTCTTGGCGTTTGGATTTTGGTATGGTGCCGCACCGCGCAAAGGCTGTCTTGGCGTCTGGATAGAGTGCCTGGCGAGCAAGGGCTATCTTGGCGTTTGGATGGGGTGCTTTTGTAGCAGGCAAGGGCTACCTTAGCGTTTGGATGTTTGCTAGTACAGTTCACTACTACTGTTCTAGCGTTTTGGTGTGGTGCCGCAGCGAGCGAGAGCTGTCTTGGCGTTCGGATAGAGTGCCTGGCGAGCAAAGACTAGCCTGGCGTTTAAATGGGTTTTATTTTTATTGGTGTTTTTCGATTGTTTTTGTTTTCGTATGGTAGTCTTTCTATTAGTCATCAGGGCGATCCGTGCGTTCTCGAAGATTTTCGCATTTTGAACACGTCGCGGGAAAATCGACAATACCCCCTCTAGCACCTCAACGAGAGGGCTGCACACGTTAGAGGTGGCGTTAATCGATTTCCCACGACGTGTTACCCCTATATCCGATAGAAAATTGACGAGTTTCGATGAAAAAATTCAGCTTAAAAGTTGGTGTGTGAAAGTCCTCCATAGCCAACGGCTGATACAGGACTATAATGGAATAATAATGACTACTCAGGGGCCAAGTGCTTTGGGTCTTTCGACTACCCACGATTGGGCAGACTATCATTCAGACCATCATCTGAACAGCGTCATTTCCGGAAATAGTGAGTAGTCGTTAGAGAATGTAAAGAGTAGGTTTTAGCTTTATTCATCCGTCTTCAGGTGCTGCACTTTTGACTCAAACACATAGTCAACAATTCGGATTTGCAGCGGATTCAAAACTCTCGCCTCACAGAACGTCATCGAGCAACCAGCGAAAACGACCAGCACCTGGCTTACATCCTCAAGCACCCGTTGACGAGGAGCACGTCGAGGTCCCGCAATCCAGTCTGCTATGGTCGCGAATAAGGGTTGTTATGAGAGAGCCATTCGCAGAATTCTGGGGTACTGTTGTGATGGTGATGTTCAATAATGGCCCAGTTGAACAGGTCCTGGTCTTAGCTGGGCAGACGACTGCTCCAGGAAGTAATGGTTTCGGAGCATATCAATCAATAAACTGGGAGTAAGCTGAAATATTCCCCTATGACTCTTAGAGCAAATCTCTGACCCACACCAGTTGAAGTTTATGTGCAATGCTCGGGTTATATGTGACAGGTGATTCTGGCGCCTATCTCAATCCTGCAATTACCTTGAGTAACTGCATTTATCGCCAGCTACCATGGGGGCGGCTCCCAATGCACTTTGTCGCACAGATGCTCGGAGGCTTCTTCGGCTCTGGTGTCGTGTATGCAAACTACATCAACGCCATTGACTGGTTTGAAGGCGGAAAAATGCGGACAGCTCCTGCGGAAAATGCTACTGCAGCTATTTTCCGCACCTACCCGCAACCAATCTTGACAAAGATAAGCCAGTCCTTCTCTGAGTTTATCGCAAGCTTATTACTCATGTTTGTGATATTTGCGCTGAAAGATCCCAGCAATAGCGGTGTATCCAAGGTATGTGGATAGATTTGATAATGGCCCAAATTGCTGACAATACCCGCAGAGTGACAAGTGGTTCCCGCTATGTTTATTCTCTCTCATCTTCGGCCTGGGCTCTTGTTTTGGTTGGCGGACTGGTTATGCCATCAACATTGCTCGCGACTTTAGCCCAAGACTGATGCCCTATGCTGTCAGATATGGCCATGAGGTTTGGTCTGCAGGTAGATATTATTTCTGGGTGAGCATCTCTTCATAGCCTGCGCAGCGACTTTCCTGATTCCCGATCAGATTCTCATGGTAGCGCCTTTTCTGGGCTGCGCACTCGGAGGATTCTTGTATGACATCTTCATCTACATAGGCCCCAGTCCCATCAATTCTCCTTGGCTAGGCTTGAGGCTACTTACGCTTGGGAATGCGATGCGCGTACGAAGAGAGCAATTGAAGAGAGAGAAGCAGGGGTCGTGTGATATGCCGTTGTATCAGTCTTTTGAAGAAATCATTGTTTTCAAGGCCATTTATGTCCGATATGATCCGCATGTCAGCATGTAAGAGACGTACTACTGTGTCAGGAAATAGAAAGAGCTCGATGAGGTGCTTAGTCACTTACGCGTGCGGATGTGGCGTGACGACATTGCCCCGCAGGGTTGCTGTAGGCTGCTGTTGCTCACCAAATTTTGACTCATGTTGTAATCGCTTCCGTCCCAAACTCTTTCAGCTGAACTTACACTATCTTCTCATATCCAGCGAGCAAATTACTAGCGTCATATAAAAATGGCAAAGAAGGGCAGCGCTGGCACCGGCGAGAACTCGAAGAAGGCACAAGGGCAGGCTCGCAAGGCAGAGGCTGCTGCATCAAAACAGGCAGCAAAGAACCAGCAGGCGGAGAAGGAAGAAGCAGAGGAATGGAAGAAGGGTGCAAAGTCCAATGCGAAGGCGTAGGTGGGCTTGTATCTCTGCACAACTGTAGACTAACATATGGCAGCGAGGCCGCAGCAGAAAAGGCCGCAGAGGCAGCACGTAAGAAGGCCGAGAAAGAGGCATTGCTGCGTGAAGAAGAGGCATCAATGCCATCGAAGCCCAAAGGGAAAGCACCAAAAGCCGAGAAGAAACCCCGCGGCATCGACGCAGCCCTGGACTCCCTCGACGGGAACCCATCCGCCCTCAACGCTAGCGGTATCGACAATGCGCTCGATGCTCTGGATATCACGGGCAATACGCAAGAAAAAGTGGATCGACACCCCGAGAGGCGATTCAAGGCTGCATTTACAGTATATGAGAAGAGAAGACTTGAGGAGATGAAGGATGATAAGGGCCTACGGCGGCAGCAAAAGGTAGATCAAATCCGAAAGGAGTTCGAGAAGCATCCGGACAACCCATACAACCAGGTTACTGGAGCATACAATATGACGAGAGAGGAGAGGGCTGTGATACAAGAAGAGGAAAAGGCCAAGAAGGAAAAGAGATTAGTAGGCGTAAACTAAAGTGGACGTGGCTGTCGGCATAGTGTGTGGATTTGTGCAGAGCATCCATATTACGGGAGGCCTTCAGGCTAGATGTGGGGTGACGCCGTGATGGAGTACTGCGGAGGCCAAGGCATAATTAGAGGAGTCTTGCCGAATGGCTGTGCGATGGACGACAGGCCCTTGCCGCTTGATTTAATCTCGTCGGTTGCTTTTGTGTGATCTTCACATGCTAGGCGCCATGTATGTCCGCCACAGGAATGCTTAGTTATGCGCGTGTGCTTGGGGTAGGAAGACGTGGTTGTGGTCGCCCTCGCAAGCGCTTCATATATAAACATGGCAAGCGACGAAGCTAAACTTAGCAGCCATACAACAGCTAATGTATACAACAACAACTGTGGGTACAGTACGATCAACTCTTCCAAACAATGAAGGACTAGGCGCAGTGAAGACGAGTGGACACAGAGGAAAGAGGCGCCGTGTATGAAACAGCCTGGCTAGTGAGTGATTGGCTGGGGGGCCGTCTGTTCCTGAGTTTCGAAACGCCCGCTTACACCACCCCTGCCGCCTGCATCAGCGCTCTCCTTGTTCAGCGTGGCTTGACACGAGTCAGCCCAATTCTCTACATAATGCCAGGCCCCTTCACTGTACCAGGCTTCACTCTTCACTCACGCAAACTGCTTGCGCAGTACACAGTCGTTACTTCATTTCAGCCTTTTTTGTTTCCTTGTTTCTCTTCTTCCCACCTCTTTACATTCATTTTCGAGTAAGCATGAAGTTCTTCTCAACTACTGGAGCTGTGCTCTTGGCTACTTTTGCGGCAAGCACCGTGAACGGTATTGAATTCGATCCTGAGGACGAAGGTGAGACAGTAGTTGAATATGGTCCATTCGCTCCTCGTAGGCTAACTTAATCAGCGTCCATCCTTGCCGTCACCCGACAATATGCGTACAGCTTGATGTCGCTCTACAAGGGCAATGGTACAGACGTTCCAAAGGAAGATGTCGGCATCTGGCCACAGCCCCACTACTGGTGGGAGGGTGGTGCCGCATGGGGAGGCGTGATCGAGTACAGCCAGATCAGCGGCGACGGCTCGCACGTCAAGGCGCTCCAACAAGCATTGACTGCCAATTACGGACCCAAGAACGACTTCATCTTGGACTATCGCAGGAGCCAGACGGTACGGAAAGCCATGGAGCCATTTGATGGCAAGAGCTGACTGTATATACCAGGGCAGCGATGATGAATGTTTTTGGGCGATCGCCGCCATGAGTGCACTCGAATATCAGTTCCCAGACCCTGCACAGGCACCTGCAGACTATCTCGAAGTTGCCACTAGTTCATTCAACAGCATTGTTGGACGCTGGAATGATACTACCTGCGGTGGAGGCCTGAAGTGGCAGATTTATCCCGAAAACACGTACGGATTTTACTACAAGAACGCAATCTCCAACGGCTGCGCCTTTGGGCTTGGCGCACGTCTTGCCCGCTACACGGGCGAGCAAAAGTATGCGGATTGGTCTGCGAAGATATATGACTGGACCGAGAGCGTCGGCCTCATCACCGACAAATTTGAAGTGTTTGATGGAACCGACGACAGGACCAACTGCTCCAAGGTAGCGGATGAGACCCAGTGGACTTACAACAACGCTATGTTTCTTCACGGATCAGCATACATGTATGACTTCACCAATGGCGACAAGCTCTGGCAAGACCGCACAGCCGGTTTCCTCAAACATGCCGAGCTGCTCTTCTTTACCCCTTATGAGAATGCCACCGACATTATGTACGAATGGGCATGTGAGACGGGCGAGTCTGGAAGGCACTGCAACCTTGACCAGCAGTCTTTCAAGGCTTATCTCTCCCGCTTTATGGCCAAGACTGCATTGATGGCTCCCTTCACCAAGGATACTATTGTGAAGTACCTCACAGCCTCTGCAGTTGGCGCTGCAAAGTCTTGCTCTGGAGGCCCAGATGGAAAGACTTGCGGCAGCAAGTGGTACACAGGAGGCTGGGATGGTACTTCTGGTGTTGGGCAGCAGCTGTCTGCACTCGAGGTCACCCAGGCGCTTCTGCAGATCAAGAAGAACCTGCTCCCCGCGAAGAACAACGCCGCAAAGCCCCCCACAAACTCTACGCCAAAATCTACCCTAACGCCGACTCCCACGCCGACTCCCACGCCGACTCCTCAACTTACTCCTGAACCTATTCCCGAACCTACTCCTCAACCCACTCCTGAATCTAACCCAGAGCAAGCACCGGCGCCTGAAGCGCCATCAAGTGCACCGCTTGCTTCGCCAAGTAAGAGTCCCTTGAGTGAGACAGTGGCAGGACAGGTACCAGAAGCGGTGCAGTCTGACAAGCCCCAGGCAATTGAGGCTCCAGGCCCAACCTCCGACGTGCCGGCGCCCGTCATTACCCCAAGCCCCACAGCTTCCAGCGCGGCTCCCATCGTCCCTAACAACCCTGGTCTTGAATTCGATGAGACCAAGCCTTCTTCAAGTTTGTCATGCGTGCGCAACGTCACCAAGACTGTTACTGTTGCGGCATCGTCTTCTTTTTCTACCTCTAGCTGCACGCCTAGCGTGACGGTGACTATTACAGTTCCATTCGTGCCGACCGCGCCGGCTGCATCCGTTCCTCTCAACTTGACGACTTCGAGTGCCGTGTCGCCACCTGCGGGCAACAACACAGCCAGCCCGACGTTGCCAGTGTTCGAAGGTGCTGGTTCTGTCTATACTGTCAGCGGTTCTGTCTTGGCAATGTTCGTGGCTGCGGCTGTCTTCGTCGTGTTGTAAGTGTCTATATGCGTGCTGGTTGTGCCTTCTATGTTCATGTTATTCAATATTACATATATACCCTTCTTGATTAGAGACTTTTATATCCTAAAGTCTAGTTACCAAAACCTTCAATACAGATTCTATCCCGGGTTATTCTTTATCTATTTGTGCTTTCCTGCTCCTTTTGCTTGGTGACTATGCGATGCATATTTTTTTCATGTTGTCGTTGGGGGTGATGGTGCAGGTGTGGAGCGAGCCTAGGCCTGCGGTTGGCCATAGGCGTGGCTAGAGTACAGGCGAGCAGCCACTGCCCCACCACGAAGAAGCGGCAAGCTGCGCAGGCGAAGCAGCAATGACATAAGAAATCTAGTCCGCAACCCCGGCTCGTCTGCATTCCCTCTACATACCCGGGCTCAACAACGAGAATAGCGTCACAAGTCAGCTTTGGTTGAGCTTTATTCTTCTAGCGCAACGCTCCACTAATACTCTCGCTGCTCGGCACTCGGCTATCTCCTATCTCAGGATCCGCTCAAGTCTGGAGCTCAACTGTGGCCTGATGTTCATTTCCTCGCATGCGACAATACACAGAGACACAGAGAAAGTGCTAGAAGGTAAAAAAAGTGCCTGCAACACCATGACCATTCTCACAGCCCCATGCTGATCTATGCAAAGTCTATCGCTATTCACACACTTGCACCACCACTATTAGCGACCCCGCGCTGCAGTGAGCGCACTGCCCGACTGCCCACAAAAGTCACCCTCTCCATCGCCATCGGACCCTGAGATTACGACGTACCAGCAGCTATAGGGGGCTATATCAACTTCGTCCTCGCCACCGCGAACATCGCTACCCTCTTCTTTTTTGGCGTCATACTAGTGGTCTAGACAGCCGTCATGGCGACCGAAAAGAGAGACGCCAAAGGCAAGAAGCTCGCCGTTATGAACAAGTATGTCTACGATGCCTTTTTGTGGACATTCTCGATTCTCGTTGAGCTCTTCTTTCGAGAAGTTCATCCCAGGAGTAGCTGGAAGGTGCCAAGGGAGGGCCCCGTCATTTTCGTGTGCGCCCCGCATGCAAATCAGGTACGATAGTGACAGATGGCGTTTTTTCCAAAGCAGAAGCTGACAGCCGGCAGTTCGTAGACCCTCTCATGTTGATGCGAGTTGTAAAGAAGGAATCGGACCGTCGTATACAGTTTCTGATTGCTGAGAAGTCCATGAAACGCAAGTTCGTTGGCGCAATGGCTGGCTTGACTGGTGTTGTGCCCGTGGGACGAGCTATGGACATGACCAAGCCGGTAAAGGGAAAAATCTATCTCCCAGATCCCACAAACGACCCCACTCTCGTTCGAGGTGTAGATACAAATTTTGAAGACAAGCTGTTCCAGGTTGGTGGCTCGCTCGTTCTTCCAAAGGTAGACAACAAGGCAGCGACTGCAGAGATTCTCGAGATTAAGGGTCCGGAAGAGATTCGGCTGAAGCGTCCCTTTAAAGGAGGTGTCGCGATGCAGCAACTGACCGGACGCAACGACATGACCAAAGACGGCACATTTGTTGGCGGAGCCGACGCAAAAAAAGGAATTGCCGATGGCTACGAAGGAACGTCATTCCAGGTTGCACCCAAACTTGATCAAACCGAGGTGTACGACGCTGTACATGCGGTTCTGCATCACGGCGGAAGCATTGGTATCTTTCCGGAGGGTGGTAGCCATGACCGTACCGATCTTCTGCCTCTGAAAGGTCAGCTGCTTCTATATGGAAACTTGGCAACAACTAACAATTCCCAGCTGGTGTCGCTATCATGGCTCTTGGCACAGTCGCAACCAAGCCGGACTGCAACCTCAACATCATTCCCGTTGGCATGAACTACTTTCACGCGCACAAGTTTCGCTCAAGGGCGGTTATCGAGTTTGGAACGCCAATTCACGTCCCACCAGAGCTTGCCAAGAAGTTTGATGGGCCTGGAAGACGAGAAGCAATTGGCGAGATGCTCGAGACTATTCGACAAGGGCTCATTGGCGTTACCGTTACGACACCTGACTACGATACACTCATGGTATATGGTTCCACCGAATAGTTTTCGTCCTTCACTAACACTTGTTGGCAGGTCATCCAAGCCGTCCGTCGTCTTTACAACTCAAAAGGAACGAAACTGCCGTTGCCCAGGGTTGTCGAGTTGAACCGCCGCCTTGTCCAAGGATACGAGCGCTACAAGGACAACCCTCGCGTCGTGGAACTCAAGAAAGAAGTCACAACGTACAATAGAAAACTCAAAGCGCTTGGCCTCCGGGACCACCAAGTTCAGTACGCAAAAATGCATCCGATCAAAGCTGCAGGTCTCTTCGTCTATCGCCTTGCAAAGCTCATTTTCTTGAGTTTGCTCGTCCTTCCTGGAACAATACTCTTTAGTCTGGTTTTCATTGTTACCAAGGTTGTCTCTGTGAGGAAAGCAAAAGAGGCGCTTGCCGCTTCAAATGTCAAGGTCCAGGCCAGAGACGTCATGGCTACGTGGAAGCTTCTTGTTGCCATGGCGGCCGCACCGGCCTCTTATGCATGGTATGTATGTCTCGGACTCTATTGGTACTCGTACAACAACTGTAACGGATACCTTCCCGCTGGTATTCCAAAGCGCTGGCTCATTCTCCCACAACTTGTTGTATACATCACGGTCACTTACGGCGCTCTCCGTTTCGGTGAAGTCGCTATGGACATTCTCAAATCTCTTGGGCCTCTCTGGAAGATGATGAACCCCTTTTCGAATAGTGAACTCGTCAAACTCCAGGAGCGCCGCGAGAATCTTGCCAAACAGGTCAACGATCTCATCAACGAACTTGGCCCAGAGATGTATGATGACTTCCACTCGAAGCGCATCATTGAAGACCCTTTTATCCGAGGAGACAAGAACGAGCGTCCTCGTACCCCGTCAGTGAAGTCTGATGAAGACGCTCGGATAGAGGCTGGCCAGGATATCGAAACGTACGACTACCCTGCCTCGCCGGGTTCCATGAATGAAATACCGCGCAACGAATCGTTCCACGACCTGGCAAATCAGGATTTCTTTTCCAGTAGGCCGCAGACGCCCAAGAAGAGCCACAGTAGGAGTAATAGTAGCATGAATTTGGGCGGGTTCCAACTCAAGCCATTTAGCACTATTGATGGAAACATTGAGGAGGTGAAGAGGAGGCTGACGGATGGTGTCAAAGTAAGGAGGGGAAAGAGACGAAGCAGCGGAGAAGGAAGCTATGATGATGGTGACGACGAGGAGCCGCTCATGATGGGCCAAAAGGGACGATCATTTACAAAGTAAGGTGAGAGGGGTGGTATTGCTAGTGAGGGTATTAGTGGAGGGAAAATGGGTTGGGTGTTTGTTGCGCATTCGTACAGAAGATACCACTTTTTCTTATTCTTCCTTTTTTTGGTTGAGAATATACTCTGGGTTGCAATGGTTTTGATTGGAAGGTTGCTTGTATTTGTGTGTATGTGTATACGTTTTTTGTTTTGCTCTACGATGCTAACGCTATGCTATGCTCTTTACAGGGAGAAGAAATAACAATAATAGTAATACTACAATGCTGATACATATTTTCCAAATCGTTCGCTTGTCACATTTCAAATAAAACAACTATGCCGTAAATAAAAACGAAACAGCGAAACAAAGGAAAGTTGGAGAAGAGAAAAAAAAGGAAAGGAAAAAAAACCCACGGGTATCAGCATGTCACCCCCACCCCTACCTCTGCCATGACCAAACAAATTCCCCAATACGTACCCAAATATCCCCGTAGCATTGAAAATTCCAATTGAAGTTTTTGTTTCCTCAGCAGCTATAATTCCACAAACCAAAAGACGAAGAAAAGAAAGAGAAGACTCAAAGACTATCCAACAACAGCCTTCTGACTCAGTTTCTCCAAAAACCCACTGAGATCCTCCTTCTTAATCTCAATCACACACGCTTCAAAACTATCCATGCGGACTCTAGCCCCAGTCTCACGGACAACCTCCTGGAACGCATTGCCAAAGCGATTTTTGCCTCCTTTGCGCTCATCTTCTTCATCCTCGGAGTCGTTATCAGAGGAAGAATCTGAATCCGAAGCTTCAGACTCGGTATCATCTTCGACTTCATCTTCTTCCAGACCCGCAGCGAGGTTGCGTGCACGCCGCGCTTCCCGACGCATCGTGCGTTCCCGCTCTTTAATCGCTTCCTTCTCCTGCTTCGCCGCCGCGCGCGCCTCCCGTTTCTGAAGCCGCGACTTGGCCGATTGCGTAGTCCCGCCGCTACCACCGAGGCCAACAACGACGTAGAGACCGCGCGAGTCGTCAAGACCCGCCATGACGAGTTCGCTTCCCTTGGATTTCCCCTTTGTGCCGTTTAGCTCGACGATGGCCTCGGCGATCCAGAGGGCCAGTTTGGTGAGGGCGCCCGGGTGCGTAAAGAGGTGGACGTCTGGACCTTCCTTTACGACGGCCATGCGGAAAGCGCGGAGGTGGCGGATTTGGCGTTTTTCGATAAGAGCGGTGCCGGTGCGGAGGATAGCGCGGTGGAGGTGCTGGGCTGTGGTTATGTGCTCGACGAGGAGGTCGATGTTCCCGAGAGCGTCGTAGGCGGTCCAGAAGCGGTTGGTGATGTGTTCTTGGGCGAGGTCTTGTTCTTCTTGCGTCGAAGTTTGCATCTCGGTGTGGTCGGTTGTGCTGACGAAGTTTGAGCTGTCGAGGGCGAACTGGTTGAGGCTCTTTACGTCGCCGACTTCGAGGATGGCGCCTAGGACTACGCCTGCGTCGATGGCCGAGAGACAGGCTTTCCAGCCCCAGCAGCGGACGAAGCCCCAGCCGTCCTTGGGGTCGCCTGTACTTGATTTTGGGGGGACTAAGCCATCCAGACCGTATTGTGGGGCAAATTTGAGAAGACGTTCTCGCAAGCCGCGTTTCAGCTCCATGTCCATGTGCGTATATCTTTGTTTGCATTCGGTGAGGGAGACTCCCATTTTTGCGAGTAGTTTGGCAAGTCGCTTCTGCCCGGCATCACTCCAGATGTGTAGTTTGGCGGAGAGATATGGAGAGTGTAACATGCTCTCATATAGAGACCAATGCCGGAGGAGGAGGAAGCGGGGTTCTGGTGAAAGACGAATGGCCTTGTCTGTTGCTGAGCGAGCACTCGTTGGAATAACACCCCAAACCTCGCCCATTGTTGCGTCGCGAGATACACTTGTCGCATCTGTGACAGGGTTCAACCGCCGTACTTCGTCTCGCAATACAGAGCGTATGCTCTCTCCTCGGTTGCCATTCCAGCCTGCCGAACCACCTTGTGCTGAGAGCGGATTGAGACCGACACCGCTTCCTGTCCGCCCGTACAATTCTAGACTGCTGACACCTACAATGGCGTTCCATAACAGGTCATTGTCTTCGCGGCCAAGCTCGGAGGCCAAATTGTACACCAGGGAAGAAACAGGATCCGAGTATGAGGTGCCAATTTCGTAGTATTTGTCAAGGACTTGTGCGTACTTGTCTCGTTTCTTAATAAGTTGTCTTCGTAGGCTCTTGACAGACTGCTCTTTTGGAGCGGCTACGGACGGGGATACGGAGCGGCTGCGGGAGTCTGAACGTGAAAAGTCGGAGGATCCACCTAATTGATTTGCTGCCAGTAGACCCCGCCGCCGTCGTGGCTCGGGCGAGGATGGTATTGAGCCGCCCTAGAAATTGTCAGTAGATGTTCCGCTATACGTGATGGTTGTACGCACAGAATTGCTCCTCCGTCTTTGTGCTGGCCGCTCGTCGTCTGTCATGTCGTCTTCAGAATCATCACCCTCACCCCATGATTTCCTCTTCTTTGGCGCTTGCCCTGACGGGGGCTCTTCGTCTTCTGGTTCTGAGTCGCTCATGTCGTCTTCCTCCCCCACCTCTGGCATCTCTTCGAGCCCCACATATGCCTCCCGCTCTGCTTGCATTTCTTGCTCGATATCACCATCATCAAAGACTATGATTCCACCTCTTGACGACTGGTATGACTGCAGGATCTTACCCTTATCTACACCAGCCTGTCTTCGCACCAATTCTCCTGTGGCAGGGTCTTGGCTAACGGGTGCTGCAAAAACGTTGGTAAGATTCCATGGTCGTCGGGCATCCAAGAGCCAGACTTCAACGTCGCCCGTCCCACCTTCTCCATTCTCGTCCACGTCTAGGCCTAGCATCTCTTCCATGTCTACCATGCCTCCCACACCCAAACACACCACGACACCCCCACTCCCGCCTTCGGTTGTCCGCATTGGCCGTACCAGCTCATCTGCTGCCCGTGAAAGGTCACCATAACCGGCTATTGGCTGTATCTTGTGGGGGATATAGTCGCGCTTTAGTAACGCGGTAAGGATTCGACAGGCACATAGCGCGTCTGGTTCGAGGGCGACCAAGAGCAGGACTGGCGGTGCGGCGGCATGTGTTCTTTTTACGAGGTTCTGATAGAGGTGTGCTATCAGATTCCGTGGGAGGTACATGGTAGAGGTGGGTGTGTATGTCTAGCCAGCGTACAGGCGTAAAGTCAGCGCGCACAAAGACGCGCCTGGTGAATTGTCAGGGGGACTATGGGCGTAGAATGAGGTTTCTCGAGTGTCAATACCCAGCATTGGGTAGGTAAACAATAAAAGGTACGAATGGCATACAACAGAGCCGGCGTTGGTCGTATGTATCAAGGATGCGGCCGACGCGTTCGGCACGCTAGTCCCGGAAATGTCCTCGCGTCGACGCGCCTGTGACGTGAACAACACTTTATCCCCCTCTCCAATTTCGATCCCCGCCCAAGTTCAATGACATACGACAAAGGACGGCACACATGCACACATCGGGGCTTCTTACGTCTCGTCATCGATTTTTGTATTTTCCTATGAGCTCATGTCTTATTACGCTCTCTCCTATTCTGAGAGCTGACTTCATGGAAGCAGCCACAATAACTGGAGAAGTTCGTGTTGAACGCCAATTCTCTCGATACTACCGATGGGTAGCATATACCATGCCATCCGCTGTTCTGTCAAATTACAATGGTGTGTTGAACACCGAAAGTAATCTACAGACTCCAAGCCCCCTTTCCTCCCTTTCATGTTCCTGTGCCACTATCAATCGAGTCATATCCCCTCATATCCTTACTTCAATGTTCAATCTCCATGTCGACGCCAATTCCAGTACCTTCTTCACTATCTACTTCATTGCTAAACATGCTCCTCCTCCTGATTTGTAATGACACGGCTGCGAAAATATTTATAATTGGCCTGCGCCGGTTCAAGCTACACCAGAGACGGTATGATATCGTGGCATATCTCGAAATTCTGTTCGCGGGCATCGCCCCATCAAGTAAGTCTAAGGTTAACAACAAATACAACAGCACCTCTGCAAATATCTCAGCCATTGCAATCGGGAATCGGAGACATGTCTGCTTCAAAACCGTCACCAACATCTGGCTAAATAATCTGGACGCGGAAGGGTTGCATGGACATGTTGAGAGCTAGCGTGAATGCCTGATCGACAATGCCTGGGATATCCGAAAGGTCACAAGTTGGTGCTGTCGCTGTGAGATGCGACCTGATGGTGTTGGCAATGAATTCCCGCTTCTTGAATACCCCCTTCTGCAGGTTGGATCGAGCGGCTGAGTGATTTCACCAAGGAGGCAAGTGTACGGAAGTCCTACGAAAGTGTCTCATCACAAACAACCTTGACTTTTGATATTTGAGCCAGCATCTTTTTCTGGACCGCTTGCACTTGAGTCCGTAGGCCCTGAGCTTCGTCTTGAGGGATGGCAAGATTCTGGAGCGGCTCTTGGAGCTTGGCGTCTGAGATGTCTTGCCGTTTCTGTAGTGACTGACATTGTGCGCCTGAAGCAACGAGTTTCTCTCCCATGATCTGTGTCTGTACTTCGAGATTGGCTAATTGGATTCGGAGGTCTTTATATGCTCCCACTTCATGGTGAATAGTGTTCAGCATGGCTTTTACATCCTCCATCGTGAGGCTATCTGGGCGAAAACCTTGGCTTTCTGCGTATGGTACGATTATCTTCGAGATGACGAATATATCCTCTTCATCGGAGTAGCTCTTGTCAATTTTCATTTTGTTGTAATTCGCGGCAAGTTGGTTGTTACGCGCATTTAGTTCTGCATTCTTATTGTGTAGTTTTCTGATGGCCAAATGTAATCTCTTGATCTTCTTCTTTCGGTTTGATGAGACAGAACTGATGTATAATAGTTGCTTTTCTATGTTTTTTTGCTATTTCCGAAAGACTATGCAGAGCTTGCATTATTGTGCGGGGTGCCAAAAGAACTCTCTATATAGATTTGACTGCTGTGGTTATTATTATTCCATTATAGTCTATGCAGCTCGGGGCTATGTAAGACTTTGGCCAAAGGCCTTTCTATCCAGTTGTTTGCATGTGGGGTTTTCTTTGTGTAGTACTACTGTGGTGCTTCGGCTTTTGTCTGCTTGCGGCTATGCCTCTAGCAGACGCCTGGTGCTGAAGAACAGTTTAGTAGACAGCAAGAGATGTTAGATAGCTAGCTATCCTTCAGCGGGCTCTTTTAGGGGTAAAGGAAATCTTAAGTCAAAGGAAACGAAGTGGTTTTTGTGTTTTTGCTGGTTTTGTTGCTGGTTCTGTTGTTTTTGTTTTAGTCTTGTTCTTGGCCTAGGTACCACTGTCTTTTCCCCACCCTGGTGCTGTTAATGAACGCTAGTGTAGCTTCTATCCCGGCTGTAGTGTGGAGGAGAAGTGACATTGTAAGCGTTTTCTGGTCGAGAGTTGCTTTTAGCTTGTTTCTATCTGCGTTGTAGTAGCTACAGGACAAGAGGATATGCTCTGGTGTTTGCGGTCTCCCGCGACTGCTGTGGTTGTCACGAGGCTTAGTTGGCGTGACTGGATACTTCGTCTCTTCCATCACATAAGGTGAGGACTGAGCTGACAGTAAGTTGTCGGTCCAAAAAGCAATAAGTGAATTTACAGTCGGCGTCGAGTGTTTCTGGCTAGCGTTGTTCATAGTTATAGCGACTCGTCAAGGCAAGCAACTTCCTTGTCTGTTGGTAAGATTAAAAAGCCCTATAGTCAAAGGATTTTGTGGTAAGAAAAGTTGTTGACCGGGGTTTGCAGGCTAAACGCAGTCGCTGTGATAAGGTGCTATTTTCACTTTCACCTTCACTTCGACAACTGCCCGTCTTAGTCATCACTCGCCTTTGTTGTTCGTACAAAAAAACCCACTCGCTCACCCGATCTTACTCTTGATAGCTCACACGTCAAAACTGCAACACCGACTCCGACTTCAGATCTCAGGCTCCAGGAACCAAGAAAACATAGGAGGCAGTGGACTAGTGATCGGGCTTGATTATGGCACCACATACACGGATAAAGCGCCATCCAAGATTTTGAACCTTTTGTGCTAACTATCCTAGGTGTTTCCTTCTGCGAAATCTCCGGTTCGAAGTCAGAAGAGCAGCATATTGAAATCATTCACGACTGGCCCTCATGTCATGGCAAAGTTGGTACTAAAGAGAAGGTACCAAGCAAAGTATCATATATGGATGAAGGTCTACGATGGAGCTCTGATATTCCACCCCATGTAAAGCGACATATGTGGACCGAGTTGGAACCTGACAGTCATGGACATGGTGAGGCCGCCAAGATCATTGGTGAATTGTCGAGTCCGCCCAAGACTCGTAAGCCTCCCGTCGAGATCATCGCAGACTTCCTTGCGCAAATCAACGGCCATCTGATTAGGAGCCTAGACGAGAAGTACGGCGAAGAACTGTAGAGAACGCTCCCTATTACCTTGGTGGTGACTGTCCCAGCCGTAGGGTCAGATATCGCAAAGTACCGGACCATGCAGGCCATTAAGAAAGCCGTATTCAATTCCCTTAAGTTCAAAGAGTTGACAATGCCCGTTATTGTTACTATAGAGCCAGAAGTTGCTGCCCTATATACAATCAAGACACTCCGCGGCACAGCAAAGGATGCAAAGTTGTCAGTGGATGACGGCTTCATTGTCTTTGATATGGGAAGTGGTACTATTGATCTTATTGCGTATCGTGTTACGAGAATTCAGCCGACCATTATTGAAGAAGCGACAGTGGGTAGTGGTGCTCAATGCGGTAGTAGCTTCATCGATCGCGCATTTCTCCAAGAGCTTGAGCGCCGTCTGGGTACCCAAGACTTTGTCAAAATCGCTGGCTGTCGAAACGAAGACATCCCTCGTAGTTCGCTTACCAGAAAGGCGGCCAAACTCCTTCAAGATTTCGCTATGGAGGTCAAGGGCGGCTTCTCGGGAACCCAAACGAACTACTTGCTACTGCTGAACCCGCTGAGTGCTATCGATGACGACGAGAAGAGAGGGATTCGTGACTGAGAGTTGAAGAGCACATCGTAAATTCTAAAGTCCTAATTTCATAATTCATTATTAACTCAGTCACGTAGGGACGGTGCACGAGCCATGTTTGACTCATGCCTCTGTCAAACATACAAGAATACCAGAAAAAGTACGCTGACAAGAAGAGATTACCAATTCCTTTTACAGTTGGGGACCAAGTTCTTCTATCAAATCGAAACATAAAATCGCTAAGGCCAAAGAAGAAGTTGAATTGGAAATACGTGGGGCCGGGAATCATCTTGGCCCGAATCGGCCCATCCTCGTTCAAAGTAGACTTCCCAGGGCTAGAAAGCGTACACCCGGTCTTTTATGCGTCACTGCTAGAGCTATATGTCCAAGACAACACAATCCTGCACCCAGAGACACCCACCGAACACAAATTGGATAGCCACGGCGACGATATGTACTACGTGGACAAAATAGTAGATCAACGCAAAAATGAAAACGACCAGTGGGAATACTTGGTCAAATGGGCCGGCTATGAGGACTTTGCGAACACCTGGGAGCCCACGGCCCACATAACCCAAAGAACGCTTAATGAGTACTGGAAGAAGTCAAACCAGCTCGTTAGGCCACGAGCTGGGCTAAGGAAATACAAAAAGAGCCGATCAGGAAAAAGTGACACAGACAGCATACCTTCACCCCAATTTTCCAAAGAAGAATGGTTTGTGGGATGTTTAACGGTGCCTCTGCCTAACATATCCTGAATTGCGCCAACTCGGACCAAAACGAGCCAATTCGGTTCTATGCAACTAAGCTCACAATACTTCACATATCACATTCTTACGGCCAGGCTTGTTGAACACCAAGACCTCGCCACGACCATAGGCCTGGAAGCAGCACGCACAAGAGAAGAAGGACTTGATACCCAGCCTCGCAAACAAGTTGGAGGCCTGGATCTTGTCGAACTCGCCGATGTGGTCGGACATTGGGGTAGAAGGGGCCAATTAGGACGAAAGCGGTGCTGACTGGGGTAACGTGGTGGCGTGTGGTGGTGTGCGGGGCCGGGCGGGGCAGCTGCAGTAGTTGGTTCTGAATGCATTACCGTGCACGGACATCGGGCGAGCCATCCATCAACAGCATCGCGGTCTTAAGCTTGAAGCTATATGTAAGCAGTTGAGTGTGTGTGAAGTATTGTGTATTCTGATGTGTATGATATAGAAGCAAGTTTAAATACAGCGTTATTAGTCAGTGAGTAACCACGTGACTATACATGGTACTTCTGGGCTTACACTGTACAACGCCACACAATAGCTCAATATATAACGTATTCTATCACCGAGAGTATTCGGTGCCAAAAAGCAGCAAAATCTATCCGTAACAAAAAAGCAAAGATCTTCTTGAAATGGGCTCCAGGCCACACAGACATAGAAGGAAACGAAAAAGCAGACCCCTTAGCAAAGGAAGCTACAAAACAAACACCCAAAAAAATCACAAACAAGTCTAGCCTTTCTAGGTACTAAGATCAAACTCCTTCAACGAGCTAGCCAAGCAGAAGAGTGGAGAAAATATAGGGGAAAAGCAAGAGAAAAGAAGACCAGCTACGGAGCTATCTTCGATCTAAAGCTCAAAAACCAACTAGCAATCCCGAGAGGCACGAAAAGAGAGATTTCAAGCTCTTTCTATTCTCTTAAGATAGGACACGGATACTTTAACTCCTACCTAAAGAGAGTAAATAGAAGAGAAACATGTTACAGAGATAACAAGAAAGGGGCTCTCCTTGACGCGGGACAAGAGGAACGAGAGAGCACGAGTGGTTATGGTGCCACAAAGCTCCGCGTNCAGAGCATCTACTTCTATATTGCGGCTTCTATAGCGCAGAAAGAAACCAGCTTAAAAAGACTCTAGGCCAAAAAGTACTTAAACTCCCACTCCTACTCCATACTACGTGTGGTATAGAAGCTACCTTAGCTTTTATTACTAGTACGAAGATAGGAACAAGAAAGTGGTACCTAGGCCAGGAAGACTAGAAAAGAATAAAAACAAGAAAGAAAACAGCAAGAAAGAAAGAAAAAGAAGAAAAACACGTTTGCTTTTATTTGCGTTTATTAGTACTATTTCCTTTCCCTCTAGAGAGCTCGCTAGAAGGCAGCTTAGCCGCCCTACATCTCTCCCTGTCACCAAACTGCTCTTTAGCACCAAGCATCTAGAAAGCTAGTAATAGCTTAGCTAGATAAAGGCCGAAGCATCCTAGCTACACTCTATAGCAGAAACCTCCAAATTGTAAATAAGAACTAGATAGAACGGCCTTTGGCCAAAGTCTTACATAGCCAACGGCTGATACAGGACTATAAATGGAATTAATAATATCACCGAGAGTGCCACATCACCGAGTGTGCCACTTTTTCTTGGCATCGTGAACTTCACGTAAGAAAGACAATGCCTCAACAACAGAACGCGATATTAACTCAGCGAGAAGGCAGGCTTACTCTAGCTGTTCAGGCCTATTATACAGGCCAGTTTAAGAGCATTCGGCGCGCTGCAGCAGCCTACAGAGTCCATCGTCAACAGATCTCTCGGCGGCTTCAAGGAATCACCTTTCGACCTACGACGCAGCCAAATTGCCAGAAGCTAACTAAGTCTGAAGAGCAAACTATCGTACGATACATTCTTGATCTAGACTCGCGAGTATTTGCCCCCCCGTCTATGTGAAGTAGCAGATATGGCAGAGAAACTACTGCGCGAACGAGATGGCCAGCCTTTAGGTAGATGCTGGGCAGAGCGGTTCGTTACGCGTATGGACGAGCTTAAAACAGCCCTTAATCGAGCAAAGGATCATCAGAGAATTCAGCAAGAGAATCTAGAGATAATTAACGCGTGGTTCAAGCTCGTACGAGAGACTATTGAGAAGTATGGGGCTCATACAGATGACATCCATAGCTTTGATGAAACTGGCTTTCAGATGGGCGTGATTGGATCAATGAAGGTAGTCACAGGCGCAGAGCGTCGTACGAGACCTACTCTTGCTCAGCCAGGCAATCGTGAGTGGGTTACAGTCATTCAGGGCATCTGCGCTGCAGGATACGCTACCCCGCCATTCATTATCTACAAGGGACGCGTCCACATCTCTGCTTGGTACGAAGAAGCATATATACCGTACGATTGGAAGCTCTCAGTATCAGAGAATGGCTGGACGAACAATGAGCTTGGTCTGGCATGGTTGAAGCACTTTGATGAGTACACAAAGACGCGTCAGGTGGGGTCGTATAGGCTGCTCATCCTTGACGCCCATGAGAGCCACCTTAACCAAGAATTTAAGGATTACTGCCTCGTACGAAAGATCCTTACCCTCTGTATGCCTGATCATTCATCGCACATACTTCAGCCACTTGACGTTGTCTGCTTTTCGCCTCTTAAGCAGAAGTACTCTCAACGCGTACGAGACTTGGCACGCCACCATATCTGGCATATTGACAAGGAGCGCTTCCTTCCAGCCTTTCGAGACGCGTTTTTTGACGTGTTTACATCCGACAATTGCAAGAAGGCCTTTGAGGCAGTAGGGCTAGTCCCTATCGACGCGCAGAGAGTCATTGATCGTCTTGACGTACGTCTTCACACCCCGCCACAGCAAGGCCAGCTAGAAACACCCTGGCAGTCTAAAACACCTAGTAATTCGTACGAATTTGGGNGTATTTTGGCATTGCATCTTCCCACGCTTAACACGAAAAGACTCACGTATGCCCCTTAGATTGCTGTAATTTTACTATTTAAGGTTTGCGATAGATAGAGGTGGATCTAGCAAGCATATAAATGTGTATTTATATTGTCGCACGCGTAGGTGCGGTGAGAAAATGGAGGTTTTTGTTTGTTGCACGCGTACGTGCGGTGAATTGATGAGTGTATTGTGTCTTGTATGTATGATCTTCTTCTTTTTCTTTGATGTTGTGCTCTCTACAACTGTCTTTTGTACACGACCATTGCAGGGGCTTGTTACATGTAGAATATCGACATACATCGGCTGTAGTCCATGCCGATATATCCTGGCATAGTGTTGGCCGTAATTCATGCCGATATGTCCTGGCAAAACATCGGATGTAACTCATATCGATATATCCTTGCATAGTCTGCGACATATATCTAAGAACCTCTGCGGCTTGGGCGTAAGGGGCTTGTGCAGTGTTGGTAGTTCGTTGCGGAGGGATGTTCGACCCACAGGGATGGACGTTAGTCATCTTGCTGCATTGATCCACTATCTATACTACAATCTTCAGGCTGTCTCTCCTAAGGCAACCATCGCGCCTGAGGAGCTAGAATTCAATCAGATTCAGTACGTCAGCAGACAGTGCTACCAAGAAGCACATGGCCTCGAGTTCCATTACAACAATGTTCTGTTCGAGGACAGTCGCCATGTGAGTGCTGGTCAACGTTGTCGCATGTTTGTGAATAAAGTGATGAAGCAACACTTTGCACAGTACTTGAACCTTTCGATCCGCGGCTCTGGCATCTCCTTTCAGCCTTCAGGGCTTGATAGCAGCCCCGTCACGCTGACTCAGTTTTGTTTGCAACATCCAAAAGCGTCGCTCCGGCTACACCATCCCTTCTGGTCCCAGCGACGTCCTGGTTTTCTGCTTCTAGGGCTTGCCTATGCTGCTGCCATACGTGGACATGGACTACTTGAGCGACTCGTTAGAGAGCATGGCCCAATGTTGGATTTTGATTTGATGTCGATTAGATCGATGCTCCCCAAAGAAGGTGTACCGCTCAACTTTCGGCTTGCTCCATGGGAAGACAGTCTCGACATACCCACAATGCGTGAGTCTCTGGAGGACTGCCTGTTCTCTAAAGACAATAAAAGTGTGCTGTGGCTCGATCTAGTGCAGGACTGGTTCTTCGAAGGCCTGTAACGCCTGACAGGAGGGACGAGATTGGGATTGGTGGCTCGCCCAAATCTCCTAAGCATTCTTTCAGAAGTGTGATCAAGGTAAGATTGTTCACACTGTCCCGGGATCGGGTTTGCTTCCGTTTCAATAAAAAGTGCGGTGTGACACACGCAGCAGCCCTGCTTCCCTGCATAACACAGGCCTGTGCTGTCCATCTCAATCAGCCAATAGCAGCCAGTAAGCAGAATGAAGTATGTTGAAATCTCGCATAGAATTTTCTCAACATTTTGTGCGATGATTTCTCGGACTATCAAGAATGTGGGTCGGTAGACGTCTAAGTGTGCAGAAAGTATATGAAGCGGAAGACTCTTATATTTCACGTCGTCTCTGTTGACCTTCTCCTAAACTCCTCACACTCAAGCGAAGAAGAGCTCGTCGCGACGCTATTGAAACGATAATGTCGAAGTTTTCTTTCCCAAAGAAGCCTCAACGGTCCCTTCACAAGGCACCCTGTAAACGAAGAGCGATCACGTTTCAGCGGCTAGCACACCATCCAGAAGAAGAAATTCGAATATTCAAGTTTGACGAAGAACTACAAGAAGAGGCGAAGTGTCGAGCGAATACAGCCCCGTGGCACATTATCCGCTAACTTGCAAATCTCCAGCTTGTAAGCACAGCCCCAACATAAGAGCATCGCGAGATTTAACAGTTCTTCTAGTAGAGAGAAATTCTTAGGGTGGTCGTGATTCTCCACTCTTTTCCATATCGCATGACCAATAGTCATGGCGAATCAAGATTGCCTGCGTTGGCCATGAAATTCCTTGGAACGAGTTAGCACGTACTACGGCTCGCTCGACAGTATTGAACCCGTCTCTGGAATAAGAAAAAAAAGATCGTATTCGATAGCAATATCAGAATTTTCCAATCTACGAATGCCATGCCATGACTGTCTGTCCATCAGGTGCTTCTGTCATGTGCCTCTCTTTCCTCTCAGGAAAAGAAGACTACCTTCCACAAACTTTTCATGCTGATCGAAGCTTCAAGTTTCAAATTTGAGGGGCTCTCCTTCTCAATGTGTTTACCTTTAAAGAAGACTATCTGTAAGCTAGATGAGCATACAGCTTACAGCTATGCAGAACACAGCAGGCGATGTAAGCGTCACAGTCACCTTATAACCAGAACGCATCGATTAGTCGCACGCGACCCCACGCGCCTTTAGGAGTTATCCTATTTCTTCGTGCTGTTGTGCGTACATACTTGCTGTAGCCTTCGAACAGAGATATGCGGAGATGGTTAATGTAATCGTGAGTTAGACATCACGTGTTCGGCGAACAGCGGTTCTTCACTTTGAATCTGGCCCTGTGCCTTGTCCTGCGTCGAAGGTCAGCTACGAACGCGATAATGGAGAGTACCGCGAGTGACTTCGCTGTTATGGCACGATCCCAAACCACAAAACGGAGGGAATAAGTATTTGGAACAAATGTGTGTGTACAAAAGCTTGATTGGTGAAGTGAGGATCTTGTTGGAGCCTGAGTATTTCGTAAGCGAGTCGCCCACCCAAGATCCCACCAAAAGTCGAGATTGGCAGGGGTCTATATCTCAACAGTCACATATTTAGATCATCGAAAGATCTGATTGATTGTTATTAGGTATAACTAGTTATATTAATTAGTTAACGTAAAGCACCACCGAGCCGGACACACCACCGAGCCGGACACTTTTTCTTGGCATCACGAACTTCATGTACGAAAACTCGAATTACTCTACACTAGCTATAGATGCGTTATACAACTCACTTGTATCTGATAGAGAATCTTCTTCTACATCTTTTTGGCACGTACGGGCGTTATGGCCCACTCTCCCACAGGTTCCACAGTGCCGTTGACCTGGTAGAGCCTTTTCTTGACTACCCCCACCACGCGCCTTCTTTGATGCCGTACGACCAGTAGCAGCATTTTCAGCTGCCTGCGATGCTCCTGCACCAAAGTCTAGTGTCCCGCCTGTCTGAATTCGCTTTCTTTTACGCCCTCGGCGCTTTGTTACCTCAGCTAATTGCTCTTCAAGCTCTCGTATGCGGGCCTTCATAAGCACATTCTCATGTAGCATCTCCTCAGCTCCTTTAATAAGCTTTGAGAAGCCTTCTTGTGCAGCAGTTGGTGATCGTACAAAAGAATCTCTTACAAGCTTCGACTGTGATCCAAATTCGTACGAATTGCTAGGGGTTTTAGACTCCCAGGGTGTTTCTAGCTGAGCTTCTTGTGGTGGGGTACAAAGGCGTACGTCAAGACGATCAATGACTCTCTGCGCGTTAATAGGAACTAGCCCTGCTGCCTTAAAGGCTTTTTTGCAGTTATCGAACGTAAATACGTCGCGAAACGCGTCTCGAAAGGCTGGCAGGAAGCGTTCTTTATCAATATGCCAGACGTGGTGGCGTGCCAAGTCTCGTACGCGTTGGGAGTACTTCTGCTTAAGAGGCGAAAAGCAGACAACGTCAAGCGGCTGAAGTATATGCGATGAATGAGCAGGCATACAAAGAGTAAGAATCTTCTGTTCAAGACAGTAGTCCTTAAATTCTTGGTTTAGGTGGCTCTCATGGCCGTCAAGAATAAGTAGCCTGTACGACCCCGCCTGACGCGTCTTTGTATGCTCGTCAAAGTGCTTTAACCACTCAAGACCAAGCGCGTTATTTGTCCAGCCGTTCTGTGATACTGAGAGCTTCCAATCGTACGGTATATCTACTTCTTCGTACCAAGCAGAGATATGGACGCGTCCCTTGTAGATAATGAATGGCGGAGTAGCATACCCCGCAGCGCAGATGCTCTGAATAACTGTAACCCACTCACGATTGCCTGGCTGCGTCAAAGTAGGCCTCGTACGACGCTCTGCGCCTGTAACTACCTTCATTGAGCCAATCACGCCCATCTGAAAGCCAGTCTCGTCAAAGTTATGGATGTCGTCAGAATGTACTCCATACTTCTCAATTGTCTCTCGTACAAGCTCAAACCACGCGTTAATAACCTCTGGATCTTCCTGCTGTATTCTCTGGCGGTCCTTTGCTCGATTGAAAGCTGTTTTAAGCTCGTCCGAACGCGATACAAATCGCTCTGCCCAGTTCTTGCCCAAAGGTTGGCCATCTCGTACGCGCAGTAGTTTCTCTGCCATATCCGCTACCTCACACAGTCGGGGAGCAAATCCTCGTGAGTCTAGATCAAGAATATATCGTACAATTGTTTGCTCTTCAATTATAGTTAGTGTTGTAGATAAGCTACTCAGCTATTCTACTACAGAATCCGGATGCGCAGTCCACACCCGGACTCTGCGATCAATCAAGTCTATAGTCGATCTATCAAGACTATAATCGATCAATAGACATCTATCTATGACGCTATAGATTACGCAAGCTACTACTAGATAGACTCTTCTAGAATCTAATCTAGCTAATGTATATAGTAGTAGGATAGCAAGTAGATAGAAGACAGAGCACTTCACACAAGATCAATTCACACTACCAACGATCAATCAATTAGTGTTTCTTCCCTAGCACATATCTTCTCTCTCTACAATCTCTCGATCAAGCTGGCTCTGAGTCTACTACGGACAAGTAGAAGGCAGAGACCTCTACCTCTGAGTCGATAGTAGAACAAGCAGCACCCTACACTTTGACAGTTAGTTTGCGGCAGTTTGGAGATATCTGGGGTCGAAAAGTGATTTTGTTAAGCCGATCAGAAAGCCGCTGAAAAGGAACGTTGTAGACAGCAGCAGCGCGTCGAATGCTCTTAAACTGGCCCGTACGATAGGCCTGAATAGCAAGAGTAATTTTGCCTTCTCTCTGAGTTAATGTATATTTACGTAGTTGGGACATGTTACTTTGCAAGTGATGTTCGCGATGCCAAGAAAAAGTGTCCGGCTCGGTGGTGTGTCCGGCTCGGTGGTGCTTTACGTTAGTGCATATTGTAAATCAGCGCTTCATACCAGCAGCAAAACCCCTCCTGCAATTGACTGTTATCTATATGCTATCCCGTGTCTCGTCAAGCCTAGAGTAGTATCCTTACCCTAAGGTACGTCCCTAAGTGCAGAGATAATGTCCGTCCCAGTGCAGCGAGAAACTCGGTGGGTTGAGAAGAAATAATGAGGTACAACACTTTGTTGCAGAACTTGTCATCCGTAAACTATCATCGCCTGTTCTCGGCTCACCGAGTGTCTCGTTGCACAGGGATGGACGTTACACTATGTCGTGAGACAGGCTCACGCTCTAGACATCCGGGCATGCTTCTTGTCAAACTTGACGAGGTCTAAAAAAAAAGCTTAAAAACTCTCCATTGACCATCTTTTGAGTCGAGTCGTCTCCGACAGGGATTACTGTGGTGTTGGCCTTGGTTATTGATCATCTCGACGGCGTCGTCAATGGACTCTTCAACAGCACCCCATATCTATTGGGCGTCATGAGGAATAATCGACCAATTCTGAGAGTAGTAGAGTGAGCATAAGGAACGAAGATGGCTTGTCTAGGCTTATAATCCACTCTAGCGTGGTAGCGAGCATGCCGGGAGCCCTGCATTCAAACCGCGTTTTGATTGGCTTTTTCTTACTAGAAGACGCCCATCCGGCGCTAGCAGGGTGTAGCTTCGCACATGATCTCGACCCACTTACTTGTTTGTGTTACCCCACAAACGGCAAATTTTGTTCGCGTCATCGCGCTATCATCGAACCGTACTTCTCAACGTCGTTTTACACTACGTCTACGCTATTTCCATCGTTCTCAAGATGGCGGATCCAATCAGCGCGGCATCAGCCATTATCACGCTAGTCACCTTCGGTATACAGTCGAGCTCCATGTTGTATCAGACCTTCAAAGAATTCAACAGTCATCATAAACATGTAAGAGAGCTGAAGACAGAATTGGATACACTGAGTTCAGTATTGGCGTCTCTACACCAAGCTATCCTGGATAATGAGGCAGACTTCACACTTCTAAAACTTCCTCTCTTTAGATGTGGAAGTGCTTGTATAGAATTCAACAAGGTTGTCAGAGATGCCACTAAGCAATCTCATGGTTCTCTAGCAAGTTTTCGAGATTGGGCAAAACTGAAATATCTGGGTGACGACATCGACGGGTTCAAAGCCTTACTGGCTAGTTACAAGTCTACAATCACTATCGCTCTCTGTGATGCGAACTTGTAAGTGAACATTGACATATTACGAACAAGGCTAATCTCTTATGTAACAGGCGAAAAGCTACCATCACAGCCAAGGCACTCAACGAATATCAAGAGCTGATAGAAAACACCGTGTCGGATCTCGAAGATAGCCTGCAGAGGATTGACAGCAAGCTGCAACATCTTGTCGCTGGCGGCTCAAGTGGTTGTCAGACGAACTCCGACCAACAAAAAATCCAGCTCGAGCGTGATAGCATACAGATATGTCTCGATATATGCGCCGAAATGTCATCGCATATCGAAAAAGGGCAGTCCAACGTGTCTCAAAGCATGCTCACATTCACAGAAGAGTATAACAGTCAGACCGACATTGACAGCTCTGCCAGTTCAGCCCGACGAGCTACAATCACCGTCCTAGACGATTGTAAGGAGAGGCTTGCCTATACATCGTCGCAGCTTAGGATACATCTTGCGGATGTTCTTCGCCGTTTAGACGCTTTTCAGGGGCAGACCTTTGTTCATCAAAACTCCAACGAACAAGACAAAATGCGAGAAGAAATTAACAGCATCAAACGGAGCTTAGCAGTTTGCGCTAAAGCTTCTGAAGACGCATCCGCGGAGCGAGTCAACATGTTCGATGAAGTGTCACTTGGAGAAGATGGTCACCAAGTTATCGTGTCAACAGTTGGGGATTTGATTAATGCTCGACGAGTTTCGGCTGGTGCAAGGTCTACACAGTTGCTAGGGCAAATGTCTGATTCTACGCTTCAGGCAATTGGGCAGCGTCAAAGTCATGTCATTTCGAAACAGAACCCATTGCAGCAGGAACATAGCGCATCCTCTAGTAACTAGCGTAGTCCAATTTCCAGGAAAGACAATATAAGAGTACATAGCTATATGGAACGGAATACGTTCATAAAGAAGACAAGCTAACCGGGCTTCCTGTAAGACCTAAAGAAATAACGACAGAAGGGTTCCGTCAGTACAGTAAGAGTGAGCAGCTACAGTTAGATGCCGCCTTTAACGCGAAGCAATGGGAGCAGTTCGTTACATAGCTTCCTTGGCATGTTGAAATAACCGCCGGCCGTCCTAAGCGAGACTAGCAGCGCTTATCCAACCGACGACGCGGACCAATCGATTATGCAGTTCGTACGCCTTGTGACGCGATGCATTTGATCAAAAGCCTATTTAACCTAACTTCGGTCCCATAGATCATCGTCCAATACGTTCAACTTATCGCCACACCTATCATTGCGATGGCTGAGCCTATAGGCCTTGTTTCCGGTGTCTTGACGTTAGTTATCTTCGCCCACAAATCATACCTTACGCTTTACAAAACGATACAGAGCTTCAAAGCCCATCCTAAGCGAGTGCGCAATCTCATCGAAGAGCTACCAGCTCGCATTGGCGTTTTAAAATCATTAAGCGACACGATGAAGCTGCACACAGATGTAGATGTCCCCGCACTTGATCTACCTTTGCGACGATGTGGCAGCGCTTGCGAGGAGTTTTTACAGGAGCTCCAGAAATGTTGATCGCAATCCGGGGGCGATCGACAAAGCTTTCGGGACTGGGCCAAGCTGAGGTACTACATGGGTGACGACATCGATGATTTTACGGATTCACTGGCAGCATACAAGTCAACAATCAACATCGCGCTCACAGATATGCAGCTGTAAGTTTCATAGCTCTATACCCGACCTCATACGCTAGAAATAACCAATATCCTTTAGTCGCAAGTCTTCCGTTGCTCTAGAGCATCTTGGAGACTACAAAGATCTTATCACAACGGCAACAAGCGATCTTGAGGCGCGACTCGAAACTATTGATGGAAAGCTCCAATCTTTAATAGAGCGTACTGCGTCAAGCTCAGCAACAACAAAACTTCAAAGCTTAAAGGACGAGCGCTCAAGCACACAAAAATGCCTCCTGATTTGCGCTGAGTTCTCTAAGCTTATCCAGAAGCTTCAATCGTCATCAGCAAAGGATCTTCCCCAAGACTTACATAACATACCCGAGAGGATCACGAGCGATGGCATACGAGAATGCAGGATCAGTATTGAGCAAACAACTGCAAGGTTGGAAACCCACATGCAGGATATCTTAGATCGAATCATGGTCAGCTCAACTGTAACAATGCCACAAGAAGATACAAGAAACCTTGCAAGATTGCGCGAAGAATGGACAAGCGCTCGTAGATGCAGGGATATTTGTTTCCAAGCAGACCAGCACTTGAAAGAGAACGTAAGCGTTATCGATAACCATGCTACAGGCGACGAAGCCGTACAATTTCTGGTATCAAACAGTCAAAAGATAATACATGGCAAGAACCGTGGATACGGGGACCTAATCAAACAACTCGGTGGTCATCTCAGCGACCAGTCAATTCAGAAAGTATCTGGAGACTTTTTACAGATGAGTATTCAAAGAACTGGACATGGAAATATAGGTGGCGCGGTATCTGACGCCAAAGATATGAATGAGAAAGGAATGAACTGGCGGCGAGAATACGGTGGAGGAAGGATACTCAAGTCCCAGCCTGTTGTAAATGACTCAAATGGCCAAGCGGAACTAGGTAAAGCCAAGTTCTGACGCTTGATAACGATGTCGTTCCACAAGCTTAGAGCAAGTTGCAGGACCTGCACCTCGGGTCATACAAATTTGCACTAACTAGTGAATGTGTATACTAGACGTCAAGCTTCTTCATCCTCTGCGCAGCCTCTGCCTCAAGCCTATGCTGCAACCCTCGTACATACCCAATGAATCCATCCAAACCCTCTGGCCTTGTTTCCTTTGGAGTCTGGTCTTCAACGTCTTCCATCAGTTCTTGTACTTCAGCACTACTTGAAATCACATTCTTGGTCTAGTCTTCGACCGCTTTGGATTGTCGGTCAAGATACCCTTTGATGGTGTGAATCGCTCTTGTTGCCTTTTCCTCACAATCAATACCTTTCAATCCTTTGAGAACAGTGTTGACAATCTTCATAGCGACTTCAAACTTAGTGTGCGATAGACTGACTAGCAGCGAGTGGGTTGTAGCTAGAGCATGTGGCCTAGCTACCCTACATCTCCTCCTGTTACCAAACCGCTCTTTAGCACCAGGAATCTAGAAAGCTAGCAACAGCTACGCTATACATCACCAAGTCCCGATTTATGGATGATTGCCCCATAGAACGGACTTCGACCAAAGTCTTATATGGCTACGAGCTACATAAATTATAATGGAACAATTAACAATAAGGATAAGGATACCACACATCAGAGCAACCGAACTACGTTTCTTATCCTTAAGTAGCAGTACGCGTGCTCCAACACTAATTACAAGGATTTTGATATTAGCTTATATTGGCTTCAGCGTAACTATACTTAACCCTAAAACTAAAGGGGCAGATAGAGGTAAGCGGCGAGCGCTAATCTGCAATGGGTTCGGGATGGACAAGACTCTGAGATTGCTGAAGTTTTGCTTCGTGAATAGCGTCATGTTTTATCGTCTTTACGCATCAAATAGATGCGTAATTCGAGATGTTACAGGCCGGTGTCAAGGCTGTTATTGCTGTGTTGCTTCGTGTTCTAGCCCGCAATGAGGCAGCGACACAATCCTTGTGGCGAGCATATCTGTCTTTGCACGAAACAACACCTTACAGATATTCTAATGTACCTCTAAAGTAAAGAAAGATCCGTAGATAGTATTCCATGCACAATTAAATTGCGTCTTTAGTACAGGAGTCGCTTCTCGATCTGTAATATGGTGGCTATCGCACGGTCATGCAGTCAGCCCTGCCCAGCCAGCCTCGCGTCACTGCGCAGGCGGGCTGCGCCTTCTGCCCTATATGTTAGAGATGCAGCCTGGCCAACGTCTGACTTGCTACACTACAGCCTCTAGATGTCAGTCCTCTTCACCATTGACTTAATCAGCCGTTACTTGACGTTCGCAACAAACCCGACAGCTACGATCTCTGCCCCGCGCCAATAAGCCCCTAGCCGCGAGCCCTTACGTACGTAGCCGCCATCGATTCCTTTAGCCTGTTTCGAAGCTCCGACACTCGCCCCTACCGTTCGAACATATAGACAAATACACAACCCGATGCGGCTGCTGTATACTGCAAGCGATGGGAGGTTCAAATGGACTGAGGACTTAGCTGTGGATAAGATCCCCCCTTATGCGATCCTGTCGCACACCTGGAAGGAAGAACAGGAGGTGACATTTGCCGACCTAAGGGAGCTAGACAACGCAGCAGGTGTCAAAGCACAAAACAAGGAGGGGTATCAGAAGCTTCTCTTCTGCGCGCAACAGGCCAAACAGGACGGTCTGGACTACTTCTGGGTGGACACCTGCTGTATCGATAAGGCAAACAATACGGAATTTTCTAAAGCGATCAACTCTATGTTTCGCTGGTACCAGAATGCTAAGAGATGTTATGTCTTCCTTTCGGACGTCGAGAATAACACTTTGGAAGGTGATGGGGAGCTAGTGTTCAGGAAGAGTAGGTGGTTCAACCGAGGCTGGACGCTCCAGGAACTTCTTGCTCCCCACTCTGTTGAGTTCTTCTCGCAACATAGAACGCGGTTAGGCGATAAGGAGTCGCTTAAGCACATTATATGCGAGATTACAGGGATCCCTCTTGAAGCTCTGTCAGGGAGCAATTTGTCCGAGTTTGACGTTGCTGAACGTTTCTCTTGGGCAGCGAATCGGCAGACAACAGAGGAAGAAGACGGAGCGTATTGTCTATTTGGCATATTTGACGTCCACCTACCACTCATCTATGGCGAAGGCAAAGCAAACGCACTCGAGCGGCTGAGGAATGCGGCCATCCTCAAACATAAAGGCCGCAGCCATAACCAAGAAGAAAGGCTTGGCAAAATCTGTAGCTGGCTTTCGGCTCCTGACCCATCCACAAACTACCATAAAGCGCAGAAGCAGCGGCAGGCTGAGACTGGACTCTGGCTGCTGGACAGTGCATGTTTCGCTCAATGGAAGACAAGTGCAGCGTCGCGACTATGGCTGTATGGGATCCCGGGATGTGGAAAGACCATCCTAAGCTCTACAGCTATCGAGAACCTGCTACAGCACTGCGACAGTGATGCTAGTATGGTGACGGCATACTTCTACTTCGACTTTAACGATACACAGAAGCAGGACCCAGAGTTAATGCTCCGCTCGTTGCTCTGCCAGCTCGTGCAGCGTTCAGTTACGATACATAAAGGCGTCGACGCATTGTTTTCGGCTTGTGAAAACGGACGCCGACAGCCATCACTGCATGCGCTTCTCGAACTAACACCACAAGTGATGCGAGAGTTCACACATGCCTACATTGTTCTTGATGCACTTGACGAATGCACACAACGCCAAGAATTAATAGACATGCTTGAGACGGTAGCTGCGTGGCAGCTTGATAACGTACATCTACTTATGACTAGCCGGAAAGAGCGGGATATTGAGAGTTCTTTAGAGAGTTATATCAAGGAAAAAGACACAATCTGTCTTGAAAGGGACGTCGTAGATAGTGACATACAACGATACGTTCGACAAAGGCTATCCAACGATAGGACCCTAGCAAAATGGAACAAAGAGACTGATATTAGGGAAGAGATTGAGGATGCACTAATGCATGGAGCTCGTGGCATGTATGTGTGGACGCCCAGCGACTGAGAGCTCAAGCTGACAATAGCGTAGGTTCCGATGGGCAGTGTGTCAGCTTGACACGTTAGCGCAGTGTCGCAATCGAGCGATGCTACGCAAGTCGTTGGCCACCTTGCCGCAAACGCTAGACCAGACGTACGATCGCATTCTCGTTGCTATAAGCGAACAAGATCGCGACTTTGCAATGCGCATCCTGCAGTGGTTAACGTTTTCTGCGCGGCCGATGTTAGTCGAAGAGATTGCTGAGGTCGTCGCTATCGACGTGGCGCGCGAGCCAGCGTTTGACCGCGATGAAGTTCTGGAAGACCCGCTCGAAGCGCTGAACATCTGCTCTAGTCTTGTCACAATTACGATAAACAAGGCGAAAGGAAGAACAAAATCTGCACGAATCATCGCTCTGGCACACTATTCTGTCCAGGAATACCTTGTGTCTGACAGAATCAAGCAGGGTCCAGCCAAGCGATACAACATGCATGCAGCCCAATGCCATGGAATGATGGTGGAAAGTTGTTTAAAATATGTGCTACAATTACAGCACCCATTCTCGATGAAATTCATTCGAACATCGGTGCTGGCACTATATGCAGCAAAGTTCTGGATCAGTCATCTTCGACAAACAGGAGAGGACATGGAAAGATTGAGTCAGTCAGCGATGGGTCTCCTGTCGACCGAAAATCCCGCATACCTCACCTGGATCCAATTGTACGACCCGGAGAGTCCTTCGGCGCGTGCAGATCTGAGTAGAGGCTCAGAAAGCATAACAGCACCGCTTTACTACGCAGCACTTTTAGGCCTGGATACAATTACGAGGCTGTTACTGGACCAGGGCGCCGAGGTCAACACACGAGGCGGGCGCTACGGCAACGCACTACATGCAGCTTCACTTAGAGGTCACAAGCAGGTAGTTCAGATGTTGCTCAAAGCAGGTGCTGATATTCATGCACAGAGTGGAGATTACGGCGACCCACTGCAGGCAGCTTCATACGAAGGCCACGAGTTGATAGTCAAGATGCTACTCGAAAACAAGGCCGACGTCAACGCGCAAGGTGGTAGATATGGCAATGCGCTCCAATCAGCTTCAGCTGCAGGTCATCAGGCGATAGTACAGCTGCTCCTTGATAATGGTGCTGATGCCAACAAGCAGGGCGGTCTCTATAGCAACGCTCTTAATGCGGCTGCAGCTAAGAACCATGTAGCCATTGTCGAGCTCTTGTTCAAGAGCACCGCTGATGCCTTACGACACGATAACCAGAGGAAAAGCGTTTTGCATCATGCCACCAACAGCGCGGATTGTAAACTCAGTCTTGCCGAGCTTCTACTCTCGAAAGGCGCTCCGGCGAACACAACCGACGTCGATAACATGACTCCAATACATTATAGCGTCAAGTTCGGCCACGAATCTATAGTAGAATTGCTTCTTGACAATGGTCTGTCTATTGATGCTCGTGTCTATCGAAAGTCGTGGTCTCGGAACAGTGCGAATACTGACACTTCCTGCTGGTTGTCAGTTCCGGAGTCCGAGCCCAACAGTTCGTGCATTCCAGCTGGTCTCACTCCCTTGCACTTTGCGGCCTTGACTGGGAATTCAACCATGACTAAGTTTCTCCTAGAGCGTGGCGCTGATCCGAACGCTTTGTCGGAATACAATGAGTCCCCGATGCATCTCACGTTGCGTAAAACCCTGCTTGGACCAGAATATAACGATGATTGGACCGACCCGCACTGCAGGGCAGAAAGCATGTGGGACTTTGTGGACTTTGAAGAAGACGACTTGGATGCAATTTCTGCAAAAATAACAATGCATCGCGAAGGCGTGCTCGATGCTCTACTTGCAGGTGACAGAACCAGCGTGACGATCAGAGACTGTCAGCATGAGCACATTTTGCACTGCGTTAAGTATGGAAAACCTGGAAGTGTGTCAGTGGTTGAGAAACTAGTGTCTAGAGGAGCAAACCCATTCGAACGAAACTTGAAGCAGCAGAACGCACTGCATCTCGCCAGCCGGGCTGGTGACGAAGACGCGGTCACTTTTCTACTTTCCTTAGGACTTGATCCGGCGCTGACTGACAACGATGGACTCAATGCTCTTCACCATGCTGCATGCAGTAGAAATCACGAAACAATTGCTGTCCTTTTGAGAAAATCTACGACAACAAGACTTAGCTTAGTAGCGTCGAACGACGCTCGTGGTAGAAATTCGCTCCACCACCTGTTGTCCACAGCCTCTATGGTTCACATTGAGACAGTGCAGTTGCTGCTTGATATGGGGGTGGATGGTTCGGCCCTAGACGCATCTGGGCTTTCACCATTGGTAAGCTACCTTGAAGAGTATGGGCTAGCAATAGACGCCAAAATCTGCCATTTGATGCTTTCGGTCAAAGGAAACTCTTTGTTTGTCGATAAAAACGGACAAAACCTAGGACACTTGTACGCTTCAACGCTGGAGTGCGAAGTTCAAATTTTGGAGATTCTAAGGCAACACGGTGTCGATATGGCACAGAAAGATTTACAGGGCAGGACAATTTTACACTGTTCTGCGATGAGCGGATCCCTTACCGAAGAATCTCTCAATTATCTTCTTTATCATGTTGGTGTTGAGATGAATGCAGAAGACGCATCTGGAAAAACAGCGCTGCAGCATGCAGCAGAGATGGCATCGCAAGAGCATGATTCGATGATCTATGATGAAGAGCGCTGGGAGAGAAGTAGACGGCTTCTGTTGGAATCAGATGTTACTCAAGCAACTTCCATAGCTATATTGAGCTAGATGCAACTATCCTTGTTATTCTCCAATACACTGTTCGTTTTTTATCATATTGATGAGGAGGTGAATTTTTAGGGGATTTTGGGTGACCAGTAAGTGATTATATAGCTTTAAATATGTGTGCAGTAATTAGAATTCCAGGAGGTAGGAGTTTTGGATGTTCGGGTGCAGCCACAGCCTGTGACTGATGCGTGGTCATGCTGAAGTACTGTGACCAGGTGCCTTGCATTCCACTGAATATTTTTGCAGCCCAACACTCCGCAGTAAGCTCTTATTCTTTTTTAAAAAGTTGCAGTATGCGGCCTAGTGGTAGGTGTTCCATCTTTGCGAACCACGCCAAGTCAAAAAACAGTGGAAAAATGAAACGCGGCTGTGAACTCCGTAATGGCCGCTATAAACGATGGGGACGAGAGTGACATCGATCTGTGATCCGATCGGACATATCGGCAACTTGAGAGCGGCCAGTGTATGCCTCATGTTTGAAGATAGATTCTGAAAACACGTAGTATGCTAGTGGATTGGGCTTAACTAATGACAAATTATTTCTGGATTACCGCATGGATGCATATAATAGCTAAGTGAGGACAGCCAATGCGCAGCTTTTGAGTGATAGCCTGGCGAATATGTAGGTTCATTGATTCTCCGCAAACTCCCCGTCTAAGGGTAACCCCAGAATACCCTTAGGAGGTGCTAGATGCCACCCGCGTACCAATACTTCCGGCGCATTCACCGACAGGAAATTACACAAATTCTTCCCAGCCGAGTCCCTGTGCAGTTATACGAAGCCAACGAGCTTCTGTTGTCCTGTGATGAAATTGTGAACATGCTTCTGAACCTTTTCAAACCGCACGAAGTTACAGCTTTCACTTTCAAGATGATTGAAAAGCGATGCCAGGCGGCCAAATTGACGATTGCAGCTGCGATTCGGGCAATGATACAGCTTCTCACTATGGGCCGGCGAACTTAGATGCTGGTTCAGTGCTTGAAGGGTATCATACTCTCGGTGACAGAGGTAGCACTCATAGCCAGAGCCGTTCCAAGCTGCGCTTGATGCGATATTCTGTGTGTCAAAGTCCGGGCAGGTAAGGAGCTTGTCTGTCAATAAGCCATGGCAATCCCGCTCACTAATGGCCTGGAAGATCGTTTTGTAATTGAGACTCTTGGCTCGCGGGCATGAGCTGGTCTCAAGGTGGTGCGAAAGGCCGCTAGCCGAGGTGAAGGCTTTCTTGCAAAAGGGACACGCGGCGTTCTTCCCGCGGTGGGTGCTGGAGTTTAGGTGCTTACGATAATCAGTAATGCTCTAGGGTTGGGGGATGTTGGTTAGCACCAAGGCGAGCCCGGAGAACGTACCATTCTCAAGGCATTTTCGCTCTGGAACGTCTTTGCGCAATCATAGCAGTAGTGTCGCTCGTAATGATTCAAAGCGCTCATGTGCTGATTAGCGGACAACTGAGAACAAAATCTCTTGTCACAAGTCTCGCACTCAAATTGAGGCTCCCAGTGTCTCGTAGCGTCCATGTGTTGATCTGCCGAGCGCTGAGTATGAAATTGCTTGTTAAAAGTTTCGCACTCGAACTGGGGCTCCCAGTGTCCTGTGTCGTCCATGTGCTGATCCGCGGAGCGTTGGCTAAAGAACTCTCGATCGCATGTGTCACATTCGAATCGTGGGGCCCAGTGGTCAAGTGCATCCATGTGCTGGATGGCGGCTTGCTGGCTACCAAACTCGCGATCGCACGTCTCGCATTCGTTTTCGTAGTACATAATGAGCTCGTTATGCAATGTTGGTATGTCGAAGTTTGATCAGACAACGGATTTTTGGATTGTGTAAGAGTGAAGGTTTACCTGCGGTGCAGCCTGCAGAGCAACACGACTGGTCAAGCGAGGAACGCGGAGCTCATTTGTGCACGCTTACTCTATCATACTGCACAGCCGCTTGCACTCGCAGCTCTCACGCCCCCTTCCATAGTGCATGCATATCCCACTCTCGTACCGATCCCCTCCAATGCAAGCTTTCCCATGATCGGCCTAGTTATCACAACCATTATTGTAACTGCTGACAAGCCTCAAAGTGTGGGTCATCATGGCTGAAGGCATGCATCCGCTAAAAAATCTGTAGCCTGCCCCTTGCAGAACAGGAAAGCACTGTACGTAATAAAGCAGACTAACCACTTGATACATCTTGGAACGCTATGTAGCGCCCATCTCTGTGCAGCGAACAACCTGGTGGGCTAGAAATTACTACATAGCAAAACACATCGTTGTGCTATGAGACCTGCCACAGTTTCGCTCCTAAAGGCTGCCTTCGGCCCGCCGAGTTTTTTGACAGACGTTACTCCGCAATCCTTCTAACCACGCCGCAGTCGCGTGACATACACGGTGATCAGTAGTAGTATGTCTTGGCACTTCTAAGCGCCATTCCTTACCATAACACAGCACCCAAACACAAGCATATCATGAACATGCAGTGAAGGGAAGACAACTGTACCAGCATTACATGCAAGACGACCTGGGTTGGTGTCACTACACAATACAATCCTAAGGACGCCCGCAGGCTGCTCACGTCACACCGACCCGTAAGCAGTTTGGAGGATTTAACCTGGGCCGCTGTGCCGCAATCCTTCATACTGTGTCACAGCCACATGATTCCTTATCAGTCAACAGGACCCAATCAATCAAGATGTGCCCAACAGCTCGAATCCATGCTCTTTGTCTCATGACAAACATTTTTAAAGCCATACCAACCGCCAACGAATTGTTCTCGACTACGTGGCATGCGAAGAGTCACAGCGTGCGAGGCGTTGGCGGACTACTATGCCGCGAGCGAACTTCACCCTGACCCCAATCTGAACTTTGATGCTGATACAACTGGTTTTTGAGTTTATGTTGCAGCAAAGCTGCAGGATGTGGCGCTGTCTCGAGTTGTGGGCTATTCAATAATCTCCAGGCTACTGGTACATTTCTGTCCTGACAGTGCTGTCAGAGTCGTGCGCCAACGATGGATATAGGCTAATCGTTCACTTCCACTCCACGACACGATGGAATTTGCTTAATTTTTTCCCTCTCAATGAATTTAGTAACTGATGAAACTTAGACTGAACATGAAGTAGATGTGCACTAATTCCATATCTTACCTCTAAGCCATTGCACACCATCTGCGATGTGGAAATAGAGGAAGAGGTTAAGTGCCAGCCATGCGACAACAGACTTCAGTAGATTATTAATCATAAGTACACGTCCTTTAGTAGCTTTTTCCTATACGAGAATTTCTATCACAACCATAGCGATCCAATCTTTACAGATTCAATGAAAGCTTTGGTTGTTGAGACAGGAACGTGATGTAAAGGGCGATTTAACATTGAAATAGTGTATTGGGTGTCCACCTACAAAACGAAAACAGCACGTTTTCTAAGTAGCAACAGTAAATTTAGATGAATGATCAATCAATCCGACACTCCCGGTTGCATACTCCGCAGACAGGAGCCAATTAAAGTTTACCACGTTGTCGAACAATAATAAATAATTTCCAGGCATAACAAACCACAAGCGGAAGATTGCAGAACGATTGAACGGCACGAGAACATGATTCTTCGCTTGAGTTTCACTTTCCAAAGAATATCAGGAGCAAGTGAGATCGGCATGTAGTCGCAATACAGATTGTGGGATGAGTACGCCCGAAAAGAGAACTCCACATATTTGAGTCTTCAGCAAGGGAGAACAGGGATCGTGACGGCAATAGAAGGTTTAGTTAATGGAAAAGGCCCAGAGCTGAAGTTGTATGCATACCAAATGCAATCCTCGGCTAGGCTAGCGTTCTAGGATCATTTGCCAAACCTTGCAGTGGCCTGCATTGCATCTAGGATTGCCTTGAGTGCATGAAATGAAAAATTGACTGGAAACACCGATTCGTACGAGACTTACTCGCGCCAAATTATAGCCCAGGCAGGATAAGTCTATATACATATAGCGATGGTCACAGAATTTCAACCTAGCATTCGATTTATGCCTGCCACGCATTTCCGCCTCAGATGGCTATCGACATGATCACATCAAAGTCAAATCATCTAGCCAGCCCAGCTTTACTTCGCAAGATAGACCAGCTTCGCGAGAAGAATATTAGGCAACACGTTCCACTTCCCCAGGTGAGTTTTCAAAGTTTGTTTAGTGATCACCCTGCTTAGTTTCATATAGCTCGTCATTGTTGGCGACCAAAGCAGTGGCAAGTCGTCTCTCCTCGAAAGCTTGACAGGTGTACCATTTCCTCGCAACCTGGAGCTTTGCACACGGTATGCGACACAAATAACATCCCGTCGTGATCCTGAATCTCGGGTGGATATCAAAATCATCGCAGGTCCTCATGCCTCTGATGAACACAGGAGGCTGGTCGCCAGTTATTGTCCTGAAATTCCATCAACAGGAAGTTTTCGCTCTCGTTTTCCAGACATTCTGAAGGAAGTAGGTTTGACTATAAAGTACATTTCATAGTACATCATAAGTACTGACTGATGAACAGGTAAATGCTCGAATGGGAATTCGAACCGAACTTGCCTCATCCGAAGGAACTGTTTTCAGTGAGGACATCCTGAAGATCGAGATATGCGGCCCTGACGAGGATTATTTAACAGTAATCGACGTACCGGGAATTTTCCGCAATCCGAGTGAGGGAATCACGACCAAAGCTGATATTCAGCTTGTGCAAAATATGGTGAGAGGCTACATACAACATAGCCGTACCATCATCCTTGCCGTCCTACCCAGCAATGTCGACATTGCCACCCAGGAGATCCTCACAATTGCTGAGGATTTTGACAAGAGCGGAGAGCGCACTTTAGGTGTATTGACAAAGCCTGATTTGGTAACAGAGCAAAGCGCGCAAGCCAACATCTGCAACCTGGTTCTAGGGAAAAAGAGACCACTCACGCTTGGATACTATGTTGTCCGAAGCCGAGGTGCAGATGATGAGCATGCCTTCAATCTTTCTGAAGCGGAAAGTATGTTTTTCAACACACCTTGGAGTACACTTCCCAAAGATCGTCTGGGCGCAGTGTCCCTAAAAGCACGGCTCACTGAACTACTGGGCCAAATTACCCGAAAAGAATTTCCAGAGCTTCTGAAGGATGTCCGCCAACAACTATCTGACTGCCATGCAACTATGAAACAACTTGGTCCGGCGCGTCAAACAGAGAGAGAGCAGCGACTATTTCTGAGTAATCTAGCAAGACGTTTCCAAGACCTCGTAGAAGCTGCTTTGTCTGCGCGATACTCCTCTCATGAGATCTTCGATAAAGTAGAGCCTAGACTCATTACATATGTGGCTAATCTCACCGAAACCTTCAGTTATGACTTTGCGCAGAAGGCACATTTACGATATTTTGAAACCGCAGAGTCGAATGAGGAGGAAGACGGTGAATTGGACAAAGATGTTGAAGACGATCTGTCGGAGGATGTAAATGGCCGGGAAAGGGCTATTCTTCTTGAGGATATCAACCTAGATGAGTACAGCGTCCTTGATAACATCATCAGCAAGGACGACATTATCGAAGACCCTAGAAACGGTATAACAGAATGGACGGAGAAACTCTATTTGCAGTCTCGCGGTGTAGACTTGGGTACTTTCGGTGGGACGATCCTTTCCAGCGCCTTCAAGGAACAATCCGACAAATGGCCATCGATAACCAAGATCTACGTTAGCCATGTCATAGTGGTCATCCACCGTTTCATGGTAATTGCCCTGGATACTCTTTGTGCAGACTTATGCGTTCGGGAGGAGATATGGGCTTCAATCCTCGACGAAGTGCTTACAAGATACAAAGCAGCATTAGATCAAGCAATGTTTCTCGTGTCCTTGAAGAGAGAGAAAAGACCATACACCATAAATCACTACTTCAACGACAATCTCCAAATCGTTCGTGGGAATCGGAAGGCAGCCATGTTGAAAGCAAAGTCCCGACAGGAGATTAAGAGAGGGTTCCATAATAATGCACAGGTCTGTGACAATCTTGTAGTAGATCTTGAGGATGTCAGAAGTACGACCAAGAACAAAAGCAACGTTGACCAGGTAAAAGAAGAGATCCACGACATTCTGTGGTCTTACTACAAAGTCGCTAGGAAAAGATTCGTCGACAATGTCTACCAACAAGCGGTCGATCACTGCTTACTTACCGGGCCCAGAAGCCCTCTTGCTGTACTTACACAGGAATGGGTTATTGAACTGGACAGTGAACGGCTGGAGATGATTGCAGGAGAGTCCCTATTGACAAAACAGCAGCGACTGACTTTGTCGAACAAGATTGAGGATCTGGAAGCTGCATCGCGAATTCTCAGAAGCTGATAGGGCGCATGTTTTCTTATGAAATGGTTTAGCAGCAGTATTCAGTCCTACAATACAATTGGGCTATTCGATGATTAGGTGCGCTGAGCCAACGAACTCTGCAGAGTGCTCACACATGGCCGCACGACTGAGTAATACTGCGCTTACGTATAGGGCAGGGTACTGATTGTAGCAGCGTTACAGCCCAGGTTCGTCGGCTTCCGCACCGTAATCGCTGCTGTTGGAAGTTACAGCCAGTCTCTAAGATGGCTCATGCGAGTAGGTTATTCTCCTAGTGTGCGTGTGCGCTGACGCTAAACCTCTGACACGACCAGATCGCAAGCTCATCCACACGTTCGACACAGTTCGCCACAATCCTCTATATCTAAGCTCTTCTGGGCTCACAATACTACAGTTGGCAAAAACACAGTCCTCGGCTTGTACACTCCTAGCTTCCGGTTTCTGTAAACTAGTAATTTTTGATCACAAGCTAAGCCACAATCGCATAGTAGCTATCAATCTTGTGGAATAGAGAGCTTGTGACAAAGCACAATGAGATATCTGACCACAGCGATTATAAAAATCAATACCATCAGCCCTTTATACCCGTTACCTCAGGTCCTATTCTCCCTTCTTGCGCTGGCCTCCTAGAGGCCACGCCTTAGCGGGATACCATAGCTACGTGATCTTCGCCCCTCGATGCTCATTACTTTCTAATTTGGACATGGTTGGCCTTCGTGTTACTTATAGGTGGTCGGATTGAATAACATACAAATGTTTACGAACGGATATCCAATAAGTCTTCCTCTTAGTCAATCCGTTTTCTCGTCTCGTTCGAAGATGCCTTTTCGCGCTTAGACCTTGATTGAGCCTGAGTTGCAGTATTCGTCTGATGTAGAGTCGATTGGTTCTCTCCTTCCATGTTCCCGACCCGAGTAGGTTGGCTAGTAGGACTGGCTTCTGGAGCAAAGGCGCCAAATCGACTTGCATAACGCTTTTCAGCCAAGAATCGGAGGTCCTCCCCTGACATGGAGCCAACCAATTGTGCTGCGTTGTTTTTGGAGATTGCTTTCTTGACGTCAAACAGATCAGCCAGAGTATTTGCCACTACTTGATCGCTGTCGCCATCAGCAATAACTTCCCCAATTTGGTATATCTTTTGAGACGAAGTTTCGCTTGCAACTTTGCAAACCTCTAAGCACTGCTTAGATGCATTGATGTCTTCTAACAGGCGCCTTCTTTCCTCATCACTTCCCGAATCATTTCTGAGAAGCAGAGACTGTAACCGATCTTGGAGATGACCTATGATGCTTACAAAGTTGTCTCGATTCTTATCAAGAGCTTGGCGTGTGAGCACCTGTGCTTCAAAGCTGTGTCGCTCGTCGTTTCCAGTGGCGTTTTGTCCGTCCTGTAACACAGTCGATTTCCGATTCAGGGATTCGAGAAACTCTTTTGCATCCTCACAAATACGGAGACATGTCTGGGTGACTTCTCTTTCATCGTCAAGATTGACACTTGCGGTTGGGATGTTCGCGTTCGGATAGCTCTCCAATTTCTCGTCGACTCGCTGCAAGTGAACATTGAGCTCATACACTGTGTCTCTGATCATCTCATTGTAATCGTCAAGTGCCTGCTGAGAGACTTTGGCAGCACGTCTGGCAATGCCATTAGCGAAGTTCTGGAACGATAATACCGACATACATGGTGATTGTGCCTAGACCAACCGCAATGGTGGATTTGTACCCAGATATCGTGTTGATGAACTCGTTTATATCTCCTCTCATGAATTCCAGCTTAGCCCAATCGCGAAAGCCAGCCTTGTTCTTCAGGTTGAAAGATTTCATCAACTGTTCGAATTCTTGGCATACTTCGCTGCATCGATCGATAGGCCCTTGGAGAAGTGTGAATATAGACGCCTCTGCGTGAGCTACCTCTTTCAAAGAATCCAAAACGTTGATGATTCCTTGGAGCTCATCTTGGAGCCTCTGCAAGGTCTTGTCTCGTCCTTTGAAGCGTGAGACAGTTTCGTAGAGTGACTTGACTGACTGGGCCGTGACTGTAACAAGAGCTACCACTGACGCTGTAGCACTCAAAGGATCTGCCATTAAAGCTAAGAGCGCAGCGTACGCAAGAGGTATTGGCGTGTTACTAATGCTAGATCGAACGTTTGATGAGGGCTGAACAGGAAGAGAGGCGGGGTTGTTGAGTGCATCGAATATCCGCATGACTGATGGTTATGGCGATTTGCAATAGCTGATTGGTTAGATTAGCGCCGTGGCTTTTGATACTGTCGACAGGGTTTCTGACTTGAGGTGTATATCAGTTGTTGACTCTTGGGTGGTCCTAGGTGCTTTTGAGAGTGGAATTTGAACACGATACAGGTGCTTCTGATGCTGTAAGATCCAACTTTGACGAGACTAGTAGATGCTACCATCGATTTTAGCAATTGTATTCCACCACTTTTGCCCTGCTGTACACTACACGCGCTAACCCGTATTTATGCAAGCGTTATGCTGTAGGTACAGTAGCGATTTCTTGAGCCCCACAACCACCCTCTGCCTATGCCAAAATACACACGCTTTACAGTTCAGATAATTTACCCTTGTGCATGCGATTGCGCGAGATAAAGTTATGTGGTGTTGAAGAAAGTCAGGGTCTATGGAAAATGCGGGTGGTTGGCGGGGTGGGGCGTGCTTCGCGTGAACAAACTTTTGACCCGTGACTAGGTACAGGGTCGCACTTAATCTGGTGCAACAGCTTGGTGCATGCTTCCGCGATTTCACACAACCCAGGGCGAGAGGTTCGCAATAGAAATGTCGGATGCAATTATCTCAGTCCACCGCACACTATCATCAGTCTTCACATAACGACCGTGTAATTATTTCTCCTCCGCCAGCTTCAAGATTCCTGTGTATCGCGACCGTTTACCTCCCTGTTATCATGCCCCGCTATACTGCGATGCAGCGGGCCTATGCGCATTTGGGATGAACTGGGGTCATTAGATGATGCATTCTTCTAAGCGTTGTGGAACTCAGACCACTAGGAAGCATCCCGCCGCGTGATTAGACCGCATAGCATCATCAAGTGCACGTCTGTTAAAGAGTGCTTCTGTAAGATCTAATAACTGAGGCACTAAATTGAGTGCGGAGTAGAGTTGGGAAAGCACCAATGTTCATTAGAGCTCTACTTAGCGGCCGCCGTTTCCGCTGCCCGAGCAATGGCTGCTTTTGACTAATCGTATTCATGTCGGCCAACTGCAGCTCCCCAGCGCCACTGCCTGTACACTGCAGTCGACGCAGCCATGCAATCCTGTCTGCCTTCGTCTAGCTCTCTGTCCACAATTAATCTCGTAAAAGCCTGGCTGCAAAATACTCCTCTCGCATCTCCCGCATCTCTAACACAGCGTTCGCAAAAACGACACCGCGATGCCGATATGCCGCGCAACTCGAGCCCCAAGCGACCACGCATCGATGCCGACGATGTGCTGCCAACCCAAAGTGCATCACAGGTGGGCAGTATCAGTGTAGTAGATGTGTCGGACTGCACAACCTTGACGGCGCCCCAGGAATCGAAGAGGAGCTCGAGTCCCACGCGCAATCTCACTGAACTACGTACTGCAGCGCCCTCCGTCTCTCTCAGCCCTTTCAACTAAGTGAAGCAGCAGCCACCTCCCAATATTTCTGCACGTATCAAAAGCTTTCGCAATCGCCTGGGCCGTCGTGAGGGTCTCGAGATCGGCTACATACCAGTTGGCTTGCGCGAAGCGATAGAGTCAGACAGGTTATTTGCACTTTCTCTCGCTATGGATCTCATTGATCCAGAGGCGTACGACTACAGCGATACACGTCCAACCAATCACATTTTGCTGGTAGATGTGCTCGATCGCGTTAAAAATATCTTCCAAGACGCCTGCCACTGTACGGAGTTTGGGCGTGATGAGAACGCCTGGTGCTTTCGTGTCGTCTGGCCGTTGATAGAGCTTGCCATGAAGCTGCACTGCAACACCAGATTTAAGTTAGAGAGCGTGTATGGCATACCCCGAAGCCAAGCTCCACATTGTCTGTGTGATTTACTGATTGGCATTTATAGGCAATGGCAAAGCATTCAACCCTCGTATCTCTCCACGGTCCCCGAACCCACATCGACCTCACCCAACAGAAGAGTAGCGCTTACGCGCAAAACCGACTTCTGTTTTTCATATTCGTGTTTCGACCCTCGGTTCGCAGAACTATACACACAATTGGCAGCGAAAACACCTGTTGTATCGCACATGTCGGACAACTGTACTCAGCGCCTAGCCCTTTTCTCAGGAATTGAGGCCAAACCCGAGAACGGCGATCTGAAGGAGGCAGAGCTGCAGATAAGTATATGGATGGTTGCAAGCCTCCGGAAGAAGATGGAACTGGCGCGTCTGGCATTCCCTGCTTCAGATCTGTCATTAACACAGGAAGATGCACCAGATAATGCGATCATCTCCACTGACAAAGGTTTGACCACTTTCTAATCCTCCCATCTTCTTGAGCCTGCCATCACTATCATTGGCAACGAGCCTAAAATCTACTACGCATACCCTTCTAGTTTGAAAGGCGATGTAACAGTGCTCAGGCCTGATGAGAGATTCTCTAGTCTGTCAACGCGGTCAGTGCAGGGTATATTCAAACTGCTTCGATTCTACGGGCGGATGTTGGCAAGGGGTGTTGACAAAGAAGCGACTTCAAGTATGCAGGGAGCAGGGCTATGGGTCACTTTTCTTAGTCCAGTTCTAGAGACGCTTGCGAAAGGCGGGTGACAGTCAAGACGGCTGCTCCCGCTAAACATTGAAGCACAAAATTTGTTGGCAGGTTCACGCTTAACTATTTCGTAAAAAGTCCCTACGTCCATCAAACCCAGATCTAAGTACATCATTCCATGACTTGGTATGTAATATTCGGCTTCTTGGACCGGCTCTTCGCTGGATCCCGACCAACATCCGTTCGAAACGGGTTGGTCTTCATCTTTGCAGCGATAAGAAAGCGCCATTCCCAACTCCGTAGAAGCGGATCTCAGCCAGTCTCCCTACCCGTGATCAATCAACGGAATAATCCCAAAATCACCACCTTCGTGTATGGTCCGGTCTTCTCAAAGGTAGTTATGAATGACGTCATGCAGGCTATGTCTTTCGCTGTGCATACTTCCAAACTACGGTTCAAACACAGCCTTAGTTCGTTTTGCAAATATCTCACTCCTGTAGCCCGGGTGGCCCCACCTGATCAGCTTGTCATACGAAATTCCCAGAGTTTGCTCCATCTTTATGTTTCGTCAAGAAAAACGTCGTAGCCTGAAACAGGATTTAATCGACAGTGATATTTCCTTTGATCTGGACTGTCGGGCCTATCATCTTACCACATTAATGAATAGCTGCCTTGGCTGCGCAGGCTTCTCGCAGTCCGTATAATGAGACTCGTTGATCTCTGCATATCAGAGATGCAAAGTACATAAAAACACAACGATACCCCATTTGCCTACTTCACCCATCAGCATTCGCTTCCGTCCGCAGTCGCTTGTTGTGCCGTTTGACTGGATCGAGTCCACTTTGATTCGACGAGGGCGTGGGCGGCAAGGAAATCGGGGCGTAGGCGATAGAATCTGATTGAATAGAGGCTCGGGAGGAGCCGACGGCCTTGGTGGTCTTGAACTTCCGCTTAGGGAACTCAGTATAGAAAGCAGGAAGTGCGTCTTTCAGCGAGCGCAGCCGGCTGTCTAGCGCATAATCGATATGATTCCACAGCAGCCCCCGCGCGGCGAGAAGGTGATTCTCATTACGCAAAGTGCAGTCGAAGATGCTCTTCATGTAGTATGTCGCACCACCACTAGCGTCCAGCTCACGCCAATGTAACCAGATGTTGAGCGCCTGGATATCGCAGGTGAAAGAGACGTGTGCGCATTCGAGCGCTGTCGCAGGTCGACCGTGGGCGATGCTGTAGAACTCGTCGAGGTAGCGAACGATCGCAGCGCCATCGCGGGCGCTCTGATAGTGTGCAATTATGTGCGATTCGCCGGTAGCGGGTTTCCATTGAGAACTAAGAAAAGGGAAGACAAGAGCAGGGTTGAGTGTAAAGTCGGCAAGCGCAGCCTCTTCGTCAGGCGTAAAGGCTGTCCGGAGTGTAGACTCATAGGCCTGCGAAGTGGACAGATATCCGATGATGGTGTCGGCCTGAGGCTGGGACAATCGCGGCAGCGTTTTGCCGGGAGGTGGTGGGGGAAGGAAGTTGCGGGACAGATTGAAGTCGAGTTTGCTGGAGATCATAGGCACAGGATGGATTGCGCTTGGATCATCTTCGCCAGCAAAGAGTAACAACGGCTCTAGGCGACGAATGCCTGTGCTCTCATTATCAAGCGAGGCGGCAAGGCGATGCTGCACCACGCGGCTGGCGTTAGGCGAGCGAGGTTCATCTCTCTTACGTGACAGTACTGTGTCGAGGTGATGCTTAAGATCGGCCGGCAATTCGCGATGTGTATCGACCTCAATACGGTAAGCGTGAAGCGTGACGCGCGTGTCCCAGGCGCTCCGCGTTGGCGACCCAGAGCGCGCCGACATGGACAGCTGGAGCTCAGATGATAGAGTGGAACTACCAGTATCCGAGGCGAGCTCTGATGGCTGCGAGTACTGTGAGGATGTGCTGAGAGTATGCACTCTGAGGTTTTCGCACGTGAGGGGCAGTGTGCCCCCCTGGGCATCGAGGTCGGTATTGATGGAGAATAGCGACAAATTGCGGGACAGAGCGGAGTGCGCGCGGTGCTTGGTAGGGCGAAATACGTAGGAGTCGGTGTTGCAGTCACTCTTATCCGTCGAGGCAGTGCTGCTTTCAGAGTGTGCGCGCTTTGGCATGTTGGCAACTTGGTGTGTTGTGTCGTGTTGTGATGCTTTGAGCCGGACGCTACTAGCGGCTTCCCGTCACCGTAGAGACGCTGACACGTGCCTATGCAGTCCAGCAGATGAGGACGCGAACGTGACGCTACAGGGATGCAGGACATCGAAGTACACCTACTTACACCTAGTTACGTCCAACGATAACTTCTCTTAGCAACCTAGTTAACGCTTTTTCTACTATGTATTGCCTCTCGCTACTAGTGTTTGCTGAGGGTTTCGACGAAATTCATATATGGATGCGAAGCTCTTACAAGGATGATGCGCGCTGTCACCGCTTGCGTCCTGAGGGACATGCGATGATCGAACGGACTGCGGGCTTGAGCCTCGTTGTTCGGCGATCCGCCCTACGTACGATGCATAAGTTCCTAGCTTGAATGCGCGACTGTTTGGTACAATGGTAGGTGAGATGGTTTCCGACCACGAACAAGACCATTGAGTAGCAATATCAAGGAGCTTTGCAGACTACCTCATCATGTCAAAGAGAGTGGTGAGTCCCTCTTCAACCCGTTCCTGCCACATTGGTGTGTGTTGTATGTTAGCAGCTACGGCAAGATCACCACAGCAAGGCCGCATCCTAAAGCGAGTGTCAGAGTGACCGGGAGCGCCTGTCGAGTTCGCGCATACGGCCACTATGCGCAAGAGAATATCGTAGGAATGGCGCGTTGCTGATTTGCATTGCGTACATAGAAGTGCCGAGTCGTGACTGAAGAGGATATCGTGGATGGAGGTATGCTTTGTGACACTGGTGCAACATGTTTGCCTGGGCAGGATAGTAGTACGTACCGAGGCGGCGGGGTTTTGGCGGGTGCTCCACAAAACTGTATAATGACCCGTTGTTCTATCGAGGCACCCACGGTGGTCTTCGGATATGGAACTTATACGGGACGGCAATAATAACTACCGAGTGTCTGCATTTGTCTGAGGTTCTTTGCAGCAATCTCTTGATACACCGACTGTGTACCTCGTTTCCTCTAGGGCATCAATGCAAAATCTACTAAAATCTTACCACGTAAAGTTCCAACATGATGCATATCACTCATCATTCATGGAAACCCCTATTTCTTGAGCATCTAGCAGGAAATTCTACAACTAGACAATGCTTCATAATTTTGTAGCTATTACAATTCCGTTTGTAACCGGTTCTCGTCACTCTCGATGTCGTCCTCATCAATGAGTATTGTGCCTCCAGTATTTCCAGTATGCTCGTCGCATGTGAATGTGGCCTTGATCTCTGCTGCCGCATTCGGGCGAGGGAGTCCAAATTCTGTGGTGATGGAATCAATCAGGCCTTGGCCTGCGGCTGAAGATATTTTGTTCTGCTGTTGTGCGAAAGTTGTCCGCAGCATTTGCTCCAGCTGACGGGCTCTACGTTCTGCTTCTTGCTCCATAGCTTCCATATCATGTTCCATATTCTTGACACACATATCCATCCTTAAATGTATGGTTTGCAATTTATTTCTGCACTCGCTGTCTTGCAAAACTTCAGCTAGTATATGCGCGGAGTGAACTTGCTTTAGCAACTGAACGGAGGTAAGATGCAGGCGATGAACCGCGGTGTGGCGTAATCGATTAATGCATGGTAAGGTTTCTTTGAAACGCTTTTGTTGTTCGGTATTCATGCAACCGCTAGGCAGAATGTCCAGATGCTTCTTGATGACACGCACCCACTTTGTAAGCTCGACCGCAGCTGCACAAACCCAGCCACACTTTTCAAGCAAGGAAGGAAGCCACCTCTTCACGAATCGGAAGCATGCTTCTTCAAGGATCTGCTGAGATAGCGATAGGATATAATGTTGAACGTTGTAGGGAAATGCAGATGGTCGCGGAGTTACGTAAAAGGGCCTGTTTCCTGAGCTGTTGGCAGTACAAATTCCTGCATGGAAGCATGTGAGATGTCACCTATCGGAAAAGAAAACGGCTAAGTAAAGTACATACCGGATGTAATCTCAGGACTTGATTTGTCGATAGCCTCAATTTGCACCATTCGTTTAACATTGATTGACCTTGTAGGTGATGCCTTACGTTTTTTTGAGATGTTTCCGGCTGCTGTTTCCGAGGGTGGTCCTGTGATGAGGTCTGGAAAGTGTTTGCTTGCTATCTCCTCAGATTGGAAAACGCCATCCTCAAGAAGAGACTTGAGGATTGAGATGATGTTGTTAATATGCGCGTCACCAGCAGACGCTTCTGGTTCAGGCAAGTTTTTGAGGAGAATTTTGCGTATAGCCTTTCTTTTTCGTACATTCTTACTAGTGAAAAGCTCACGATACTTTAAGAATACCTGTCGACGAGCAGCAGGCGCCTGGGCATCCATCTAGTCCCGGAGTATAGGTGGATGCCGTATGAGTTATGATCTTGGAAGAAACTTTCTTTATTAATCCTGACTTGGTATGGATCCCTGATTGCGTGTTCGTATCTAATGTTCATGTCCAATGTTGGTGTCCAATGTTGGTGTCCAAAGTGCCGTACGCTGTCATCCCACCATTGACGATGCTAGCGACGCGAACAACGCGCCCATCGATCAGCAATCTTGGCGGTGCCCCACTCTACGGCGCGTTCCAGGCGCCACAAAAGAAAATCACACCACCATGCAACAGCTCCAATGCTAGGCTTTAAATTAAGCGGAAGTTCCCTCTCAAATCTTCCTGTGGTTTCCACGAATCTTCCACGCTTTCCTCAGTGTTCTGAGCGAGCATTTGAACCCAGAGCAAGATGTAGGTGTAGCAACAGCCCACCACCCTGCAAGCATAATACTGCCTTCGTATTATATTTGAAAAAGCACCTTACCGGATGCGATGGTCGGAAGGCTGGCATAGACTCCATTCACAGGCAGAGCGCTGTTCAGGGTCGTAAATCGCAACCCAACACATAACCTAAACTCTTTACGTACATACTTCGTTCAGAACGGCTGAGATTCCCCTGTAATGTCACTCTTATACATAGATAAGAGGCACTGTGCTGTGAACAGCGTACTTTGCAGGTAAGTTACTGGGTGGAATTTACTATTACCTTAGCTATTCGGTTAGAAAAATGAGCCATAAGGGCTCGCTGCCGATTGCTGTGTATGCTGCCGTGCTCTAGTTTACTCAATTGCTCAGTAATGCCAAGAGGTAGTGATCTCCTGGCACGCGATTACGGCGAGGGTGGAAGGATTGCGGGGCTACGTTTTAAGTCGCATCCTTTGTCCCGCTTACTTGCTGTAAGAATGACCAAGAGTGTCAGCATATGGTCGTGACATAGCAGTACAGCGCCATAAAGAAGTGGCAAAGGTGAAAGAGGAGAATAGTATCTTGCTATATGGGTGGACAATCAGCAACCTAAAGTACGTGGCCTGCTGTATCGTGTCCGCCGCTTTCCTGTTCTGCAACGAGCGAGCCAGACCTCAGCGAATGCATGCCTTTGATCGCAGTGATGCACACTTTGAGGCCGATCATGCACATCAAGATACCACATGATGATCGGCTGAATCGGGTGTGGAGTCCGGTGATTTGGTGTCAGTTCGACCTCAGTTCAAGCCTGTGGCTCTTGGCTCCAATAACAGCGTGAGTAACAACAAGCGACCTCGCGCTATCAGCAGAGGCTGTGGCACAGTGATTCCCAAACCTTGCTTCACAGTTTAAGTAACTACAGTACTAGTTCATAAGTCTGGCCTCGCTAGAATTTCCCCCACCAAAATATCTTGTTTTACTACACCAAAAAACGTACCTACTTCTTTCTTATTTAACTTCTTATATATATTACAACGCCCTCATACTCTCTATAATAATAAAAGAGACTCTTCTTAATTAATGTGCATCCCTTCGTACCGAAACAACCGGTGTAGCGGAACACTATTTCTTGAGCAAGTAGATAAGAGGCAGAAAAACTTATGGAAATATATTAATAATCTCTTATTATCTTCGCTTGCATGTATCCTACACATAACTAATTCTCAGGTAGAGAAATACACAGTAGTCCGGCTGTGGGAGGTCAATACGCTGGCGGCGACACTTCGTGCCTCAACTGGCATCTCAGCCTACGCAACTATTTTGTCCTGAATTCAGTCATCGGGGATACTGAACGATGCTCCGGGTATCGTAGTTTTAGATCCTTGTCTTGAAATACCAGATGACGCTCTGTGGTGGTAATCAGAAAGTTTCTCCGTCGCCGAAGCGATTGGCAAGATTCGCAATGGGAGTTTAGCGCAACAAGCCCAGCTTTGTCATCTGTGATAAATGTTCACGTGACCTTCTTTCCAGTCGATCATGTGACTTTTTCTTCTGGCACTTTCTATCAGTCTTTGTCCTATTAATACAATCATGAGGAGGCTAGCGAGATTTGTCCCTCACCGAAGTACCGAAAATGCGACCTCTTGCGCTGCGCAATGCAATTTTATCACAACACAACGTGTAAATTAAAGCTGGAAACACATTTCGCATACACCGAAGCACTTCTCCTCTAAGTTTTGCGAATTGCTAAAGTGAGAAGAACAAGTTAAATCGAGTTGAAGTTGGCGATTTCTTCTAAGATATCACTAACTTTAACATGCAATTGAATCACAACACAGACTAAAATTAAGCCTCAAACTCTTGGAGGAAGTTTATGAGACCCTAGAGTGTTATATAACGTTCAAAAATCCACTTACAATCTTGTTGATGTCAAGCTGTGTGGAGGTGAAGCAGTTCGGTGCTTTGGTGGGGGACAAATCTCGCTAGCCAAGCTGCAATGTACCATACATACATTTGAGTCCGTGCACATACTTAGTGCGGGGCATGGATAAGGTCGGCTATAGTGCTATCATGGTCTCGCCTCAACAAAAAATACGTTCATCAGTCGTCAATTATCGTAGCATACAACTTTACGAAAAACCATGGAACTAGTAGGCATCCATCCGAAGACAGCACAACTGGCGATTCAGTTGCAGCTCGCCGACGTCGAGTCGGCACTGCAAGAGTCGGATGAGGGGGATCAGTGGACGGCTTGGAAGACATTACAGGATGAACTGGAACGCGCTTTGTTACTCCTACAAGACCAGGTCTTCGCTATGGACCTCTTTAGACAAGATTAAGATAATTGAGCTGTGTTTGCTGAATTTCTTCGAGAAGAGAGGCAGGCGGAAGAGGATCACGATCTCGCGTGTCGACTGAGCGGTATCGCTGATGAACACGTTACACGATCACTTTCATCGAAGAGAGACGACATGAAGCGACCACTGAGGACCAATGATGATCACCAGAATCTAAATTCAACGCAGAATTTCGACCTGCTGACGGAGCCATTGGCAATAATCAATGCTTACGAGCCCACCGAATACAATACCAAACTAGCTGCTGCGCCGGACCATGATCTCTACGGCAAAGCTGGTCCTTCCAAATTCAAGGCAAAGGGCAAAGAAAGGGCAAAAGTTTCATCAGATGACGACGAGCATACAACCCACATCTTGTGTTCTGCCTGCATGGAGCCGTATCCGCGCTTTGATGCACTTGAGCTTTGCTGCAAGCGCCCGACAGAAGACTCCACTCACGCTTACTGCAGAACGTGTTTGAGTGACCTATTTCGCACTAGCCTTGCAGACACTACCCTTTTTCCGCCTCGGTGCTGCGGCAAACTCTTGCCGATATCTCGTTGCAAGCAACTGTGCCCACCATCACTGCTAGCACAATACGAGGACAAACAGATGGAGCTAGCGACGCCGAATCCTGTATACTGCAGTAACCGACATTGTGCCAAATTTATCAAGCCTGATAATGTCACTGCTGATACTGCAGTATGCCAAGCTTGCCAGAAGGAAACCTGCGCTCTTTGTCAAAATCCAAGACACAATGGGGTGTGCCCAAGAGATCCATCAATACAGCGACTGATAGAAGTGGCTAACAAAGAGGAGTGGCAGCGATGTCCTAACTGTAGAACATTGGTTGAGCTAACCACAGGCTGCTACCATATGCGGTAAGACCGAAAGAGATCATGAATCCAATCATCGCTGACAGTGGGATAGATGTCGATGCGGCACGCAGTTTTGTTACCTATGCGCAACGCTATGGAAGACCTGCACCTGCCCTCAGTGGGATGAAAGGCGCCTCCTCACCAACGGAAAAGCTGGGAATGGCCCACGCAACCGAATCGCGATGCCTGAAGAGAGTGAAATACCTGAGTTAGATCCTAACATTGACATCTTAGAAGATATGCGCATGCGACTCGCAACCGTAGCCGGAGGGTATGCAATTGCTAACGACGAAGACGCAGACGAGGATGTTAGTCAGTTCGCCGGCAAATGTGACCATAAATGGGAACGAACATATGGCAAGCATGGTGAACGTGAAACGTGTGGAATATGCCATCATCACCTCAAGTTTGTAAATAGTTGTACGAGATGCATGACAAGAGCCTGTAATCGATGTCTCAACAATAGGCTCTGAGCATACTTTGCTTTACCAAGACACTACGTTATGAAAATACGATAACTAGTAGAACAAATAGCCATCTTAATATAGGTAACTACTTGAACTCTCATCATGAGCAAAACTCCTACTCAAGGCAAAGGAAAGCGCGGTCGACCAAAGGCAGTTGCAGATGCAGGTGAAGGCCAAGCAGATACGGGGAGGCATAGCCGGAAGCGTAAACCTACAGTGATACAGTAGAAGCGCACAGCCCAGATCATGCAGAATGGGATGCGCCAGAAGTCCAGACAACAGTCGATCCAATGCTGGAATCATGGAGAGCGCCCGAGGCCCGCATGTGGTGATAGGAGGTGGAATACATATTTACATAACGTTATTCTTGCTATAGAGAGATCATGGGCGTAAAATCATTTCACGAGTTTGCTGTTTCTTATCTTGATATGTGCTGACCGTCGTACTTGACCTCGTGGGATGTCATTATCACTATGATGCTTATCCAGTAGGCTTAGGAAATCAGATACGGAGGTACCAGACTGGGTGGCGATCATGCATGAATTAGTCCACTGACCAGCCCCTACCGCTGGCGAGCAGGCGTAGACTATTTTGCTCAAGACGTAGACGTGTTCAGAAGCGACAGATACATTGCGACGCATAGAAATGATAGCTGTGGCTTTATAAATTGTGAGGCGCATCATTGAGATGAAGTAGGTGTTTTTGTATATCCAGAGGGAAGATGTCTGCAGGATTGTAATTTTTGTATTGATGGGCATGCATCGACTCAGAATCAACCCTAGTATGTACCTAGGCAGGCCAGTATGATCTTCACAATGCTTGCAGGCTATAGAGTTGCTGCAAAGTCAAAGTACCTGTAATTTTGTCCGCTACGGCGGTTGTTCCGTTACGAAGGAATGTACGTTATAGATTCTAATTTAACTAAGAGACTTTTATAGAAAAATAAGAGGATAGTGTCGATAAGTGGGGCCACCGTACTGCAGCTCCCAAGCCGCGCATCCTTTGAATGACCCCTACCAAGCCCTAGACTCTTAGAATTGAAGCCTTGAAGCCTGGAAGGACGAAATCTAGCAAAAGATTATATTGGCAGCTTGTGCATGGCGCCGGGGATGGTCGCTGCTAGCTCTGACGGTGCTGGCTACTCACTACACGCTGCTCTGCCTAAACAGCAAGCGGAGAGGTCTGAGATCCGGGCATCATGGTCAGAATACGCACCTGGATACCCATTTTGCTTTTTAGCTGCTTTGGAATTTTTCTTTTTGGCAAAGATGCCATCATAGCGGCCGTCCAAAGAAGGAATGTTTAAGCGACCTGTAAGATAAACTCATACAAACTTCCATGAGTGGTTAACTATAACCACACTTGGCTCATTAGCGACCATCACGCTTTACGACCACTCTTCAACGGCCCTTTGCCATCACTTGGTGAACCTAGGGAGCTCTGACTAATGGAATTGCAAAACTAGTTATTTTGATCACCTCCAAAGGAAAGGAAAGCACACGATTGTTAGGCAGTCATGACATAGCATTTGTAGAATATCAACTTTTAGTATCGCTATCGCATAAAGTCCTTATTTCCCGCTCCTAGAACAGCTACAATGTTGTTTGTTGAGCTGTAGCACGTGCTAACTTGTTCTTGATGAGTTTATGGCTAACGCAGGCTAGTGGGATCCGTCGTGACTATTACCTATGCGGTGCAAAGGAGTGGCGAACCTTGATCGCCATTAGGCGCTTTTCTCTAACAAGACCACTGTTAGATGTTGCAATGTTGTGATATTAGTGCTATACTTACTAACTAGGGCTCTACCGGCGTGCGGAGAACGTGCCACGAGGCCATGTTCGCTTGACACTTTGCTTCTGCTTGCAGCTCTTCATCAAACTTGAATATTCTAATTTCTTCTTCTGGAGCGTATGCTGACCGTCGACCTGTGATCGCTCTTCGTTTGGGGGTTGTCCGGTGGAGGGGACGTTGAGACTTCTGCGGCAGCGAGAATCTTGACATTTTCGTTTCAATAGCCTCGCCTCGTGCTTTTTTCCCCTAGTGCACTAGGATTTTAGGTTAAGTCTAACAGAGGGAATGCGAGATATAAGAATTTTCTGCATCTCTAGGACCTCCTAGTGGCTACTCTTGGTAGCGCGAGAGATCATTGTCTATGCATGTTGAGAAGCTCGCTATGCGAGAGGTAAGAACAGCTCATCCTGCCTACTGACCGCTATTTGCTGATGGTGATCGATTGCACGGGCCTGTTTGATATGCGGAGAGGCATGACTGCTGCGTGCTTCATACCCTAAATCATTGATTTCTTATTTGACCCACAAGCGAGACTCATCTCTAGGACGTTGTGTGTGACCGGATTTCTGAAGAGCGTGGTTCCGAAGACAGGGGACAAGTCATCTCGTAATCAACCACAACCTTGGCCTTCTTTTCAGGCGTTAAAGGCCTTCGGAAAACCAGTTCTCTACTAGATCAAGCCATATCGGGCTGTTCTCACCCTGAGAGAATAAGCTTTGTTCTAGCAACTCATGTAGTGCTGACATGTCCAGACTCTCTTCCCATGGAGCAAGCCGAAAGTTGAGGGGCATCCCTTCTTTGGGAAGCATCGATCTAATCAGAGCCAAATTAAAATCCAAAGTAGGGCCCTTTTCTCTAACGAGTCGCTCAAGTAGTTCGGGCCCGCGTATGGCAGTAGCATAAGCAAGCCCTAGAAGCAGAAAACCAGGACGTCGTTGGGACCAGAAGGGATGATATAGTTTCAGCGACGCTTTTGGATGTTGTAAAAAAAACTGAGCCAGTGTAATGGGGCTGCTGCCAGACTCTGGCGGCTGAAAAGAGATACCAGAGCCACGGATCGAGAGGTTCAAGTATTGTGCATAGCGTTGCTTCATCACCTTGTTCACAAACATACGACACCGTTGACCGGCGCTCATATTGCTGCTATCCTCAAACAGGATGTTATTGTAACGGAACTCGAGGCCATGTGATTCTCGGTAGCACTGTCTGCTGACGTACTGAATCTGGTTAAATTCTAGCTCCTCAGATGCGATGGTAGCCCTACGAGAGACTGCTACGAGATTGTAATACAGGTAGTGGGTCAATTCAAGAAGATGCCGACCGAACGTGTTTACTTTTACAACCTGTTTCGCACGCGGGCAGATGCGGTCTACCCCGTCAGTTCCTGTGCGATAAATAAGGCCTGATGGCGCCGTAAGCACATACGCATAGACCTGCTCACGCAGTTCCGCCGGAAGCGCTGTCCATAGCGAAGGACTCATGTTTTCAAAGTTTTTCATGCGAACGTTTTGCTTTGTAGGCAGAGACGCTAACTTGGTTTTAAAATACTCTGGAACAATGTAGGCCTCACAATAGTAGTGAACATCATTAATGCTTATCTCTCACACTAGAGACTGTACATGGACCGCCCCAAAGCTGGAGCATGTGCTATGTGCAGTGTCTGCGGCATTCTGGTTCTAATGAGCTTCGATATCACTCTAACGGTTCTATGTGACGAATTATCATAGCGCCCTATCTTACACAAAGGCATCGAGCTATATAATTAACTGACGTTAGGTAACTAACTAATTTTTCAATATGTCTTACTTTGTGGCCACCCTCGGCCTCACTTTTTCAAGTAAAACTTTTGCAGAGTTAAATTCAGAATGTGGTTAGTTGGTGAAGTTGGTAAGATTGATATTTTAGTACCTCAATCACTGCGTTCCTTGTAACTGTTGTGTGGTTAATGTGTGACACCCAGATTGTGAGATAAAGATACCAGCCATGCTGTTTACACAGCGCGCTTGCTCTCTATGTCACTAGGGATGCATCCCGTAATGCCGTTCTCTATTAGTTAGTAAACTGGAAGATCATATATCGCCTACAGGATATAGGAGAGCCAGTGCAGGACGTCCAAAATGTCTTAGGTTACGCATACTGGTCACAATAGAGGAACCAGAGGCAAACCAAGGTCTACTAGATATTTATGACTGGCAAAGTTCAGGATAAGACAAAAGGTAACAAGCAACTAGCACGTACCGTGATCCTCGTATTCTCCCGCCGTGTAGTCATTCATGCTTACAACTACTTAGTTATAAGCCTTTTACATTGGAAACGTCAACAGGTTTTGAATGTTGGTATGCTCACTAGTCAGCAGCATAAGGGGAGCGTAATCACTTTAGTTAGCTATGTTTTCTATCGGAAGGAGTGACCAAAGACTAGGTATCTGTCTCCCAGACCATTCGCGACTATCGACTCTTCGCACAACGTTGGGTCTATCGTGACCTACAAGCGTTCTCGCTTTTAAAAAGACTAAAAACATCATATTTTTGTAGTAAATCCTTCTGCTTCTCATTCCAAATACAATCAGAAGTCCGCAACTGAAAGCATGGCGGCGCCAGCTACTATGCTGCGGGTATTGCTGCTTAGTTCCACTTTCCTGGTTGCTATTGATGCTACCGGTATCGTTCTTGCGGTTTCTGTAAGTTGTTGCTTGTACCTCCAGATACGCACCCGAATCTAAGACAGTACACAATAGACCATCACGGCAGACCTCGGAGGTAATGCCACCGAGAGCTTCTGGGTAGGAGCTTCGTATTTGCTTTCCATGTGCTTGGTGCAGCCTATCGTTTCCCGACTCGTTGATGTATTCCTCTTCAAAAGCCTTGTTCTGGCATCTATCGTGATGCTGGGCACTGGGTCGCTTCTCTGCGAGAGCGCGGATGGATTGCCGCTACTGCTAATAGGACGCACTGTGCAGGGCCTTGGCGCTGGAGGGCTCACGATGCTCTGTTATGCCGTCTATGGCCAAATGAATAAGCTGAGTGGGCCCAAATCTCCGAATGCACTCAAGTTTTTAGCTGCAATCAGTCTTTTCGTCGCCGCTGGCACCATCTGCGGTCCTTTCATTGGCGCTGCGCTAAGCAACAACCATCAATGGGTAACGAATGTCCCCCTGCTCCAAAGACGTGAGCTGACCACCATATTAGCGCTGGATTTTTCGTCTCAACATATCCACGTGCATTGTACTTGGTGTGCTTGTATACAACAGTAGCGACGTCCCTGGCCGAGACACTTCGACCGCAGAACCCAGAGCCTCTGCGCGCAACAGCAGGGATGTTCCCAATACTAAACCTCCTACTGAAAAACTTTCAGATCTGGTTTTTATAGATATAATACTCTTTATAATGTTTGTCGTACCACTGCTCGTGGGCCTGAGCTTTGCTGGTAGCCTCTATCGATGGAATGAATGGCAAGTGATTGCACCGATCGCCACTGGAGGCGTCTTCCTTTTGCTGCTTATCGTCAGGGAACTGTGGTCAGCCAGCGCTTCATATCCGCTAGGAAGCAGAGATTTTTCCGGTGAACCTTTACATGGTCTGAAGCTGCTCAAAGAAAGACAAAGTATCATCATTTTTGGGGGTGCCTTTTGGCTAGGATTGCTTGTAGGTCTCCATGCAGCTCCGGGAACATGTTTCATCTAACGCACCGCAGATGTACGCGCTACTCTTCTTTCTTCTTATATACTACCGAGTTGTCAAGAAGCGGTCTGCGATCACTACGGCTATCTTCCTGTTGCCACAGACGCTAATGATGGCTCCGTGTGCCGGGGTTGTACTAATACTTGTGCGGTGGCTCCGACTGCACCACAGCAGCGCAGTTCTACTCGGCTGGTTCTGTACGGCGATTGGAATGGGTCTGCTAGCCTTGCTCGGTGCAGAGAAGTCGGCTGCATCAGATGTATCCCTGAACCTGCTCTCCGGGTTCGGCATTGGCGTTCTTCTGCCAGCCTTAGCATATAGCGCTCAAGAAAGCACCGGCGTGGAGAAAGCGACCATGGCTTTCGTCTTCACACGCTACTTGGGAAGTGCCTCAGGCCTAGTCATTGTCGGGCTTGTGTTTCAGCGCGTGTTGCGAAGCAATCTTGGATCGACCAAATTCAGCAGCGAGGCTGACAACATGACCAGATATGCCACCAGGTTTATGTACTCGATCCAGCAGATGTCGAGCCCGGAAGACAAGCAGATCCTGACTCAAGTAACTGAGACGTCTTTGCGCACAGTATGGCTAGCCTTGTCACTCGTATCCCTCGCGATGTTTCTGCTGAGCTTTGGGTCATTCGTAATGGGTAGAGAAGCGCAGGGGCGAGAAAGCCAGATGAGTGGACGAAGCACTGACAGCGTGTCATCGTCTTCTAACACCTTGGAGATTTCTATTCCTGATATGAATTTATTAAAAGAGTGCGCCATGATTCCAGAAACGTCCCTTGATAGGAGGGAATAGCTGTAAAGTTGCGGTTGCGCACAAGAGAGGTAAGGTTATCGATCGTCTGTTCAATACCGAGTGAGCTATTTCCGCTATTACAGAATTGATTATCAATATGGTGTCCCTTGGTTGCGCGTACTCCTGCTTTCATAAATTATATATCCGCGCATATGTGAAGCACGCTGCCATGATTTTTTGATTCAGCTGCAATATGCAGCAAGAGAGATGATGTCCATGTAGGCACAAAACTACGAGCGTTGTGTACTGAATGCAGCCATATATCAAGGACTAGCAGGTGTTCTCAAACTAAATCATAGCGTGCTGTCACCACTGTCTACGAAGTGTTCTAAAGCTAGTATATTGTGACCGGAAAAGACCTAGTAGTACCCAGGTCCTAGTAGTCTGGCTCTCAGGACCCACCTACCTGCCTCCAATGCTTATAACGGATTATAAGCTGGCCCTATGGCCAGCGGCTCCTTACTATAGGCCCCGATAGTTACTATCGCGTTCTTCTTCTCCACTTAGCTGACAAGGACCAAACATGATGACAGCCCGGACGGTGGCGATTTATCTCACTAGTCCGACGCTGCACCGTACCCACGTGATAACTCAAGCACATGATAGTACAGGCACGTGATAGCTTACGAGTTGGAGTTACGGCGCAGCGTCTGAGGAAAAATGGTTCCGACTTTGGTGAGAGCAGAACGAAAAAATCGATTTCTCACCAAATCAGTGCCTCATTACTCCACCACCACGAAGAATAACCAGCTAGGGCAAACTCACATAATAAAATATAAGAAAAATAACCACCTCAGCATATTTTTAAATGCTCAATAATGCGCGTTGCATGCAAAGTGTCCTCTGGAAAAACAGGGGCACTTGCTCTTTTTTAAGCATTTTTACGCCGAGATTGCCCTTCTCGACAGAGAAATGCAAAAAAACCTACTACAGTATATCCGTTATATAGTAAATATCCACCTCCTGCATCGCGCTGTCTGATATCTGATGGCGGTGGTGGAGATGTACTGTAAGGGAGGAAAAAGCCAGCTGTCACCAAAATCTTGCGCGGCTCCCGCCAAATCACGAACCATTTCTCCTCAGACGCTCTGCGGAGCCAGCTACTCGTGAGCTGTCACGTGTCTATAATATTACGTGCTTGGCTTATCACGTGGCCCCAGCAGATCGTCTGACTAGTGAGATAAGCGGCGATGGCAGCGATAGCGGTGATGGGTAGCGTGATACTTTTCGACACGAGCCAAATGCTGGTCTGTGCGACCGGATCTGACACTTTCACGTTTACAGTCACTTGCATTAGTGTCAGGTTCTTCCCAAGCGAAAACGCTTACTGTCCCCCGCCAAAACGCTCTTACATGCGTCATGCTCACACCTGTTACTAGAAGAAACGGCAGGGGCAACAAACAAAGTCTGCTGTACCTACGTCTTCCAAGGATGAGCCCGCCTGGATGTGCTGAGCTGGCATCATCGCATTCAGAGTGCATGCGCCAGCGTAAGCATCTTCCTCGACGAGGCCAGCGACACTCTTTGACTTCCTACTGGCCCAGGCGAAATACCGGCGGGCGGTGTACGATGACCGAAATTTTGGCCGTGCTGTACTCCAGTCGTTGAAGTGTCATCGTGGCAGGCTGCAAGCGATGTAGAGAAGAGTGCATAATTAGCTAACTTACATGATTTTCTTGCTGCAAAACGGCTCATGGTCATGACATACTCACCACAATCTCGGTCTTAACTGAACACGCGCAACACCACAATGGTGTCGGGTTGAAAAGCTCGACTAGATACAACTGGAGTCGCGCTCGCTTCCACAGAAGAAAAACAGCATTTCGCACGATCCGGATACACAATGAATGTCCCTCGTCATGGCCACGGCCGCAAACGGCGTCCGTTACATCCCATATAACCGATACTTGAATTACCTCGACAACAAATTTAGCTTCCGTTACGACCTGTTCTGCCTCGACAGCTGATTCGTCAATCACAAACTGTCTTGCCATGCATGATCTACGATGTGGAGCTAGTCAGAAGATATATACATAAAGCCGCCGCGAAGAATTGCCAAAAATACAGCCCTTAGACACACAATATAGGTGTTGGTAGGTAATACGATGAGCTGACCGCTTCTTCTGCTCTGCACATTTCATTCCTGCTAAACCGCAAGGCGGTCTTACACTAGTATGAACCGTGGCGCACACAAACCATGGCTATAGAGGCATATCCAGAAGCCCGTGGCGCCCCAATATGTTCTTTGCCATATCCGACGATTGCACTAGGAGACCAACGAAACGAAAGCGCCACGGTCGACATCACCAATCGTTGATTGTCGGTGCTCACGCAGCACGCACAGGCAGGGGAAAATGTGGTCGTGAGCACGGAGCGACAGTGCAGGAGACGAAAGGCAATTCTAAGGGTGAGATTGATCTGCATGCTTAGGCCAACGGACCACTCAGCAGAATCCTGAGTTACCGACAAAACTTGGACTTGATAGTTGTGAGCTGACTAGTTAACGGCACAGTTGTTCTCGAAAACATGGTTGTGATTCCGATGTTTAGGCGAACAAGAAGCAAGCGTGATAACGGCAGAGGCATCTAGGCTGGAGCTCGAATTGTTGCAGGTCCTGCAAAAATGCGGCGCAGCATTCTGATGATATTGACGGTAATCAGGATTATGAAGGTGATACTGGGGTTTGCTGGTAATAGCTTTGTAACTAGTATGTGGAGACGCTAAAAATGATGACCAGGCTCGTCTTCGGGTGACTTTGTCCTTGGTTTATCCGAGAAATACTAGTTAGACTGTTCTTGGCAGTCCCAACGGAAGCTACACTATGTACAGTATAGCTCGTGATTTCTACTCTAGCCTAGTATGTCACCCCTTTACATACTTACAAAACTCTAGCCTATCACTACAGTATCCGCGGAGTTGATCGGGATAGCCCCGGTGTGTTGACGCGTTTGATTTACCGCCAACCACTGACGTTTGATGCACGACCCACATTTCATTTCACTGGCACAAGATGTGAGTGGCGAGACTGGCGCGTGGCTCCCGGAATTGCCGAGGCGGCGTTCCCCGGCCCTCGAGGCGATGGCGTAAGCTACCACGCTTGTCCCCAGCCGGCAGAGTTGCCAAGATAACATGCAGACAATCGTTCCGCGCCCTTGCAGATTAATTTTCCAGTCTGCGGAGTGTTCTTGGGTCCCGGCACGATGGACAGCACGTGCACGGACTCTACACGGCCTAACCATCTCTCCTTCTATTACCGACTTCAGCACTAACCTCATCCGGTTCATACTTGTCACGAAATCGTGCGAGGCTGCTGTGCCGCAAAGACGCAGAACATGACTCCGGATGATTCAAGGAAGGTGTTGGAATCCACTGTGAACGAAAAGCAGGACCGATAGGCTCACTGCGATTGCGAGCAGGGGCCGTCATTGGAAACACCATACAGTCGCTAGCGATTGCGGCTTCACCCCTGTAGGCAGCATTCCAAAAGTCCAGTCATTAGAAGATCGAGGATTGACCAATCATACTGATAGTTCTATTGCTGACTTCTTGTACTAAGCTACATAAGGAAGGTGGGGCTGCTCAAATCCGTTGCGCAGCTGTGCGTAAGGGTGAAGCCGCAATCGCTAACGACTGTATGGCGGAGCTAGAAGCGTCGAAAATTGGTGAGTCTTGTCGGGTAGCAGTGATTAGGTAGTTAGACTCGATGGTCAAATACAATTAAGGCGAAACTGATTGTATCACCTTGTCACCATGAACGACTGTTGAGCTGTCGGAAGTTATAGGGATTTAAGACTTCGATTTAGATCATAACGAAGTGATGAGCATGCAACAGGTCAAAAGGATACTGTTACGGCCAAGAGAGGTTCGAGTGGCAAGCCGCCGCTAGTCTAAATACGGGCGGGATCACAGAGCCTATTGATACGATGTCGCTCCGTCACGACCAATCAAATCTTCCATATTTGTTTAGACCATCGGTGTCCCATATTGATAGCTCGACGGATCGAAGTCTGAACTATTGAGGGCTTATTGCGGGGCTGTTGAGGCGATGATTTGTAATGCCCCTCAAATAGTACGGCTCATCCAAGTTCCGTTTCTCTGCGCCACACCAGGAGCCTCCAACACCTTTGAGCCCCATTCGTTCTGAACAGAACAACATCTCCATCTACTCGGTAGAGTAGGCATGCATTCATCCGAACACTCTGGACGCACTATTCCCACGTCATCTTTTACATGTTCAGCGTCATCTATATACACAGGCATGCGTAATAATTGTTTATTCTCATCATCTTTTGTTCCGTTTGCGTACAAGTGGCACCGTCCGAACAAGGCGTACTTCGCCAAGCGCCCCCGCTGCGAGGCTGACGACCTAGAGCAGAGGCTGATGTTTCCTGCCATTCTGGCCAATAGAAATTTCTGGGTTGTAAAATCTATAAGCAGGATACATGTGTTCCCGAAAAAACCACACCGTGAGTTGGCGGTCTACGGGCCATCACGCTATCGTCAGAACCACCAGTTGCCGTCTGAGACATGGTCATCAAGTTGGAAAGATGAACTTGAGCATCGAAGTATAAGTATATTGCCATAGCACACATTTTGAAGAATCATCTCCTTACTCACAATCAATAACTCATACTTCAATCTCCTTTTCTTTCCTCTTTTCCTTATCTCATTTTCCTTTACTGTCCAAGCCTTCGCTTCTTGATCAGTAATCATGTCTACCTTCACTAAAGTCATCGTCGCTGCCCTTACTCTTGGAGCTGTTCAAGCCCTTCCTCAAGCTCAGGGCCTCCCTACCGTCAGCGCTACCGCTACTACTACTACGGTCGCACCTCCGGCTTCTACTGCCAGCCAGGATGCTCTTTTTGATGACCTCTTCACTGCCCCTACGGCTATCAAGCGCTTCCAGAGGCTCCTCACTCAAGGGCAAACTCTCTTCACTGGAGATGCGTTGAGGAAGTTGGTCGTCTTTACCTTCGACAGAAACACGCCTCCTCCAGCAGGCGCCAAGGGTGGTGTCGCTGTTGTAGCTGTAAGTCCAGTAACATGCTAGCAGTAAGAACTTCATACTAACACCCCACCTAGAACATCGAGAGCTTCCCCATTCTCACCGGCCTCGGCATCAGCACCACAGTTGGTTTCCTCGCCCCTTGTGGAATCAACACTCCTCATGTTCACCCCCGCGCCACCGAATTCCTCACCCTCGTTGAAGGCAAAAACCTTGAGTTCGGCTACGTCCTCGAAAACGGCCTCGTCAAGGCCCGCGAGAATCCCGAAGTCGCCAGCTACCTGAACAAGTTCGAAGGCACTGTTTTCCCCCAAGGCTCCATCCACTTCCAGTTCAACAACAACTGCGACAACGTCACTTTCGTCGCTACCCTCAACTCCGAAGACCCAGGTACCAGCCAGGTTGCCCAGAACTTCTTTGCTCTCAACTCGGGTGTGCTCAATGCTACGCTGGGATTCCCTAGCTCCATCGACGCGTCCAACATTGAGGAGTTTCGCAAGCAGATCCCTCCTAACCTAGCTCAGGACATGGATACCTGCCTTGCCAAGTGCAAGCGTCAGTAAATCTAGCGCACCCAGATAAGCAAGTGGGGTGGAGATGGTTTGGTGGTATGAGGATATGGCATTCATGATTGAGTATTCATAGCGATGGCGTTTTTACGATAATGATGGATTGTTTCGGGCTTTTTGATTACTGATTCTTCTTTTTATTTGAGCTTTTGCGTTAGACTGTTTGGCTTCTTGTTTATACTATCATTAGATATTATCAGAAAACACTTGTTTAGCAGGCTTGTTGCCTTGCTACCTCGACCTTTGCGCAATGCTACAAAATCCCACTAACGATAGAAGCGCATTGAGAAGCAAGAAGTGATGAACGTGCAACATACATAAGAATATAGATATAGCTAGCGAATAATTAGTACAAGCAAGAATGTGACCGAAATGTTAGTCATCCAATAAACGGCATCAAAGCGCTTAAGGTTATCACGGTATTATGCAAACACAAGGCGCAAGAAGCAAGCGCGATGGCAAGAAATGAATTCAACTTAACTCTTAACGACGAAGCAATATCCGTTCTCAAGCAGTTGGCAAAGATTTTGCTAGATCAATCAATCTTCTCCGTGGTACCTCTCTGTCTCTCGCGCTCGACAATCTCACCCCAGTGTGGGTCGTGAGCAGCATCGATGTCTAAAATCAAACAAGACTCACTGTCCACGCGGGCGCAGAAGGGAAGTTGCGGCGCGACCATGAGGACTGGCTTATCTACAAGAGCGACTGTAGGAACCTTGTGTTCCTGCGCAGCCCCGTGTTTCTGCCTAGCCCCTCAAACAGATCTGGCAAGCCAGCGTCATACTGTACTATCACAACCCCCACACTTATACGGTGGTTACGCTGGAACATTAACAAGTTCTGCGTTGGATTTGAGATGGTTTACAGCCTGAACGACCACCATTTCGTCACGTGGGAACACACTCGGATTATGCTCATGTTTCTGGGGTGTCTTCAATTTTCCTACTCTTCCGGCCTTATTCAGCGGGCCGGCGGCCTTTGGCATGATGTACGACTAGAGAGCGATGTCAACCGGTCAGACTGGCTGCGGAGATGCGAAGGTTTAGAGTTCCAGGACAACATGAGACGACGTGGCTATGCTTGGTTCATGAATAAAGTGGACTGGGAGACGATGACGTTCCGGCACCCAGTACTCCTACACGTAGATGCGCAACGATTTTGAGCAGCCCCACCTTCCGTACATAACTTAGCGCGAGCATGCGAGCAGTCAGCTGCAGAGGATCAACATGGTTAGTCGATCTTCAATCTCATGATGACTAAACTCTTAGTATGCTGCTTGTAGAGGGGAAGCCGCAATTGCTAATCACTGTAGTACGACATGTTAACGTCATTACCTACTAGCGTTAACTACTGTATGTACCACAAGAAGCGGGGCCGTCTATTCTTGGCTACGCGCCAATATGATCGTCACACAATTGTGCGTAGTTATGCGCATTAAAAGCTCAAGAGTAACGCTATACCTTACTAGCTGTACTCAGTTTTGCCGCTACATTCAGAAACGTGGCGCTATGTCAAAATCATCCAAGGACCTTCAGGCGATGCTCAAGCCGTTGCACCCACTGATAACCCTTCTAGATACGTCACGTATCCAACGCTCATTCCGTATACGACAACAAGAAGCGAACGAAAAAGGACTGAGCTATGCTTTGTGGCTGGCGATTATGACAGCAACAGTGATTGGCATGGACTCTGGAGTGTCTATGGCGGCACTCTATCATCATGTAACAGAATCGATGGATCTGGAAGATAGCATCGCCGTTGCAGAACTCATGCGAGAAATCGGTTTAAGCGGCATAGCTGTCGTCAGCGTACGTACAATAATGTCTACTATAGGTTGGACTGACTGCTGATTGTAATAAGCTTCCGCAAATCATGGACATCCTCGCTGCATTCCGTGCTTCTCTGCCTCCGGCCGTCAGATCGTCTCTGGGCACAGTACCATTGTATTGTGTAAACGCCGACAACGTCGAATTCATCAATGAGCAAGGCAAGAAGCTTTGGGATTCTATCCACCATCCGAAGGGAAGTGTTATTGAGCGCAAGTTAGCAGACGCTCATCCAGACCTTGCTAACTATGTTAAACACCATGTTTACGATGGAGTACTAGCACGGCATCGTGACACAGTGATTGGACGCATAATGACCAGTCTGTGTGCCATTGCGTATTTGCGGGCGACTCGGCCATTCAGTCTGCAGCTAGTGGGTCATATCCATAGTCTGAAGAAGACGTGGAAGGATGGATCTTGGAGATCGGATCCAGATGTAGGCTCGGAGGAGGGGATGCGGTGGCTCACCAGTGATGAAGGCTGCATCTGGGTACTAGATGTGGTAGACGAGCTTGTCCTGGAAATAGAGAGTGGGCGCAAAACCGGCCAAGCAATGAAAGTGGAGAAACTATGATAAGACGTAGTGGTGTCCATTTGACAATCTCGTGCTGGGCTGTGCTACAGATTTCATAGACTTCTATGCGGCCGAGTAAATCTGCAAGGGGAGGCGTGACCAGAATGGAAAGGGCCTAAAGTCGCGCTCAGAGCTAACGGTTTCTAAGATTGCTTTTCGGCTGATTTGTTCTTGGAAATGCGGAAATTGCAGTGTCGTCAACGCCTGCGCGCTGTGCACAATAGCGTCTCTTATCTAGACCGGCACTATACTATAGCGTTGCACTTGATACTTAATGTCCTCTTAAGAAAAGCGAAAAGTAAATGATAGAAAGCAAAGCCGCCCGTGGCGGTAAGGTGCTTAACGTGGTTGACCAACCTAATCAAACAGAGTGTGTGCAGCTGCATCTGAAGAGACAAGCAGATGACTCCTACAAAGGTGTGTGTGCAAAAGCTGGCAAGTACTATCACCTCAACGATAATGATCACCTCAATGATAACACGTAGCTTTTAGTACAAACATCTACCACAACAACGCATAATTAAATAAACTTGACTAGGCATATCGTTCTTACTATGCCTAAGGTTAATAAGAGAAAGTCTATATATAAAGAAGAGGTGGTGGCATTGCAAAAGCACGCCGAAGCGTTACGCCTACTCCATCAACCTAACATTAAAAGCTATGCAACTACCCACAACTTGCCATATCAACGCCTGCGACGCGCCTATCTTAGACTTCCGAATCGTTGTGATCGCGCTAAGCCACCTAATTTATACCGGCTTAACGAGTCTCAAGATTTCGCTCTTGAGTGGTATCTTGATGCTATCGATAATATTGGCTTTGGTATTCATCGTGGACTAGTTGAGCAGCAGGCAAACTCACTCCTTGAAGATGCGTATACAGGACTAGATGAAGTTGCGTCTAAGGTTGGCAAGCTTTGGTCACGACGATGGCTCGCAAGACACCCGAAATATAGACGTGTAAAGGCAAAGTCAATTGAGGTACAGCGTAAGCTTGCCCAGGAGCCAGAAGCGCTCCTTGACTGGTATACTAGGCTTAAAGGCCTTATCCACGAGCGCGGTATCTTGCCTGGAGATATATATAATATGGAGGAAACAGGCTGCCGTATTGGTGTTGCAAAAGAGCAGTACTTATACACTAAAGATGGTCGTACGGTCTTTATCCACAACGCTAACAATCGCGAGCTTATTATCCTTGTTGAGTGTATCCGGGCGACAGGCGAGGTTATTCCACGTCTTATCATAGTCAAAGCTGATACTATTATGGAGCATTGGATCGTAGATCTACCTGATGGGTATCTTGTAGGCGTGTCTGATAGTGGATATAGCAACGATACACTTGCGAAGAATTCGAAGTCACATATTTCATAGCCGGCATGAAGCGAAGGAGTAGGAGTAAACCAGCCCAAGGACCACGATATGCAAACCAATTCCGCTCTCAGCTCAGCTGTAGTTCAAGGTGATATAAATGATATACGGCGAATAATTGACAGAGAGCGCATCGCCCCCGAGGCCGATGTAGACGGGCAATCACTTGTACAGAAAGCATGTCTCTGGGGCCACAACAAAGCGGTAGTTTTACTTCTCTCTAAAGGGTTCAGGGCTGGCCTTAAAGATCTCAGCAACCGTACTGCGCTTCACGAAGCCGCTTCTCGTGGCCATATTAAAACCATCAGGCGTCTTTTGGTTAAGAGAGCAGCAATCAATACGAAAGATGACCTTGGTTGGACTCCGCTTCATGAAGCAGCTGCCAATGGCAAGAAAAAAGCCGTGAACCTGCTTATTGAGAAGGGGGCCGATATGACCATGGAGAACTATCTTGGCTGCACCGCGCTTCACGAGGCAGCTGCTAGCGGCAGTGTCGGCTCAGTTCGTTGTCTTTGCAACAAAGGAATGTATGTTGATGCAACAGATGGATGACGTCGTACTGCGCTGCACGATGCAGCTGCACGCAGCCACGTGAAAACCATCGCTTATCTTTTGGACAATGGGGCAGACGTTCATGCAAACGATGAGCTTGGTCGGACTCCACTTCATATGGCAGCTGCTCACGGCAAAAGAAAGGCCATTGTCCTGCTTGTTAACAAAGGAGCGCACGTGAATGCACAAAACAGCTTAGGCAATACTCCCCTTCATGAAGCAGCCAATGAAGGGCAATTCGTATTCGGCGTGCTAGCTAAGAAGGGGGCATGCGTGAATGCAAAAAACGTCTCAGGTTTGACTCCACTTCATGTAGCAGCAGCTCAGGGCAATGTGGATGCCGTCAATTCTCTGATTTATGAGGGTGCCAGTATCAACGCGAAGGATAACAAAGGCCACACAGTACTTCACGACACCATTGCCTGCGGTCACGCGAAAATTGTTGGTCGTCTTCTAAGTAAAGGAGAGAGTATGGATGCGAGAGACAACAAAGGCCGCATGGCGTTTCACGGAGCAGGCTCTTACAAAAGTAAAAACCCTATATGTCGTCTTGTTAGTCGAGGAGTTGAGTCAGGAGACTAACGAGCTAACAGAGCATTTTTCTAAACTTCCTATAGAGCTACAATTCATGGTTGTGGAGCAGCTTGGACCAAAGGCAAGATTGCGCGATTTTCTGAAATATGAGAAAATCGTAAACTATAAGAAGAAATGTCCAGAACTAGCAGCTGCAGAAATGGTGGGAGTGGAGAAGGCATGGATACACTGGTTGAAGGCGCAAGCGGCTGGAGTGGCGCTTTGTTTCTTCTCTAGCACACAGAGACAAGTGAAGTTCTTAATAAAGCATACAAGAGGTGCGTTGTATAGCAGCGGCCCTTTCATGATTAGAATGCTAACCTTGCGCTAGTTTTGCAGAGACTCACGATCTCCGTCGGTGTCATGTTCCACAACGAAATAGTTCATGGATGTCTTGCGAAGGAAACTGGTAATATACCAGTGTGCTATAAAACTACTCCGTTTCATTGCGGATGCCGTATTGGTGTTGCCAAATCGGAGAAGAATGCACCACGCTTGTACTTGGTGGTACAGGCATATGGTGCTTTAGGTCCCACGAATCGATTTGCTGCGGTCGGCGCGCTGACTAAGGAAACATTAAAAAGAACTTTTGGGCCCGCTGTCCAGTTGGTGCGTTTGAACAAGTGCGACCTAGTAGATAGGTTCGCGGTCATCAGACTTGGACATGGAGGTTGGGTCTCAGAACATTGTCGTTGTATTGGGAACATTGGCGGTGAATCTGTTTGTTTACCTTGTCTTGAGTATCATCCTTCTGTTCAAGACTTTGTCTTGGTCACTCAGCCGGCTGATCTTCTTTGGAATCGTGTTGCACAATTCATCACAGGACCTACAGATGCTGTGGATAGTGTTACCCACGTTCGTCCTGATCGCATGGGAATATTCAAATGCGAAACTTGAGGCTACGCCAAGTAACCTATCTTGTCCGACGAAGTAGCTTCTCACCCTACCTTTACAATCGTAACATACAGCCTCTACGATTTTAGGGCAAACTCGCTGCAGCTTTACAACTGTATTTCTTTTAGCATAGTGTCTTTCGGTTCGGGGGAGCCCGGTGTGCCATGCTAATAATGTTCATCAAACCTCTGTCAGTAGCTCCAATGCAAGGAATCGCGATCTGGGGACAATCTCTGCAATGGAAGTTGTCGCGACCCAGCCATGTTGATCACTGATCTGATCACCTGATCTGATCAAGCCGAACAGATCAGATCAAGGGATCATCCAGATCAGCTGATTAGGTAAGTAAGCTAGTCTAATTAGTAGGGCTAGAATACAAGCAGCCGTATATGTATATTGCGACTAGTCCATGAAACAACAAACCCCTCAAACTTAGAGTTATTATCATTTCTGGTCCTATCCGGCATTCTGGATTTTATTATTATTCCATTATAGTCCTGTATCAGCCGTTGGCTATGTAGGACTTTGGCCAAAGGCCGTTCTATCTACCTAGTTACAATTTGGTACGTTGTGCTGTATTGCGTGACTATGGTGCTTCGGCCTGTATCTAGCTAAGCTATTACTAGCTCTCTAGATGCCTAGTGCTAAAGAGCAGTTTGGTAACAGGGAGAGATGTAGGGCAGCTAGGCTGCCTTCCAGCGAGCTCTCTTAGGGGAAAGGAAATATTACTAAAAGATCAAAATTCGTTCTTCTTTGTTTTTCTTCTTTTATTGTTCTTTTCTCTTGTTTTTCTTTCTAGCCTTCTTGGCCAAGATGCCACTTTCTTGTTCCTATCCTTGTGCTAGTAATAAAAGCCAAGGTGGCTTCTATACCGCTCGTGGTATGGAGTAATAGTGGGAGTTTGAGTACTTTTTGGTTGAGAGTCTTTTTGAGCTGGTTTCTTTCTACGCTGTAGAAGCCGCAGTATAGAAGTAAATGCTCTGCCGTTTGTGGTCTCCCGCATCTGCAGAGCTCGCATTCTCTTCTCTTAAATCTCTTTAAGTAGGCGTTGAAGTATCCGTGTCCTATCTTAAGAGAGTAGAAGGAGCTTGAAATATCTCTTTTCGTGTCTCTTGGGATTGCTAGTTGGTTTTTTATCTTAAGATCGAAGATAGCTCCATAGCTAGTCTTCTTCTCTCTTGCTTTTCCCCTATACTTTCTCCACTCTTCTGCTTGGCTAGCTCTTTGGAGGAGCTTAATCTTAGTGCCTAGGAAGGCTAGGCTTGTTTGTGATTTTTTTGGTGTTTGTTTTGTGGCTTCCTTAGCTAAGGAGTCTGCTTTTTCGTTTCCTTCTATATCTGTGTGGCCGGGAGCCCATTTTAAGAAGATCTTTGCTTTTCTGTTTAGGATAGCTTTAGCTGCTTTTTGGCACCGAATCACCCACTGCTGACTAGGCTTATCTGATAGACTCTGGAGCCTGTAGATGGCAGCTTGGTTGTCAGCGTAAACGTGGATATTCTGGTCTTTTTTTGCTATTTTAGCAGCGTATTCGAACGCTGCTGTAATGCCTTCAAGCTCTCCATTATAGACGAGTTGGTGCTCGCCTATATTCTTTGTCTCTGCGTAGATTTCTTCTTGGTTTGGGTTATAGACTACTAGGCCTACTCCAATCCCATCTCCGTCTTTAGTTTTAGAGGCGTCTGAGTAGATTACTATAGAGTTATCCTCTATTTTTTGGATATAATCTTTGTGCGCGGCTGCCTCTTCTTCTTTCGATTTCTTTGATGTAGAGATATTGTAGTTGAGAGAATTCCATGGTCTGAACTTGTATGGGATGATTTCTTCTATCTCTTGGGTAGATGGGATGGAGCTCGTGATAGCCCGTAGCTGTCTAGTCTTGTATGGCTTTTTTGATAGCTGAAGGGTTGTTTTTTGTAGCCTTGCAATAGCTTTTGTAATTGGATGGGTTGGAGCTAGTTGTATAGCTCGCAGAGCGTATTTTCGATTCGTTTGGCTTAGCCGTATCGCTGGTGACGGCAAGCTAGCTTCGATACTTGTTGGGGTAGCTGGAGCTGTTTTGAACACTCCTAGTACCTTTCTGCACGCCGCGTTGTGTAGTGGCTGAAGCTGATCTTCTATATAGCTCTGGTTTCGCCAATAGATTGGCGACCCATAGTCTGCAATGCTAGTAACGCATGCTAGATATAGTTGTCTAATAGCAAAGGGGGATAGACTGCGGTTTATATTCGCTAGTCTCCCTAGTCTATTAAAAGCTGTTTTTGCTTGGCTAGCTCGGATAGCTACGTGTCCTCGGAAGGATAGCTTGTTGTCGAGGTGTACCCCTAGCCACTTAATCGTATCTTTGTGGTCGATTTTCTCCTTGCTAGGGAGCTCTAGAGGTATTTCTTTTCTTTTTGTTTTTTTTTGTAAAATGAATCAGCTCTGTCTTCGCTATATCGAATTCGATTGCTAGTTCTTTTCCTTTCGTAACTAGTTTCTTTACCTCCCGTTGGAGTATCTTAACGTTTTTCTTAATAGACGTTGAGGAGGTTGTGATGGAGATATCGTCGATGTAGGAGAGCAGAAACTTGCCCCCATTTGGTTGTATGGAATGAGGCTCCTTTCTTCCATTTCGGCCGTGATCCGGTTGGCTACGATCTTCTCTACGACCTTTGCTATAGTGTTCTTAAGTGCAATTGGGCGGTAGCTGCTTGGCAGGGAATAGTCGCTCTTCTTTTCCTTGCGGAGTACTACTATTGTAGATTCCTTAAGTTCGCGAGGGATGTTGCCGTCCTTTAGGATCTGGGTGATTGCTTCGGCAAGTTCGTCTTTGATTTTGTCGCATAGTCTTTTCCAAACCTCTTTCGGTATCCCATCTGGGCCAGGGGTTTTTTTATTTGGTAGTTCTGAGATAACGTCTTTAACGTCTTTCTCCGTGACTGTGTACTCCATATCAAATCGGGTAGCGTTGTAGTTTGGCTCGATGTCTGATAGATCCGCTTTTCCGCTAGCTGGGAAGAACTTCTCACCGAGGATTCTTGCCTTTCCCTGGTTCGTTCAGTTTAGCTCCTCATCTTTGTTCCTGCGCAGCGTAGGGACGGTGGCATCACCGTTGTCACCTCTGCTCCTTCTACTCCACTTCGACATTGTCCAGAGACCCCTGTTGTGGGCGTGTTGTTCATCTTCGGCGTCAGCTGTGATCTCTTCGACGAATTTCCGCCATCGCGCTCTCGCGTTAGTCCTCAGCAGTCGCTTTACCTGGTTTCTCTTAGCCTTCCACTGCCTGTTGTGGGTTTCGTCTCTGGTCCTTTGGTACTCTCTTCTTTCCCTCTGGGCTTCTAGCAGCAGGTCTGATGCCTCTGGCGACCACTCTGGGCGGGACCTATCACAGTGTCTCGTTCTTGGACAGTGTTCGTCTAGGATCTTCCTGACGGTCTGGGTGATAGTTATTAGCGTCCACTCTGGGTGGTGTCTCCATTCCTTCTTAGCCACCTCTTCTTCAATCCTACTCCAGTCTGCCCTGTTGAGCGCGAATTTATGGTTCGTCCGATAGGCTGGCCTGCCGCCCTGGATCTGGATCTCGATAGGAATATGGTCCTTCATCAGGGACCACTCCCTTCTTGGTTGGTACGAGATTATCCTGTCTGTCATCTCTCGTGTGGCGAACCCAAGATCGATTACACTTGTTCTGTGGTTTCGTTCCCAGGTGGCAACGCCTTCCTCGTTTAGCAGGGAGAGGCCATAGCTCTCCATCTGTTGCAATAAATGTTGAGCCTTCTCCTCCCTTGCCGTCGTTGGGCCTGCCCATTCTGGGTGGTGAGCATTAAAGTCACCAATCACCAACGTCCTAGGGTGATTGTCTTCGAGGCATTTCTTAATAGTAGGCCATGTCTCTATGCTTGGCTGGTTTGCTGGACCAACCGGGTTGTAGACATTAAGAACCCTCACCTCTTGGCTCCCTCTCCCGATGCGAAGATATTCGCAGTTTGACGTGGACTGTAGGACCTCCCACTCTGTGTTTGGTATTCTATCATGGATCATGAATACGGTTTTGTCACCTATCTCCAGCCTTCTGCTAAGACGGTAATTCCTTGGGCAGTAGGTGTTGTTTCTTCCCCGGTTACGGACCAGAGGTTCTTGAACTGCAATTACTGGGTATTTTTCTGGCTCTAGGGAATCGAAGAATGGTTGTGCTCCACCGCCGTTTGCATTTCCGCAGTTGTATTGGATGATGTTGAGGTCCCTCATTGGGTGCTCCTCGCCATTCCTTCCGCACTTGTGCTGTTAGTCCTTGTGCTGAATAAAGGCAGCCGTCCCTGGTGTGGGTTGTTGCCAGCGCGCTCGATATTTGTGGGTCGCCNGATCTTTTAGTAATATTTCCTTTCCCCTAAGAGAGCTCGCTGGAAGGCAGCCTAGCTGCCCTACATCTCTCCCTGTTACCAAACTGCTCTTTAGCACCAGGCATCTAGAGAGCTAGTAATAGCTTAGCTAGATACAGGCCGAAGCACCATAGTCACGCAATACAGCACAACGTACCAAATTGTAACTAGGTAGATAGAACGGCCTTTGGCCAAAGTCCTACATAGCCAACGGCTGATACAGGACTATAATGGAATAATAATTAGACACGGACAGACACGCATGTACAAGCATACCGTGTCCGTGCACCTGGCGCACATGTTCAGCTGGCGCACACCCCAACACTATAACAATCAGCTCGTACATGAGGTTATTGAGTTACACCACAAAGCTGTATATACGTAATATTTTGGTGGATGACTAAATATACCCTTGCAAAAAATTTGTACTACCTGAATTTTGACGGATGAGTGATGGTGCGGCCACGTGACGTGGTGCGCCGTGGTTCTGGCGATGCAGCCCATACGGCTGCACCAGACGTTGCACCACTGATTGCACCACCACCACTAACCATCTGGCGTTTTTGTGGCTTAGATAGAGCTCTTAAAGCTCTATGCTTGTCTCTTTGGGAAGTTTGGATAGCTTTTTGACGGTCTCTCTCCTCTTTTTTACGCTGGTTTTCGGCCCTCTTTGCGGCGGCATTGGCAGCTGTCAGATGACAGCAACCTAAGCCGCGGAACGCAGTCGATATTATGCCAGGATATATCGGCATGAATTACAGCCGACGTACTTTGATACTTACATGAAACAAGCACCTACCGAGGCAATAGCAAGACACTGCACATAAGTAATGGCAGAGAACAATCACAACAAATATCAATACAATTCATTTTTTCACAATCAATTGACCGTCCTCGATAACACATGACAATCTAACAGCAGCTCTCTCAGCCATCTCCCTCTGCCGTCTTTTCCTCGCCTTCACCCTCTCCTCTGCCCTCTCCTTGGCGAGCTTTTGCTTTAGCAGCTTATTAACTTCTTGAAGACGCTTTGTCTCAGCTTTTTCAAGCTTTTTTTGGTGTTCTTCTGCCTCTCTAGTGGCTAGAGTGGCCCAAGCTTGGCGTACACTTCGAGGTGAGTAGAATGTAGCTCCACCAGTACGCCGATTTGACACAGAAAGCGGGAGGGCTTTACCATGGCTCTTACGCTTATTTTTGGTGGCAAGAGATGCCTGTAACTCGTGTATTTCTAGCTTCTGAAGCTTGCTTTTGGTGGTGAGCCGATGGATCGCTGCCATGAGCTCTCTAGCCACATTCTCGCTGGTTTCCTTCACTAATTCTGCCAGCAATCGTTGTATACGGGCCCAATCAGTTGGAGAGAGTTGATATAGAGCTTCTTGATCGGCCTGATCGGTCTACTCGGGTGGTGTATGGGGCTGAAACTTGATCAGCACTGGTCTCAGATCCCTTGGCCATACGCCTGTGAGGGGCTGCGCAAAGGTTGCCGATGCCTGGTAACAAGATTGTATTCGATAGAGAACTGAGCTTCTGAGCTACGTAGCTATCTATATACAGTGCTAGCTGCCCGTGCACAATCGAGTCGATAAGACCTAGTCGCTCCGGTTGTCGGTCAGAGCGCACCGAGTCTCGCCGAGACTCGGAGCTCTAGGTGGCATCCGGATTTTAGGAGCAGGCCGAGATTCCATCGAGGAACAACACACCAACTAGGCTCTAGCCTATCACAACGCCTATAGCTTTGAAGCTTGATAGTATATTCTTTTCAGTGAAGCTTCTAGTGTATGCCGACCAGAAGAGGTGAAAAAAGTCTGCTTTCCGCACTGGTAATCGGCCTTGGCTGGCTTGTTGATGCCGAGTAAGTTCGGACGAATAGGCAGCTGAAAGTGGCCCGAACAAGCCAACATCTAATGGCTGAAGCGTATGGGTTGAATGGGGTGGAAATACAGCTATAATAATCCGATTCTTGGTGGCGTAAATGTCACAAGATGCTAGGAGCACGAATCCAAAAGCTTTGGGAAGCGTTGGTGAATTGCTACGTACACTATCTGTGAAGACTCAAGACGTTGCGTAAGG